>OX123191.2:13411822-14011822 GCA_944739405.2 Euclidia mi | reverse complement strand
GCGGCGGACGAGGCGCTGCAGCCCGTCGACATGTACGAGGTGAGTTCAATGTATTCTCGGTATCGAGGTGATATACTAATGATAAGGGTAATTTAATTATCTCATTAGTTAATGACACTCTTTGAGGGTATAAATACAAAATTTCATTTAATTGCCACCATTAGTATTCAAGATATCATTGCGAAAAGACAACTATGATGACTGATTCGACAATGATGAAAAAAATCGAGCATCATCATCAGCAGTGATAAAATTCCTCACAAAACAAGGAAAAACTCAAAAAAATATCCATAAAGAAATGGTAGCTGTTTACCAACATTCTGCGCCTTCATTATCTACAATTCAGAAGTGGTCAAGTGAATTCAAACGGGGTAGAGAGAGCATTGAAGAAGACCCCCGCGCTGGTGGGCCAATTTGTGCCGCTACTGAAGAAAACGTCAAATTAGTCGAAAAACTTGTACTTGAAGATGCCCGTGTAAGAGTGAAAACATTAGCAGAAATGACTAAGCTATCCGTGGGTACCATTCACATAATCCTTCATGAGTGCTTGAATTTGTCAAAGGTCAGTGCAAGATAGGTGCCGCGAATGCTCACCGCGCTACAGAAACAAGTGCGAGTTGTCTGTTGTAAGGAGTTTTTGGACCTCTGTGGTGAAAATCCGCAAACTATTTTCGATCGGATTGTTACTGGTGATGAAACGTGGGCTCATCACTATGACCCTAAGAGCAAGCAAGAGTTTATGCAGTGGCACAAAAAAGGATCAGACCCGCCGAAGAAGTTCAAAGTCACTCCGTCCGCAGGAAAGCTCATGGCCACGGTGTTTTGGGATTCTAAGGGAATCTTGCTAATCGAGTACACAAAAAAAGGTCAAAGTATTACTGCTGCATTATACGCAACCACCCTGCGTAATTTAAAGGAGGCTATTAAAGAAAAAAGACGTGGAAAATTAACCGCAGGTGTGTTGCTGCTTCACGACAACGCGCCGGTTCACAAGGCGCGCCTTGCCCAGGCTGCTGTGCGGGAGTACGGATTTGAAGAAATCAATCATCCACCCTACAGTTTGGACCTGGCCCCTAGTGATTATTATCTATTCCCTAATCTTAAAAAAAACCTTCGTGGAAAGCATTTTTCGGACGATGAAGAGTTGAAGGGAGCATAAACGAACATTTTTCGGGCCATGAAGAAAAATATTTTTTAGAGGGAATTGAAAAGTTACTTTCATGAACAAATAAATGTATTGAGATGTTAGGGGAGTATATTGAAAAATAAAATTTATTCAGAATTTTCCGCCTTTTCCTTCATACCTATACCGAGAATACATTGAACTCCCCTCGTATCACCCACCGCTCGCGGCGCGCGTCACGCTCGCTGCGCGCTTGACCGACTCAATTTCCGCGCAACCGGCGCCGCCGCCAGGACCCTTGCCACACTCGGTTTCTCATAAACAATGGAACTTTAACAAAGCTGACTTCCATCGCTTGTATTAAATGTTGACTGAAATAGATTAGAGTGATATATATTATCTAGATAACCCAGACTTAGTTTTAGATTTCTTTTATGACAAACTTTATGAAACGTTCGAAGTATGTGTTCCCCCGAAGAGATTGGGTAGGGTTAAAAGAAAGCGTATTTATCCGGTATGGTATACGACTGACCTTATCCAAACTATAAAACTGAAACATCAGCTACACAAAAAATTTAAATTAAGTAAAATGTGTACTGATTATGAGGCATTTAAATGTTGCATAGTGAGAGTTAAGTATGAAACTGCACAAGCACATAACCAATACCGCGATCGCGTGCAAACCAATTTAGAAAAAGATCCACGCACATTTTGGGACTTCATTAGAAGAAAGGGTAACTCGAGCAGTTGCAAAATAATGAAAGAAGGGCATGTTTTGTCGGAATATGAGTGTGCCAAGGAATTTGCAAGTTTTTTTTAGTCTGTTTACAACCCGGAGCCAGCACAGCTTAATGTAATGGCAGCTCAGGCGCGCGCGGAACAGCCGCCGGGCGCGTGGGCGCACCTTGCGCGCTTCACCGCCGCCGACGTGCGCCGCGCACTGGCTCGTCTGCCGTCCAAACACTCTGTGGGGCAGATGGTATACCACCGTTTGTTTTTAAGGATTGTACGGAAGTATTGGTAAAACCGCTCCTGCACTTATTTAATGTATGCATTGAGACCGCAACGTTTCCCGATCGCTGGAAGCTAACTCGAGTTAGCTTCCAGCGATCGGGAAACGTTGCGTACCGAAAGGTGGTGGTGGTCCAGCTGCTAGCGATTATAGACCAGTGGCGGTCCTTTGCACCCCAGCAAAGGTATTCGAGGCAGTCATCTACAGTTGTCTGTATCCACAGATAAGCGCTCAGTTGTCCGATGCGCAGCACGGCTTTCGTCCTGGGCGTGGGACTACTGGAAACTTGCTGGATCTAATGACTCATCTTATACCAACGGTGGATGCTGGCCAACAAGTGGATGTTGCCTATTTTGATTTTAGGAAAGCTTTTGACACAGTTGACAACGATGTCTTGCTATTGAAGTTGGCTAGCGTAGGTTGTACACCACATACGTTAAATTTCTTTGCCAGTTATTAACGGGACAGACGTCAATATGTTGACTGTGGTGGGTGCCATTCGGAACCATATTATACCAGATCGGGCGTGAGTCAGGGCACTAATTTGGGACCTTTACTGTTTATTTTAACTGTAAATGACTTACCTGATGTAGTACTTAGATCAACACCTTTGTTATTTGCTGATGACCTTAAATTAGTACGGGAAATTAAACAAAACGAGGATCATGATAATCTCCAGCAAGATATAGATAAGATAGTAGAGTGGAGCTTAGCAAATAAGTTATACTTTAACGTCACTAAATGCTCTGTGATAACTTTCAGTCGCTCACACACCCCAAGCCACTATCAATATCAGATGGAAGGTATGCCACTACAACGCGTCACAGAGGTCAGGGACTTAGGCGTGTACTTCTCTGCAGATCTTAGCTTCAAAAAGCATGTGTTGCACATTTGCAAGAAAGCATATCGCAATTTGGGGTTCGTACTACGCCAAGCTAACCAGTTTACAAACACTGGGGCACTGAGAACATTGTATGACGCACTGGTTAAGAGCCATTTAGAACATAATTCTGCAATATGGTCATCATTCATTAATGTTAGAACGCATCCAGAATAAATTTATTAGATTTTTATATTCTAAGAAGTATGGGGTGTATCCAGGATATCCACTTTTGTACCCGACACTATTTGTGTTAGGCATGGTAGGATACTACAAACTGGAGGTAAGAAGAGAGGTAGCTCTTACTACCTATCTATTTAAAATAATACATGGCAAAGTGCACAACCCAGGCGTATTGCGTACAATTGGGCTGTGTGTTCCGGATGGGTACGCAGAGCGGCGGCGACGACCGCCGCTGTTGTCAGTGGTGCGAGCGCGCACCAACCTGCTGCAGCGCGCACCGCTTACGAGGGCAATGCGGACGCTCAGTGCACTGTCCGATGTAGTAGATTTGTTTTCGTGCTCACTGAGTGAACTCACACGGGCCGCTTTTTGGTACCTTTCTAATATAAGTTTTTAGTTATAGGTATAGTTACTGTATATTGTTTTACTTTTTTGTTGCTACACTATTGCAATGGGTTATCCTGTAAAGATAGTGGTATGTAAGGATGTGATAAATAAATAAATAAATATCTTTTCCAGGCGTGGTTAATAACAAAGTTATTATTACAGTCCGCTACATTATTATTTAACTATTCACGTACCTAACTGTAACTAGTGCAACAACATAAAGACTTAAATATTGTACAAAAATATCAAGAACCATCCTTTTCGCCCTGCCTACCGTGTAAAAATTAATTAAAGTAAAGCATCCTACTATACAAAAGTGACAACAAAACAGAAAAAAATTAAAAGACAATAAAGGAAAACGTAAAAGGCTGTGTACTAATACAATTGACGACTTATTATTTTTTAATTTGGCTGATTACATTTTTACACAAAGCAAGCAGCGATAGCCGAGTGGATATACCAACAGACTGCCATGCAGAGGGTATCGGGTTCGAATCCACGGCGCGCACCAATGACTTTTCGGAGTTATGTGCGTATTGAATTGTTAATTATCGCTTGTCCCGTGCCTCGGAGAGCACGTTAAGCCGTCGGTCCCGGTTGTCATGAAGATCTTTGACAGTCGTTACAGGGCGTCAGTACCTTCTAAATAAACTGACAATAGTCTAATAGCGCGGCCACACATTGGGTATATTTGCACCAATGTTACGTATTGGGTCCAACACACCAATGTGTGGATCAGTCTTGGATACAATGTGAACATTGCGTCCAATCACAATCGAATGTCCAACACCGACCCGTTTCGAGTCGGTTTTTGAAGTAAGTTCAAAGGCAAGGGGTATGAAGGGGGAGTGCGCGCGGGCATCTTGGACAAAATGCCGCTCGCGCGCCACACATTGGTTTGTTCATTCGTCGCGAGCAGCGCTGTTGTTCGTACGTGTTACTTGGTTGTGTAGGTGCGTAATTATTTTCGAAATGACAACGCCGTCGATTGACTGGTCAAATGAACATGTTTTGGAGTTTATTGAATTATACCAAGGGGAACCAGCGTTATGGGATTCAACCAATAAATTCCATAAAAACAGAAATGTTTTAGCAGATGCATGGGAAAGAATACGCTCGTCGTTTAGTTAAAGTGGTGTCACCATTGCAAAAATTAAAAGAAAAAAGGAGTCGTTAATGACAACATATAGATATCATTGGAATAAAAGAAAGATCGATTAAATCAGGGCTGATTTTTTCTAGCAGATATTCAAAATCAGATGATGACATTCTGCAGAAATTCTCAAAATGTCCTGAAGGTTCATGAAGCATCTCCGCCAGTAAATTATTTCCTTATCTATAAAAAAACAGTTAAAATGTATTTCTCTGGGTAGGAAAAGACATTTCCATTTACTTGTCTAGTAATAATAATATTATATAACTTTATTCCGGAAGAGTGCAATTTAATCACCCGCAACCCAAAGATAAAACTATAGATGCGTTGCCCGCACACTAAAATAGCAAACTGAAATGAAAGCAATTGCCGCCATTCCGTTTAGTTACGCGCGAACCTGTGTTGTGATAGTACGCTCCGTAACAATAATTTGTGTGTAAGAATTTAAAAAACAACTAAAATGATCTCTCTCTAACAACAGGTGTCCCTATAGTAGTATTTATTTACTAACTCTTTCTTTATTCATACAAGATATTATTTGGTTTTTGTAGCCGTTTTTCAGACCCGCTTTGTGGAAGTATGGCGCGTCTATGTTATAATACGTCATTGCCGCCACCTCCTTTTTTTCGTTATTTTCTTGTACAATGCAAATAATAGGCATATGTACCTAAACCATATGCATAAGCGGCTAGTGCAAATAAGTTTTCGACTTCCGTCCATCGTCTTGTCGCTCTGCGACTACAACTGAGACGTGTCCAATGTTTGGTCTATTTCCAGTATTTGGCTACAAATTACATATTGAAGCCAATGTGTGGTGCAGTAGTTGGGTTCAATACTGGTCATTTGAAATTTGAGTCCAGCTTGGACGCAAAGTTGAATCCAATGTGTGGCCGCGCTATAAACCATGGAATATCGCAATCCCTTCGGGTTGCAGAGGTCAGACAGGCAGTCGCTCTGTGGAAAAGCTAATATTCAGCCAAATCCGGTTAGACTAGTAAGCGGACCCCAGATTGAAACTGGGATAACGCTAAGAGAAAGAAGAAGACATTTTTACACAAAGAAATATTTACAAACATAATCTGAAACCCGAATACTTTTAATCAGTGATTATATTACTCCATTATTGTAAAAGGTTTCCATTATTTCGCAATATAGTAACACGAGTATGATTTTTCTTGTTGGCTTTTCTTTTTATTGCAAAAGCTTCGATTAATAATAAAGAGGGATCACACTTTTCTTAGCATTAAAATATTGTTCTTTAATATCATCGTACTAGCGTTAATCCTGTTGCTTCATAGACTTTCATTTTCGAAATTTTCTCACGATAATAAATTATACACTAAAAGCTGCGGTACACGCGGGTTCGGACTTTTCAAACCTTTGCTCGGTAGATCTATCATAACAACATTGTCAACTGGTTAATTACCCACTAAACTATCGTTGGGCCATCTGGTTTGAAATAAATATAAATATTTCGGTGATCTTAAAAACAAAAGTACAAAACACTAGTGTTGCTGACCATGCTTCATGTTTCGCGTAATGTTACCGACTAGGGAAAGGGAAAGTTATCCGTTTGAACTTCTTCCAAACGTCAGCTCCGTCTTAAATACTGAGACCCTTTCTCATACAGAAAGAGAAAGTAACAAGAACAGTAAGAATATGCTACTTAGTGTCAATCTTCTGCAATGTCGTCGAACCGATATATTCTTCCTATAACCAGCGAGGCAGTATGTACCACAGAGAGAGAACGAATGTCAATTATTGACGTTTTAGGCATAGGAAATATAAGAACTGAAAGAAGGACTGCCTCCGTGGTCCAGTGAATAGCGTATACGACTGCTGATTGGAGGACCCGGGTTCGATTCCCGAGTCGGGCAAAAGTGTAACTGGGTTTTTTCGAATTCTCAGTAGCAGCACGGAGTCTGGTGATGTGCCCGGTAACGGCAATAGGTTCGCCGCCTATTACGTGGGAACTAAAAATTCATGGCAAAATGTGGGTATATTACACTTCTGCCTACCCCTTCGGGGATTACAGGCGTGAATCTATAAATAAAAATAAATAAATATGAAACAGAAGAAAAACCTAGATCATTGCCTTAAAGTAGGCCTAAACATATCTATACTGCATTTTGATGAATAAGCTCCAAATTAAGATTTATATCTCCAAAATTTTCGTGTTCTGTCTCCTAAGTCAGATTTCTTAGTAATACTTAGGATTTGGGACTTAGCTCACCCGCATTTTTTAATAAAGCTTTGAATATTTGATGTTGAATCGTATTATTTAATGTTGGTAATTTCGTACAATAATATTGTCGTTTTAAAAGTAACTGCTTTGAGTTAACTAGCACTGTGATTCAGATTCTACATTAAAATTAATTCACACAATATTGTGACATATGGTAGATACCTTTTTTTTGCACCTTATATTCGCCATAACTTTAAGAAGATTATTCAATACCCAACATTTAGCAGTACTTCATATGATTATATTGATGCCGTCATAAAACAAGAACGTTAGTTTGATCTCTTAGAGTAAGCACACTCGTATGATGCTCTTATTCTAAACGTTTTGTTAAAGTTCACCAGTCTAAATCTAAGCCTCAATAACAAAACTTTTCTCCCTCTATTATAAAATAGTTACAGACGGCAACTTTTTCAACAGGAATCTCAAACTGAAAAAGTAACAACATAAAATATTTAATGCAAGTTCAAAACTTTCCTTCACAAAAAATTACAAGGTAAAATTGCATTTATTTAAGTGCGAGAAAGAGGAGGCTAAGGCTACAAAAAAGAAAGAGACAACTGCAAATTTCAAACTTCTCTAACGTCATCCAAGCGAAAAACAGCCTTTACAATACGAAACTATAAAAACAGCATTTATACCAAGTCATTTTTAAAAGTGCACAAATGCCAACAAAAAATTTTATGAATGCTACTAACTTCTTATTGGTTGTATTTTTTTGAATTTAGCCTTAAACTGTGCCTTTCTAGACTGTCCCAGAGCGCACATTTCCTGAATAATAAGCCTTGGGACACATCTTACACCGGAGTGCAATGGAGATAAGAACATTGTTGCCATTATAAAAATAAGAGCTTTTTACTAGGTCTCGTTTTCTTTTAAATAGCAACCCTATTCTTTTAAATGGTAACCCATATGAGCAAGAAAAATAAAAAGTTAATTTTGTTGTTTTTTAATAGTGATCAAATACTTAATATGTATGAAATCATTATAAATTAGTTTCGTGCTCTCTTTCCAAAATTTTGAAAGCCAAGGTATTTCGTAGCTGCGTCACAATCGTAATTTGCGCCACAATAGGATTAGGTGGTATTGACTATAGACTCGCGCCTGTATCCCTACACAAACATTTCGCCTTGAATTTTTAGGTCCCACGTAATAGGGGGCGAGCCTATTGCCGTACCGGGCACATTACCAGACTCCGTGCTGCTACTGAGAATTTCGATTACGACCTTATAACACTTTGCCCGACCCGGGAATCGAACCCAAGACCTCCCAATCCCACGCGCACATTTATGCCGCGAGACCAACGAGGCAGTCTTTTTTTCTTTCTTTTTTTTAATTGGTGGTATTGGCCTACCATACTGGCCTTGCACTTTGATGTCGTGTTCCCCGTCTCTTCTGTAACATATCATAATTATGCTTAGTGTATTTTCCTTAGAGACTTTCTACGACACCGAAGTAATGAAATAGGATAGTGACACCTTTTTGTTCTTAGACCGTCACCATGCGTACTAATTTAAAAAGAGTGACACGCAGATCATAAATACCGTCTTATGCTTTTTGGCATAAGTCAAACATTTACATTGATGTATCAATAATTTACATACCAATATTGAAATATCAATAACAAACATGCAAACTATGGCTTACAAATATGCAAACAAAAGTCTGCATTCACTATAAATACTTTGAGTATTGAGATATTTTTACGGTTGCGTATTTAAAGCGAAAATCTATTCCTTGGTAAATGTATTGAACACAGAGCGAAGTAAACTTTTTACTTTTTTGTGAAGCATGCTTTTAGTTACCATGATGTTCGGTACAAGTCGATGCATCTTTTTACTGCGGTATCTGAATTTGATTAGAAATCCCGGTCAAATAACCAGGCTTCAAAGCTACGAATAAAAAATATATTTCAATATGCCTGCTGGGACAAACAGATTTACATATTGCATCATCATCATCATCATAGGCCTCATATTTCATCTATAACAGACAACGACAACCCAGCCTACTAGACACCTAATGTTTTCATTTCTACAAACAAACAATTCTGTCAATTCGTTGAGGTATGCGGGGCGAAGGGGGCTACAAAAATGCATTCTAATTGGCCGTTTCAAATTTGCGGTACGTCATAATTCATAACTATAGTTCATAAAAGATAGCTTGATCTCTGCGACATATGTGAAACTGACATTGCTGGGGTTGTGAGGATATAAAAAATTGTCGATAGAAATTATCGACGTTTCTTACTATTATCGATGCTAATGTACCATATAATTAGGTTTAATTAAATTACAAACGTTATTAAATTAAATGAATTGGTATATAAAATACATTTATTCTATTAAAGAAGTACACCCCAAATCCATATCTCAATCAGTTTCTGAATCGCTAAAACAATCTTGTAAATTTATTATAAACTCTTGTTCGCAAATATTGTCAAATCGGACATCCCGCTTCCAATCTTCTTCCATTAGTTTTCTGCATTTGGTTACCACCTTCTTCTAGTCTTCTGCAGATACATTATCGACCGCACTTTTTAATAACTGCAACATTTTATTTGCCGTGAAAGGTGGTATTGTGTTGTGTCTGGCAGCGTTACCTTCTAACTGAAATTCAGGCCAACAAACCTTTCAGTTGTGCCCAGATCGGATTATACTGGCAGTGGTACGGGAGTAGTCTTAAGACGGTATGACCCTTTTCGTGGGCTATATCATCTAATACATACGTTGGAGTTTTAGGTTTGTTGAGATCAACCAGTCTTAATAATTCATTTTTGAAAATAGTCTCATTGGCCTCTATTCTTTTTTCTTGAAGCCATGTAATGATTTCTAATTTTCTGTTTGCCGAAGTTGGTGGTTTGTCCTTTTGGACCGATTGATATGGGGCGTTGTCCATAATACTGCAATGTGGCTCCTTTAAATTATCTAATAATTTTAAAACCACTCCTTAAATTTTTCAAGATTCATTTGCTCGTGGTATTCAGTAGTTTTAGTTGATTTGAATGCCAATAGGCAATTAGGTACAAAACCAGATAACGCCCCAGTATGAGTGATGATTAATTTTTGCCATCGGTACTTTGGTGGTTGATAGTGCAGTATCATCACTCCAAGCTTAGGATACAGTATGATTGGCGTTTAGCTGTGTCTCGTCTAAAAACACTACTTTGTCCCAATTTGTATTCTTTTTTACTTTTCGTAAAAAATTCACTCGAGCAAGAGCAATGTCGGTTCTTTCCATAATAATTTTTGTTTTGTCACTTTTTTATAAGAAAACCCAATATTTTTCAATATCTTCGCTAGAGATGGCAAGCTTCCTTTGAACAAGTCTGCATCTTTAAGGGACGTGGAAGTTTTTCCAATGTAGGTAATTCGCCCCGTGCATAGTAACCATATACATGGTTGCGAATCGCAGCGGCGTCAAAGTCGTCAATGTTTGTGACAGGAGCAGCCTTTTTCCTATTTTTATTTGGCGTTCCAAGTTTTTTGTTCTCGTCCTCAGTCAATGCTGCGGTTGAAGATTTGCCATACTTTTCTTTGCTGTTACTGTCACATGTCCAATGCCAAGAGCATCTGTAACTCTAGATATCACATACTTTCTCCATGGGTAATAGCGGCCCGCCATTTCGGTTCTCTCGCTCAAAATATTCATGTAAGTGAATCACAAACTCACGACTTTGACTGTTCAAAACAGTTTTCTTCGTTCTCTTTGGCATTATGCCAACAAGAAACTAACGATAATAACAAAAGATAACAAAATTCAACAAATTAACAGCAATAGTTACAAAAACAAAGTAATGAGAACTGAAAACACGTAGCGTATACAAGGCGTCGGCATTCGTACTGCTGATTAGAATGGAGGTTCAAATCTAACAAGATGGCGGCGTGTCTTTTTTTTGAGTTTATGGCCTGGTAACACGACCTTTGATCCAAACGCGGCGTGTCTTCTCTCGAAACCCTCTTGGTTTTCCTTGGGTTTCGTTGACGGATGGAATGTTACATGAGTAGCTGAGAAATTGGATTTTATTTACTCACTATTATTTTAGATCAAGTGTGTAGAAATATTAATAATATTATGATATTTAAAATGTACAATAAAATTAAAGGATAAATTAATTTTTAATTAAGTTTTATTTAAAATATCGATAGTTTATAGTTTGTGGTCGCGATGAATCATCGCCCATCACCAATAAGGTCGACATGCCCATAAAGTATGACAATGACAGGTATGTCTGTACCATAGTCTGAACTGTTGAGAAATTCAGGACTTCATAGGCGTGATTTTATTGACAGCTGTCGCAGAGATCAAGCTATATTTTATGAAGTATAGTGTTGGGATTGGTCTTATGTAAGACGTATCCCATAAAAACAATACTGAAGTCGCGAGACTTGGTATTTTTGAGAAGTATTGTTTTTATGGGATATCATTTTTTTTGTAGGTAGTCTTACTTTTATCCTTTCCGGTACCTTGTACTTCTTGTACACCAACGCTAAAGTTAAAGCTCTAACTGCAAATGTAATTTTGTAATCCTATATATTTATATGGGATTACAAATTAATTTATGCAGTTGATGTATCTCAAAAACTGGACAAAAATTGATTCATATTTTAATGTATTTTAAATTTGAAGTTTCTATGTCTGCTAGAAGTGCCTTAGACTTTTGATGATCGGTCAGTGAATGACAAAATTAAGAATTTTGACTCGTTATTATTCTTAAGCTACTGGTTCAAATTGAATGAAATTTAAAATACACCATGTTCATACTATATCTGCATGGTTTCAAAAAAATCAGGCTTCTAGTTTCATTTAAAACGAAGTTATAGGGGGTTGAAAATAGCCTGAATTGCTTCGAGAAAAGGATGGTACGGCCGTGCCGCTTTTTTGCTCGACTTAGTGGGGGCACTGCTGTGCCCCCCTATGTCAGAACATGTTCGCCTAACGTCTGCCGTCTAGTAGGCCAGGTTGTCGTTGATAAAAGATGATTTATACAGCGTCAGAAAAGTTAACGCACTTTTTAGGTGACTGTACAGACCGATTCGGGAGCGGCAGCAACGGCCACACCGTTGGCAAACCAAGCCCTGAGTTAATGGGAGTGGCGGTTGTACACATGTTATTGCATATGTACACAACATTTGAGAACTTTAAAAATATTGTCCGTGCGTGTCTTTAGAGAATAAAACTAAAATTTTTATATTTTTTTTATTCTATTAACTTATGAGTATTTTCAATATTAAAATAGAAAGATGAAAATATAACTATATTTAAGCTCTACATAAAAAGGTACTCTGCGATCCAAATAACAATCCAAATATAAACCAATGATGCCAAAATATAGGATGGATTTCAAAATAGACACGCTCTCAACATAGTAGGAAACGTGTGGCATCACTTCATTCATATCCACATTAAAATCAAAATGTTCCTTCATCTAGTACATAGCTCATATCATGGTGTGCATGTTATTCCATTGCGGCCGCGCGCAGCGAACGATGTCGCGTCAAAGTTAACGCGCTATGTACATCGAAATCGCTCGCCGCTGCCGCCGCCGCTGTAGACAGTGGCTGAACGGTTACTAATTACACCGATCAATGGTTGAATGAACTTAACTTCTAATACCGAATAAAGGCAAATCAATGTCTTTCCTAGATACATCACGCTATGTACTTACATCGAAATCGCTCGCCGCTGCCGCCGCCGCTGTAGGCAGTGGCTGAACGGTTACTAATTACACCGATCAATGGTTGAATGAACTTAACTTCTAATACCAAATAAAGGCAAATCAATGTCTTTCCTAGATATATCACGCTATGTACTTACATCGAAATCGCTCGCCGCTGCCGCCGCCGCCGTAGGCAGTGGCTGAGCGGTTACTAATTACACCGATCAATGGTTGAATGAACTTAACTTCTTATACCAAATAATAATATAATATAATATAATATAACTTTATTGTTTCTCTCTCACATAGTTACAGAATACATAATTGCACAATATAAGCTTATTCTATATATGCCACTATGTGAGAGACTGGTATCTGTACTAGGAGACCTGTATGACAGATTACCAGCCTCTCCAAACACTGGATACGTGCAGCACTAGTCATGCATTACTTATGAATGAGAGTGTGTGCGTGTGCGTGTGTGTGTGTGTGTGTGTGTCTGTGTGTTGGTGTGTGTTTGTGTACATGCGTGCGTGCGTGTGTGTGTGTTTGTGTACGTGCGTGCGTGCGGGTGTGTCTGTGTTGGTGCGTGTGTGTGTGTGTGTGTGTGTGTGTGTGTGTATGCGCGCATGGTGTGGGTGCAGTCGGTTTAGGAAATAATGTGTATAAGGTTTTCTGTCTCGTCGTAACTAAGAGATTTCAACCAGGCTGTGACCACCTTTTTGCATTTGTAACGAGTAAGTGAGTAAATGCTGAGCTCTTTGTTAATTTTATTATATAAGTAACCTCCTAAGAATCCAAAAAATCTCGATGAGAACGCTGTGTTCCACCGGACATTCAGGGTGTCGCAAGTGTGATAATTTCTGCGTTTACCTTTCAGCTTAGTATGATCAAAAGTAAGTTTGGCATGCTGTTTGAGAACGATCCCTAAAACAAACAATTGCCTCACAGTCAGGACGTCAGTTAACTGATACAGGTCCTTGGTAGAGAAGAGGAATGGCAAGGACCGACTTACTTTAAGGACAGCTCTTTGCGCTCTCTCGACTTTGATCATGTTATTTTTACATGCTCCTCCCCACACAGTAATACAGTAGCTTATAATGGATTGACATAGGGCAAGATAAATGCTTTTGACGACCTGAGTGTCCGCTATGTGCCGTAAGTTCTTAAAGATCGACATTAGTTTCCGCGTTCTGGAGGATAGTAAGTCCACATGGTGACAGAAGTTCAGTGAATCGTCTATTACGACTCCCAGATACTTAACTTTGGAGGCTACGGTAAGTTGAGTGCAAGTGCAGGGATGGCTAAGGTGACATGTATGATATATTATATCATGGCTGTCAGTTGTTGATGATGAACTGCTCTTGATAGTGAATGGCATATAATGCGTCTTTTCAACGTTAAGAGTGAGTCCATTTCCTTTGAGCCATGTGGTCACCTTATTAAAACCTAGCTGTGCAGACACAAAAGCAGCATCCCAGGAATCACCATGAAATATTAGGGCGGTGTCGTCAGCATACGTGACTATCTTTCCGTTCCTGAGAGAAAGGTTGCATAGGTCATTTATATAAGTAAGAAAGAGCGTAGGTCCCAGAACACTACCTTGGGGCACACCGCAGACAACGGACTGGTCATCGCTGATGACATCACCAACCCTGACCCTCTGCATTCGATCAACCAAATAATCTTCAAACAGTCGAAGCTGATTGTCCCGGATTCCTAGCTTTTCTAGTTTCGATAGTAAGAGTGGAACACGGACCGTGTCAAAAGCCTTTGCCAAGTCTAAAAACACTGCCACAACCTTTTTCTTTTGGTCAAGTTTGCGAACTGTGTGATCGACAAGTTCATGTACAGCATCATGTGTTGACATGCCAGCCCTAAACCCAAATTGAGAACTCGACAGAAGATGCTTTGATTCCAAGTACTTTAGAAGACGTTTATTTAGGAGCTTTTCGACGATTTTTGAAATGGCAGTAAGAATAGAAATAGGTCTGTAGTTGTTGACACAGCCCGTGTCGCCACTTTTGTAGATTGGGATAACCTCGGCTAATTTAAACTCTTTCGGGAAGGTTCCAGAACTAAACATTAAATTAAAAATGTGTGTGAGAGGTGGGGCTAGAGTTTGGTGATACCGTTTCAGAAATGTACCAGATATATTATCACGGCCCACGGTATTGCTCTTTTTTAAGTTAGCTATAGTATGTTGGACTTCAACTTCGTCTGTGGGTACCAAGGCGAAAGAAAATGGCTGCGAGACAACATCTGAGAGACCATTCCAACAGTCAGGGTCGAAAGCTTTGTCAGATAGGTTCTTACCGATTGATACGAAAAATTGATTTATCTTATTAGCCGATACTGATGGATTAGAGGAAGTGAGAAGGCCTGTAGCGGTTGTATGCTTTTTGGCCGTGTGTGTAATTTGTTTTATGGCGTCCCATAAAGTCTTAGTGTCAGCCGCATTATTTATTAGTTTTGTTTCGTATTCTCGTTTTAGGCGTTTTAGTAGCGAGTTACAGAAATTTCTGTACCTAGTATACGTAACCTTTATAACCTCGTTGTTCGTGTATTTCTTTGCTTTTATGTGAAGCTTGTCACGGTTCTTCATACATCTCAATAAACCAGGCGTTATCCAAGGCTTCTTGATCCGTTTTCGATTTGGAATTCGGTGTAAGTGAGTGTTAGAGTTAATTATATAATTCAGTTTAGTAACAAGGCGAGAGGTGGCTACACTAGCGTCAGAAGTTTCGAAGATAGAGTTAAAGCAAAGATTATTCATGTCACTGTCCAAATTACCATAATTAATTTTCTTAATTACGGTAGAGTTCGAGGAACGATCCTGGTGTTGCAATATGAAAATAACGCAGTCATGATCAGTTATCGCTGTTTCAGCCACGTAGCAGAAAGCCGGCAGTTTGGTTTTGAGCATGAGGTGGTCCAGACAGGTTTTGCTGTGCGTAGGCAACTGATGGGCCGGTAAGATACCATGAGAAGCTAGTAAGTTTAGATAGACAGCTGAGTTGGGATCTTTAGTACCGGTCGAAATATCTATGTTAATATCCCCAATAAGAATGACATTAGAGTGATTGGAGTTGCAAAGAAGTTCGTTGAGTGACTCGATAAAAGGATCGATGTTCTTATAGCCAGGGGGTCTGTAAATTGCTATTACGATCGTGTTATTATTAATTTTTATTGTTAGACAGTTAGCCTCCCGTAAGCTAGGCTCAAAAATTGATAAGCGCATATTCTTTTTGTGGTATACAATTACTCCTTCGTTTTGTGTAACGTTATTTTCATTTTTAGTATAGCTGTAGCCGTCTAATAAAGGAACGTGGGATGTGTGTCGTAGCCAACACTCCGTAAGAATAACAAGATCCCAGTTAGTTGCAGAGCGATCCAGAAGTGTTAAGAGACTTGAGAAATTACGATTAAGACTACGAATATTTTGGTGAATGATTTTCAAGCTGGTGCGTGGTTTATTTATTAATTTCGGGCAGTCCTCGATCTCGCAAGTGGAGGACAATGCAATATCAAAGCCATCAAGTTCGCTATTTATTGTATTAATATTATCGAATTATGAAATTAGAAGTACAAGTAGGTGAAACCTTGTATGATAATTTTTTGGTGGGACATATTTTGTACATATTTTGTTTTACAGTAGGTACGCTAATAGCTTGTAGGGGATTTAAAGGTATTGTTAGAGTGGAGAAATTGTTACGTGTGTCGGCTAAAAAGTTATGTATGATACTATTGTTTATATAAGTGAAATGTAAAACGTAAGTTGTGTTTCGATATATTAGAGAGTGTGCCAGCAGAGGTAATTGAAAGGTGTGTATATGATGTGTGTGTGTGCGAGTGAGTAGTATAAAAGCGTGTGTAAAGAGATAAAATGTTGTGTGTTGTTGAGAGTAAATGTTTGTATGGAATGCGTGAATAAGGTGTTTAGTGTTATCAAAACATAAGATAAACAAAACAAATAATAAAAAGAAACAACTAGGTAATAAAACAGAAGGAACTAGTACTAGTCATTTAGAAATAAGTTTTTGGAAGTCCTGTTCAGAATCCATCCGTAGCGCCATTGAGTCAGGGGTCTTCTTAATAAAGACTTTACCGTAGACGGTCCATGTGCTATGAAAATTGTGCTCCTTAACTGCTTGTCTAGCCAGGTACGCAAGTCTTCTCCCCAGGCTTGTAAGACATTCACCGATAAAAACAGGCTTCGACGGGCCCGGTAACTGTAGACTTGAGGTGCTTAATTTGTCATCTCTCCTAGTCTTATTGTATACCCTGCACTGTTTGATGAAACTTTCCTTACAGGTGGTAGTTGTAAAGTTCACTATTACATGATTGTTGGTATCAGACTTTGTTTTTATACGGTAAATATCTTGTATGTCAGAGTTGGACACTGGTTGTTCTATGAGCTCGCCCGCCTTCATCACTATTGATCGTAGGGTGGACTTGTCCTCAGATGGTTGTTTAGGGATGTTCCTAATTTCTATAGCGGAGGCACGAGAATTACGCTCAAACTGCTCAATTTTGCTCTCTAGGGACAATATTTTGTGTTCGTAGTTTAAGTTTTGCTGTTCCAGTTTAGCTATCTTGCCAAGAAATTCGTCATATTTTGATGACAAAAAGTCTACACATGCTGTAGACAGTGGCTGAACGGTTACTAATTACACCGATCAATGGTTGAATGAACTTAACTTCTAATACCGAATAAAGGCAAATCAATGTCTTTCCTAGATACATCACGCTATGTACTTACATCGAAATCGCTCGCCGCTGCCGCCGCCGCTGTAGGCAGTGGCTGAACGGTTACTAATTACACCGATCAATGGTTGAATGAACTTAACTTCTAATACCAAATAAAGGCAAATCAATGTCTTTCCTAGATATATCACGCTATGTACTTACATCGAAATCGCTCGCCGCTGCCGCCGCCGCCGTAGGCAGTGGCTGAGCGGTTACTAATTACACCGATCAATGGTTGAATGAACTTAACTTCTTATACCAAATAAAGAATATGTATCAATGTATTTCCTAGATTTTGTTACATCAAAAGGTTGGTGTAATAAATAGTATTGTAGCAGTGCTCAATTCAATTTATTCCCTAAATTTTACCATTTCAAATAACATTTATCCGCTTGACCGCTAGCGCCAATTCGCCGAAATCACTTGACCGCTCACGTTCTAAACAAAATGTCGCGCCGCCGCTCGCCAGATGGGCGCGCTAACATAAACATTTATTGTTGATAAGTCGGTAACATGAGAAAGTCGAAGTGATGTTTTTCTTCAACCTTATAAATGACTCTTTCAAATCGTATGAATTGTTTGTTGATATTTACTTTCTAATTTATTATACTTAGCAGCGAACATTGACTATCGTTGAAAAAAACACTTTGTGTATTTTAAACAGGTTTATTTTAAAAAGTAAATCGATGACATACATATTTTATGAGTTTTAACTGTAGAAAAATTATATCTACACCGAATTAAATAAAAAATAACATGTATCATAGTATAAAAATATTTAATTACACGCATACGATAAGCACGTAATTACTTAGCAGCGAACATTGACTATCGTTGAAAAAAACACTTTGTGTATTTTAAACAGGATTATTTTAAAAAGTAAATCGATGACATACATATTTTATGAGTTTTAACTGTAGAGGGATTCTATCTACACCGAATTAAATAAAAAAAAACATGTATCATAGTATAAAAATATTTAATTACACGCATACGATAAGCACGTAATCACGGAGCGCGCGAAACAAAGAGTGGCATTTGTCATTATTTTTTCGTTCCGGGTTAACGATTTTAAGACTCGCTTCGTATTTTTAGCATGAAGAAATGTTCAATGACTTGAATAGAACAGAGAAAAATAATTTAAAGCATTACGTAATAGAAAGAAACAGTAAATTCAGACCGAGTATAGCGCTGTAACCAAAAAGGGCAAATAGTCACTTGTGCGCGGTCAAGCGGTTAAAGTTCGGTGTAATAGGTAGTCTTGCAGCGGTATTCAAACCAACGTAGTAGAATAAGGTATAAGCTCTTTATGTGAATTTATTTTCATTATTTCGAAACACTAAGAAAAAGGATACAATATTTTCAGATGTTTTGTCTTACAGAATGCATTTAAAGGGCATAATAGAAACATAAAAGGATTCCTGCGACAAAACTTATTAGAAAATTATATTTTTGTTCTTAAGAAAATATCTGCAACATTTATTTTTTATTTTAAGTATTTTGTAAATGGAATACAATCGTATTCTCAAGATGCAATGTTGGTCTAATGGTTAGTGACACTGGCAGACTGGCGTTAAGCTCGATTTCTAACCTATCCTAGGTAAAACAATATAGGCTGACGGTGAACAGCATGATTATTTGCTCTGTCAGATGTTATATTTCTCAAGACCTCGGTATTGAGACATATACACCATGTATCTTAAAAGAAGTTCGAGCTATGCACGAGTGGAAGTCGGTTATCACTAAAAATAAAATCAGCATTTGTCATTTTCCAGCTTTCTAACAACCTGTAAAGGCGAAGGTATTTGGGAGAGAAATGATACCACTGACTGCTCTAATAATACTCTCTATATTTTAGGATTACACATGATTAAATAGACATGTTGATTACATACACATACACAAGTATAACATAGGTACATTACATCAATTACACACTACACCTCCCAAGGCGGTGTAAAAATAAAATAAAATTACAATTTTGTTTTATTTTATTATCCTTACCTAATGGTACGTAAAAATACTATACGCTTTAATTTAATACATAATTGATTCAGTAGTTTTAAAAATAGGTATACAAATTATAAATAAAAGATAAAAACTTTGTGTAATATCTAAAATATTACTGTTGGTGGTACAATTTAGTTCTATTTTTGTGAATAACATCTACTTTTCCATTCTTTAATATTTTGACATTCGGTGACTCGTCAGAAATAACTCTATATGGCCCAGAATAAACACAATCTAATTTATTACACATATTATTCTTAACTAAAACTAAGTCATCAGAATGATAAGTTGTTGGATTTACATTTTTATCATATCGCTCTTTTCGTTCTAATTTACTTTTGAGAAGGTTGTCTCTAGCATCTTTCAAAGACTTTTGTAGTCTAAATTTTAATTCAAATGGATAATAATCATAATTATAGAGTGGATCTACTCTATTTATATTCGTAAAATTACTAGGCAAACAGCACTTTTTACCAAAAACTAACTCGTAAGGAGTATATTTAGTAGATGAATGAACCGAAGTATTATAGCAAAATGACCAAAATGGGAGCCATGTACTCCATGTCTCAGGGTGATTGTCTGTTTGAATACGAAGATATGAGTTTAAATGTTTATGTGTGTTCTCCAAGGCACCTATGCTTTGGTGATGATAAGCAGTAGAGTTTTACTGTTTGACATTCAAAAGTTTACATACCTCCTTAAATGTTGATGAGAGAAACTCTGTCCCACGATCTGTCGCTATCACCTTCGGTATTCCATACCTTAATATAAAATTATTGACTAATGCTTTCGCGACTTCTTCTGTTGTCTTAGTAACTAAAGGATAGGCCTCAATATATTTAGTTAGTTCACACTGTAACGTGAGAATATAACTATAATTATAAGTATCTCTGTCTAGAGGTCCTACTAAGTCAATATAAATTTTCTCAAACGCAGTATGCGCTGTGGTAGTTATCTCCATTGGTTGCTTAATATTATGAGTAGAATATTTTTGTTTTTGACATTTGTCGCATCTTTTGACAAATTCCTTAATATCATTTTCTAATCCTGTCCAATAATAATATTTTTTAATGTTATTGAACATTCGTCTCACACCCGCGTGGCCACTCGTGGGTAAGAGATGAAAATCGTTCAAAATTACTCGTTTATCATCTTTATTTTCTATTCGATGTACATCCTTTACTATATGTAATTGGGGACCGGTCCAATCCTTTGTATTATCTATCTCATTTAATAACTTTTCTATAAAAATATTATTCTTATTACTTTTTATTAAATATATTTCAGTAATATTTATACTTTTGCAAAAGTCTTGTAACTCTCTCACAAATTCGTCTCGCGATATTTGTGATGGAGAAGATACATATTTAACATATATAGTTCTTTCATTAGGAACATATATAAAAATCTTACTCTCTTTATTTATAGTACCATTTTTCCTATACTCCTCTAGCTTGTAAGCGTCAATGAAACGTAATTCTACAGATTCGTTCGAACTAATACGAGAGACGTTTGGTTGATCAGGCCAAACTGTAGAAGTACTACTCGTATCTTTATTACAAGTATTGTCAGTCAAGTTTCTTTTCTGAGCTCTAGTCATAACCGAGACACATGATTCATGCATGTGTTTTAAATCATTAGATGTTATGGAAATTCGAGATAATGCGTCTGCAGCCGTATTATCCGAACCCTTAACATGTTCTATAGTAAAATCATATTCTTCTAACAGTAACCTAAATTTAAATAATCTACTAGATGGGTCTTTCATGTTAAATAAAGAAATTAAAGGTCTATGATCTGTCAAGATTTTAAAATGTTTCCCATATAAATATGGCCGAAAATGTTTAATTGCCCAAACTATAGCTAGCAATTCCTTATCAATAGTTGGGTAATTCACTTCAGATTTATTTAGTGTCCTACTAGCGAAAGCTACTGGCTTTCCATTTTTATTTGATAAAATTGCACCGATTGCGTAATTAGAAGCATCCGTCTGAACAACGAATTCATTTTGTTCAGAAAAATCGGGATATTGTAAAACCGGTGGAGATAATATTTTTTCTTTTAATTTTTCAAATGAGTATTGACACTTTTCGTTCCATACAAAAGAAGCATTTTTACGGCATAATTTATTAAGTGGATAGGCTAACTCTGCGAAGTTTGGAATAAATTTCCTATAAAAGTTAACAAAGGCAACAAATCTCCTAGTTTCATCTACATTAGTCGGACACGGATAATTTTGTACAACTTTTATTTTATCCGGGTCAGGTAATACGCCGTCGCCAGATACTACATGGCCTAAATAAAGCAACTCTTTCTTCAAAAATTGACATTTTTGAGGGTTAAGTTTTAAATTAACTTTTCTTAACCGCTCAAATACATCTTGTAGGTTTCTATTATGTATACTTAATTGTCTTCCAAAGACCACCAAATCATCTAAGTAGACCAGACATTTTTCGTATGTTAATCCAGTCATGGCCATAGTCATCATTCTAGAAAAAGATCCTGGACTCGTTTTCAACCCCATGGGCATTCGAGTCATCTGATACTGTCCTGAACAAAATGCAGTGTACTTTCTGCTATTTTTTTCAAGATTTATATTATAATAACCTTGATACATATCTAAATGTGAAAAATAAACTGAACCAGAAAGTGAATCGAGTACTTCGGAAATATTAGGTAATGGAAACTTGTCGTCTTCAATACAATTATTTAATTTACGATAATCAATAACTAATCGCCACTTTTTCTGACCGGTTGAATCCGTCTTTTTCGGAACTAGTAACACGGGGCTAGACCATTCACTTTGACAAGGTTCAATGACCCCTTCACTTAACATTTTATCAATTTGTTGTTTAATTTCTCCCTTTTGAGAATGTGGTAAACGATAGGGTTTAGTGAATACAGGAACAACATTTGGTTTCAAACTAATTGAATGTTTATAAATACTAGTTGTAGACAGTTTGTCTCCTGGCAAATAAAAAATATCCGAGTACTTAGCGCACAAATTCTCAATCGATATTTGTTCTTCCTTATTGAGATGTTTCAAGTTCAAAGCTGAAAATAATTGTTTTACTCGAATTGCATCATTTCCTGACTTATCAAAATTACAAATGTTATATTCACTTAACTTTTCTATATATGGATTGACGTTAGATAATGTACAAGACTTATCCGTGGTATTTAATATCTTAATTGGTATTAGACCGTTTACTGGCTTAGCAATACAACTAGCTAAAAATACACCCTCACTAATTTCCTTAGAATGTACCACACACTCGTCAGTAAACTCTGTCTGAAAGTAATGTATAGATTCACATCTTGGTGAAATTACAAACGAGTTATTATATCTTAGTAAAGGTAAAACTAATTTAAAATTATTCTGTGTCCATAATGTAAAAGTTTCATTACTAAAATCTAATATAGAACTATGTTTACTAAGAAAGTCTTGACCGATGATGCCATTTGCCCTACATGGCAGAGAATCAAATACATAAAACTTAATACATTTAAGGCAATGTTCACCCGAAGTCAACGTTAAATATACATATCCAATTGCATGGACTTTGCCACCAATTCCATTTATAATTACGTCCTTTTTATGGAGTGGAAAGTTTTGTTCTAGAACATACTTATATTTCAACGCCGAAATTGTAGCGCCGGTATCCACTAACCACGAAAATGGTATGCTATTTGCCGACAACTTAATGTAATAATTAGTATCAGTAGCTAAAATAATCTTATTATTCACGAAAAAACTGATTTATTGTCTCATTGTTTTCAGAATCTGTTAAAACTTGAACCGAACGATTATTTGAATAGTTTTGGCATATCCTTTGGTTACCGCGGTTTCTATGGTAGGACTTACTTGTACCACGCGATGATCCTCGACCACGCTGAGTGGCACCGCGGCTCTGCTGCTGCGCCTGCGCACCCCCTCGATAGTTGTGGTGACCGCGATAAGCACTGGAATCATTTTTACGACCTCTATAAAAATATGACCTATTATAATAATTATTACGAAGGCCACGATAATTCTGTTGTCTCCCTCTCGGAGAATACATACCTAGGATCTCACCGGAACCTGGAGACGTACCAGCCGTGGATGTCTCCTCATCCTTCGCACCTTGTATCGCGTCCTTCATCGACTCGTAGTTCCTAGCTGCAATAATAGTTGAAAGACGCCGGTTTCGCAAGCCATCGGCAAATTTTTTAATTACTAATTTTTCATTGAGAGGTTTAATTATTTTATATGTCTGCAAATCTCCTTTGGCTTGTGATACCGTAAGGTCCACAAAAAGTTCTGAAAGCTGATTACCATACTCCTCAACAGACAAATTATTTTGTTTTAATTGCTGTATCTTATTTTGGATTGCGATAGGTGACTTTTGAGGCAATAAAACCCTACGCATATCTGTAATTAAATCCTCAACTTTTGTATACTCAGATTTCAATTGTAATTTAGCATGCTGAGACAACCTGCTCTTTAATACGAATTGAATTAAATTTAGTTTACACTCATCCTTAATTAATAGCGAGCTATAATATTCTATATTATCAATTAATTGTTTATAGGAACATTCATTATCAATTGTAATCATAGGTAACAAACTCAGAGCTACTTTCAAATTAAAAGACTCCATCTTAATATCTTGGTTGTTACTGTTATCACTAGTATTACTACTATTACTAGTACTAGCCATTGAACACAACTCTAAAATTCGATTATACAATGACACAAAATCAATACAAAATTTATCAATTAATATTTGCTCGTTTTGATCCACTTTACCCTTTTTTATATCAGCTAAAATTAAGTCTGTTACATTAGTATATTTTTCAAAAACTATCTTTGCTTCAGACAACTTTTTCTCTAATATATTACCACGCCTACGGTCAGGGCCAATTTTTATCAAATATGTTTTAATAGCTTTGAGTTCCTCATATAAAGTTTCTAAGGTATGTGCCATAACTTACCATAATTAACACTAATATTATTAGATATACGTAAACATAACATATTTTTATTTATTATTCAGGGCTGAGAGTAAAATATTACGATTATGCACTTATAATTATATAGTTCAAAGTCCATTTCACGCGCTTTGTTGTTGTAATATTTAACGGTTTACACTTCGCGGTTACGTTTTATTTAAGATTAAGCCGAACGATTAAAATTTTTTTTTTTTTGTTATTTACACATTTAACCAAATTTCACTCGTCACTTAGATATTCACTTTTAACACTTTTGACACTTTTAACATACTAGGGATCATAGATTGTAGCCGAGAGCCGATGTAGGTACGTAGTGAACCGCTATCTTTGTTTTCATACCATCTCAACCTTGGGTCGCCCATGTAATCCTTTTTCAGGAGAATGGCCAGTCCGCCTCGAACTCGATCTCCGAGATATTGAACGCCTGTATATTTCCTGGCTTATCCAGCGTACATGACAACGCCGGTACAACTGCAGAATACAGTATAAAACGCCGATTCCCAGCACCAGCACCACTATAGCTAGCAGTATAGTGATTGTAGAAACATGGAATTTTACCTCCTCTAGATGTAAGTTGTTGGAACCGCCAACTGTGTTTTGCACCACTAAGGTCTCCTCTTTAGTTTGCTTGGCACCCATTGTTTAGTTCGAAACTGTAGTATTTTTGCACAGAGAAACGAACACGACGTATCGTAATAGCGAGCGTAATTACTACTAATAATTTAAACATCTTTAAACTTGCTCACCAAAGTCCGATTGTTTGAAGCACGAGCCTTATATGGCATAGAGGTGTCGGTAACGCAAGTAACGAGATCTGATGCGCGCGCGAACGCCCGTAGGCAGGGTCGCCATGTAAAGGCGAAGGTATTTGGGAGAGAAATGATACCACTGACTGCTCTAATAATACTCTCTATATTTTAGGATTACACATGATTAAATAGACATGTTGATTACATACACATACACAAGTATAACATAGGTACATTACATCAATTACACACTACAAACCCCACATACACACAAAAATTATACCGTAACGTTGCACCGTTTTGACGTGAAAGAGGAACAAACAAAGGTACTTACGCATTTAAAATATAGTTTCAAAATCAAAAATAATAATTTATTGCAGAAGAAATTTATCACATAGGTCATATCTCGTGGTCCGACACTGAGCAAGCCTGTCCTGTTCGCCTTCTACAATTACCAAAAAGTTCACAATATATATCATAATACATTGCCAAAAGCACCTACACACTTTACTCTGCATAAAATTGCGTCCACAACTCTACTGCTGTTGCTATAGTGAGTAGTTTCAGGAGCTCATTAACGAGGAAACAATGCCATCAGTGCGCTAGTTAATTTAAAGAATCCCGCTTATTCACACCTGTTCTCAAGAATAAGTGAAAACAAAGGATTGCCACTTACTTAGATAGATTTATACATTCAAGTTGAATGCATTTTATCTACTGTCTTTAAGTAGACTAGTTTAAGTTTGGCCTTATCTTAAATGCTTTTAATGGATAGTTTAACTTTCTTTTCAATGGTAGGGTAAAACATCGATAGTGTAGTGTAATGCACCTCAGCCTTGTTACTCATTAGTATACAAAATATACATTTTGTTACTTATATCTTCTGTACATATAAAATTCTTTTGTTGCATACGCAGAGCCGTAACTACTGGGTGCAAGAAGCTGAAATTTGGCAAGTAAGTTCCTTGAGGACCGTAGGGGCGCACTAAGAAGGGAGTGTCCGAAATTCCCACGGGATCTTAATAGACGGTTATATACAAAAAATATGCGGACGGAGCTGCGGGTGTCCACTAGTATTTGATATAGACACCCGCGATAAACAATGACTGTCTCCGTGGTCCAGTGGATAGCGTATGCGACTGCTGGTCGGAGGTCCCGGGTTCGATTCCCGGGTCGGGCAAAAATGTTACTGGGTTTTTTCCGAATACTTAGTAGCAGCCCGGAGTTTAGTGATGTGCTCGGTAACGGCAATAGACTTGCCCCCTATTACGTGGGACCTAAAAAAATACGGCGACATGAGGGTGTAATATTTACACCTCTGTCTACCCCTTCGGGGATACAGGCGTGAGACGATAAATATAAAAAAAAAAACAATAAACATCGTTCAAAGGGAACACTGGTTTCCGTTGGGCTTCCGATTGCCCGATAAACTTTGTATGGCGACCCTGGCAGAAGTGACTAAATTATTGAGTATAATTTTCTAGGATAAAAACCCAATGTAATCTATGTCGATAAGATCATAAGTCCAAGTAAAATCTTATGCCAAAGGATACAGAAAAGACGAATACAAAAAGAGCATATACCGCCCATCCTAAGCTGATAATCTGAAATGGGACTGGGCAAGTTTGCCACGTGCCTGATGAACTTTGGGCTATAATTGCCACGAATTAGGCCCGCAAGGCTATTAAGCGCCAACGCGGAAGGCCGGGACGCCGATAGCGGAATGAACTGGACGCACATAGGAGGGACTGGCCTGTGCTAGCACAAAAAAGAGATGTGCAGAAGAAGGAGAAGGAGGCCTTTACCCTGCACTAAGGCGTGACGATATAAAAAAGTAAAACAAATTAAAGATTTATAAGTAAAGAAAACATAAACAAATAACATGTTTAAGACCAATTAAAAGTAGGTACATGTATCTAGAAAATTCAAAGACTAAGTTACCATGCAAATATTAGGTTATAATCTATAGTGTCTTACCTCTCAATTAACACCCAGGCCACATTGTCTCGCCGCAGGTAATTGACAACACTATCGTCTAGACACTCCAGACTTCTACGCATTATCTAAGAACTAGGTCAAGATATTATAATACAACGCCTACGGATTTGATAATAGAAAGCCTACGTACTTATTCATGTTTTTTAAATGCCATGCTGATCACAAATGACAGGCAACAATAGATATTTATATAGTTGATTGAATCAGGCGTTACTTGGCGAAACTCCATTGTAAACACTGCGCTCAGTCGTTGCCCATCGCTCCTGAGGACGCCTCGTGCAGAGGCGAAACACTTGTCAAAGAATAGTCGGTGCATACAGCGGGATACTGCAAGTCAGGTATCTTCCTGGAACCCATACCATTCCTATATCCCTTATCCTTTTAGAGGAGTTCGGTATTGTCAACCTTTTTCTATTGCAATAGTTGGGATGGTCAATCCGAGGGTGCGTGGTGGGTTCCTCTTTCCTTCCATTAGGATATAGATATTTATGTGCACGAACATGGATGTTTGTCTTGGTCTGGGTGTTTCTATGTATAATATGTATGTATTTACAAAAAAAAGTATATATGTATGTGTATCCATTATCTAGTACCCATAGTACAAGCTTCAGCTTAGTTTGGGACTAGATGGTGTTGTGTGAATGTGGTAGAATATTATTATTATTTATGTTTGGGATAAATTTGGTTCAACAGTAATCAATGTAGTAAAGTAACTAAAAACATGCTTAAGTGTGTGTGAATGTTCCGTTTCCACGTTAAATAGTGGAACCTAATTTGATAAAGTCGTACATGAGATTCGACCATCGATTTTACAGCAGACCATAGACATTGCTATGGGCTACTTTTGGTGCCCAAATAAAATTTAAATGGGTTGAAATGGTGCGAAAATGTTCCTACGGGGACTTTATTTTTTTAAGATAACGGGACTTTCTGTAATATTTCCACTACATAGAAAGCAAATGGTGAATCGAACCTTAGGTTAGGCAGTAATGTAAGAACTCATTTTAACGCCACAAGACGATATTAGTAATAGTAGTTCTTTACATATTATAATTGCCAAACTCTTGAAACCATTTGAAGACGGTTCTAACTAGTTTCCATTACGCTAGAAAATAATTTAATTTGCTTTTCTCTCACTATAGCACAAAAATATATTATTTATCTTTCTCTCTCAAACTATAAGAGAAAAGAACAGCTATATGCGTACCTCGGGCGCAGGTGGAACCACAATATTCCACGTCTCTCAAAAAATACATCAGCGCTCTGAATTGAATCACACATTATTTATCATCATTCGCATACTTCTAGTTTTTTTTTTCGGGTGAAACAGTGAAATTCTCGGGTGAAAATTTGCCGGAGGTATCTTTTCATAACAAATTTTGCAAGAGACAAAGCTAGGTTATAAAGTAAATTTGGCTGCATCTCCTAAGTGGCTGCAAAGGAGTAGGTAGGTAAGCCTCGTAATGTAGCGATTCTGATTTAATATCTTGCGCTACCTTTCCTTCACCAGCAATATCCAATACCAGTTAACTGGTATTATTTAAAATTATTCTTCTTCGAACCACACTCTTTATCCCTGGATTACTAGTCTAATGTACTTTGAGTATTAAATTGAAAGTGCGTGTGCAATTATTCATTCATTGTATTTCTGTTAGTTCTCACTTGAAGGTTTCTAGCTGGATCTAGCACTTCTACGTGGAAAGGATAGCTAATTAGATACCCTTGCCACATGGATGTGACATTCCTTCTGATTAACTATTTTACTTGCCCTTATGACTCTCGTACTTCACGAGTGTTTTAACTCGTATTCAATGGATACTTAACTTGGATTTGCAGGTTATATAGTACTGACAATGTAGATGGGAGTAGCTTCAAAAATATATTTAGAAAATTCGAGATTTTACCCGATTTCACCAAAAGGGCAAATATATTGATGAACAAGAATTATAGCTATAAATACTTACAAAATATACAAATATAACCAAACGAAATGTTTCAAAATATTTTCATGAACCAGTTTCGTCTTCCCTCTTTCACTCGGTCGCTCTTAATCAACCCAGTTTGTCAATTATGTTTATTTCAAACTGTTTATATAAGTAAAACCACATCAAAAGCTATATAGTTCGGAATATTTAAATCAAAATAGCTCCAACACTTTAGTTCATAATAATGAACTAAACAAAATAGCTTTTCATCCGACTGCCCTGTTAGTATAATGCTTCGTGATCCTAGCTGCTAATTATTTATACTTCTTCTTCGTGTGAGTGTGTGGCCAAATCTAGTGTCGGAGTTTTCAGACCACCCGAAGGCCTCCGACATGGCCTAGCGATGCTTGTCCTGAGACCAGAACCGGCACCGACATCTATACGTGTCCTCCGAAGCACGGTAGCTTTCTGGTGTAAATGTCATACGCGGTCACCCATTCAAGCAGTAACCTGTGCAAGCGTTACTTATCTTTGTCAAATAATTGCGTAGGGCAAGCAAGAGACGGTATGAGTGTTACAACTGTGTAATAGGTATAGGTTAAGCCAGAAGTATAGTAAGTCTCTCAGGATATATCTATCTGTAATGAACACGAATCTCAAATTTGTTCTGTGTCTGGGGTAAAATTGTTCTACAACACATTTTCGGCATTTAAGCATGTGTATCAGTTCTCTGGTTACCATGTAATAGATACTCAACCTTGCTCGGGATCTGTAAACCGCGTATGAGTTTTCACAGAATACAACCATTATATTATAGGTCGTAAGCGTGAATGGATGTTTGTAACTCTTTCACACAAAATCCAATGAACGGATTTTGATAACCTTTGCTATGATATAGCTTATACATACATCAGAAAGCACGTAGGCATTTTGTTGGCCTAAAAGCTTCACTTTGTTTGGAATTACGTGCAATAGGTATATTATAATGTTTATTATTATAACTCCACCCAAACTAAGATAGCATCTCGACCCAATTTTATTACTATTCGTGGTATAAAATCTTTAACATTTTCTTTCGTCCTAATTTAGTTGGCAGAGTTTGAAAACAGTTTCCGTATTCTTGGTAGTCTGTTGGTACTTAGTTCATGGCTGTCTCGGTTGGGAATAAGACGGCCTTGCTTGATGCCCCCGGGTACCATATGTTTTACAGGATAAAATGTAGCCTGCCCGTGAATATTAATTAGTTTAATCATTATTTTTTGGTGGTGTTTTAATTAGTTACGTAAGTACATTTTATGTACTGTCTTAGAATTGAAGAAAATAAAATATATGATGAGAATGATTATGTGTAAAATTCCAAGAAAACTATGAAATCATTTAAGGCAATAATAATATTATATATCTAACTGATGCTTGAAATTTGATTTAATTTTATAGCCTTGCCTAGAATAGCCTTTTATGACAAAAATATATTTTAGTAGTACGATATTACACACAAATTTAACATTTCTGCGAATGCTATATTAAATGAAATTACACATAAACTGATCTTTAAATCGTCAATTATTATACATAGTCGTACCTGTAAGTATACAGCACCGGGTACCCGTTATCTGATAAAAAGAAAAAGGAAGTGCATCGCAAACATTTTGTGTGGTGTAATTTGCCTATGACGGTCAAAAGTATTCTCAGTAGCTACTCGAAACAAAAATGTTAGAAAGAAGCTCGTGGTTCAGACTCCATACTACACTCTTATATGAAATAGTTGCGTAGATTAAACCAATTAATGTTTTAATTCAACGAAGAAAATAAAATCACCGCTGAGTTTCTAAGGAATTTAATCCAAACATTTCCAAGAAGCTTGATAGTATACTGACCTAGTTCTCTAAGTATACATGATGATTTTATATGTGTATTTTTATGGCGGTACAGAGCACTAAATATGAATGAAGATTCTAGAATGAGCCGGAATTTTCTAGAAACAACTGGTTTGGACCAGTTTTTACTTTGTTTTATTGCTTTTTACGTTAGCGAAATCTAATGATAATGTGATACCCAATATGATCACTTCCTTTATTATAAACGCTACATCCGAAAATTAATATTTTGTGTGATGATACAAAATAGTAATTTTCGGCCGATGTGATGATATCAGCTCAAAGAAGTCCATTGCTGGACAAAGGCCTCCCCCAAGGATCTCCACATGGACCGATCTTGAGCCACTTGCAATGCATACCAATCCGTAGCACGCGATCCCAACAAGTACGTCGGTTCGGACGTCCGGTGCGTGGCCGCCACTCCAGAACCTTTCTGATCCATGGCGCGCTTCGACAGAGTCTAGTGACGTTCGCTCGAGTTGAAGAGAGGGGATGACGGTTGACGTTGAACGGAGCAACGACAACGATCACTTCTCTTGGAGACTCCGGGCGGGCAACAAGTACCTAGAAACTGTCACTCGTTTCGTGTTCAGTAATGCAAAATAGTTATAGTCAGTTTTGTTAGATTTGATTTGGTGTGAACTTATAACGAACTGTGATGTGAAGTGTTGATACCGGCCAGTCATCAGAAGTGGCATCATGGACCAGCGCGACCACAAGGCGCGAGTGAAGGCGACTGCTAACGCTGCTATGTTGGTGAATCAGCTGAGCTTGCAACTGCCACCGTGGTGAGCGTATTTTGTCTGATTTTTTTTATTGGTACTGCCAATTTTGTTTAGTGGCAGTAGTAGTAAAACATTACGCGTTTAACCTTGGAAATATCATAATCGTTGTGGTGATATCGCCATCACATCGTACCGAGTGTTGTAGGTTTGATTCCTACACGAGACTCTGAGTTGTGGAACCGTTTCACTTTTACGGTGTCGTGGTTACCAAAAGACAAAAAAATGTGTAGTAATGATTTAATTGTGACCTTTGCCGTATTTTAAGTTAGCGTATGGTTGTCTGACTACCACAGTGACCTAGCTATAGCGTAGATAGCGAACAGAGATTTTGAATTTGATACGCCAGTTAAAAAGAAAGAGATTATTTTTATTTTCTTCATGCGAGGGTGGCTCGCACTCACGAACCTTGTGATCATATTATGCTTGCTTGCAAATGGATTAATCTTGTCTCGGTCTTACTTTATGGACTGTAATAGTAACGAGAGTGAGCGTACAGGCTGACTTGCATTATTCCAAGCAAGTGCGTTTGAGTGAGACGTGCTAGTTATTGTTGTAGTGCAGTTGTAATATTGGTTTTAGAATCATCACCCAGGTTGGTTGGTTTTCTGGTAAATCTAGAACAATAACTCCGGTCTAGACTGTCCTTCGCAGGGCAGCGGCGCTAAAGTTGGTAAACTAATCGAATTGTGCATACTACATTCATAGTGTAAGACTGTGCGGAGCTATTGCTTCTGACTGTGCTGATTTTGTGTAGAACAGCTTGTAGCTTTTATTTTTTAAATAGACATGTGAACTGCAGTGCTGTCTAGACGAGTGCGGTTGGTTGGTTAATGTTATCTGACCATAGTCAAAAGATATTACTAGCGCCATTATTTTATCGACTCGTGGTGTTGATAATACGTAACGGTTTTCGTTTAAACGTGATCAGAGCCTAAGTAAAAAGTGACACTGTTACTCGTTGTAATTCTGAGTTGTACAGACGATCTCGGTATTGCAATTACACCTGCTTCCTTGTGTGCATATATTTTTTTAACATGGCACATTAAAATGTTTCTTATCCTGATTATTTGATGGCACCACTAGTAAAATTTAATTCAATTTTAAGATTTTACTTGTGAAAATTACCTACTGTGTGTTTTTAAAATTCATGTGATACGCTGGGAATTGTTATCAAGTGCCCCAAGTTATGCTTAGGACGTTTAGGAGTGATAGTGTTTCTAGTAGAAGGTGTTAAACTCGATTATCAGACGTAGAAGAAAATGATTGAGTGATCATCGTAGTGCGTTACGATAATCAGTTTCAGAGATTTTAATTTTCATCGTAAGTAGAACTAGGTTAGTGATCGTTAGTGATGATTGTATGCTTAACCATTAAATGGGTTCTTTGTTGCTTCGTTGCTGTGATAATTTTGTGGTACCCACGTTACCGTCAGTGAAGATTTGCATAAACTGGATAAGCCGTTTGTGCGGCTGCATGTTTAGCTATGCGTTGCCATTGGTTGGACCGGTAAAGTGCCTTTCTGGTTAGCCTCGTTTAACCATTGAGCTTTTATGTTAGTCATAGTCTCCGTTTTTACGAAAACAAGACGGCCGTTAATGCATTGTCATAGTATCACAAACGTTGTCCATCGTCTTGAACGCGAAAGGTCCTTTGCTGTATCGCTAATAAGGTTAAGATATGCTTCGTATTTAGACTATTCATGACAAATTATAACGACTGGTTGGATACTTGGTAGTAAAGTTAACATCTAGAGTAGCAGCCTAGTATGATTTTCTTATAGTCTGCTATGTGATAAGGAAAACCAAAGCATGTTGAACAAACCTAATGATTATCCGGGTGGTGTTGTGTATCCGGATGGAGGTTTCATAGCGTGATGTTGAACACCCGATGGATGTCAGAGTATGAGCAATGCAATATTTTAATGAGTTTCCTATTATTTAAGCGAGTACGTGTGTTGCTCAACATGTCAGCTTCGAGACAAAGAGTTAGTTGTGATTTTCATTAAAACCTGTAATGATTTTGATCAGAGTAGGTACCTTTTATTGCCCACCGACTTGTGCCAGGAATGGCCGAACGACTAGGGTTGCTGTTCGAGAATTTTCACTTAATCCTAGAGCGAAGTAGATTAAAGTGTGGTCGTTGATCGCAATCACGGATACCCTGCTACTCAAGTAGCTCTCATTTGATTTTTGATCGCTAAAATTATTTATCACTGGTTTCTGTGTTGTATGAAAAGAGCGTGTTGCGAGAATCTGAAAGTACTCATAGAATGTCGATTGGTTATCTTAGAACTGTAGTCGTTGCTTCTATGTAGCCAAAGGAAATCAGTTTGTCCGAAAGTAGCTTATCGGTTCTCGCCATGTTCGCATTTGGTTTTAGTTATTGTCAGTGGTCAAATCCAGTTCTGACATAGCTCATTGAGTATGGACGGGAGTTACGTTCTGTGCAGTTGTGAAGTTGTAAATGAATTTGATAATCGCTTAATATTTACGAAGTGCGGACGTTGAATTAGTCTGAAAGAATGGATACTCTAGTTAGTGCGTATACAATGAGACGAATCTTTGAAATACTAATGGAAGATTTATTTCCTTTTTGGGTAATCCTGATGGCTAGCGCGGCCTGATGGCCGGCGCGGCCTGGCGGTCGACGCGGCCTAGCGGTCGAGGCGGCCTGGCGGTCGACGCGGCCTGGCGGCCGGCGTGGTCTGGCGGTCGGCGCAGCCTGTTGGCCGGCACGGCCTGGTGGCGAATGTGGCTTGGTGGCCAGCATAGCCTGTGTGGCGTGCGGCTCGTGTGTGGCGCGGGCCCTGTGTGAGGTCTGTATGTGGCTTTGACGAACTTGGTAACTGGTATAGCTAAAGCATATCTGGCCGAAACTGGCAATGAAATTGAAGGTAGTTTATTAAAGGAATTTGGTTAGAAGATGTAGAATCTAAAGACCTTAGCTTAAATGTTTTGGTTAACTTGGTTTGAAATATTTTAAAGTATAAAAGCCCATTTGAGGTCATAGAAGTTCCTTACGATGATTGTTATAATCGCAAGGCCCTTAATTCTTAGCGTAACTGTAAGTACGCATTGGACAGGTTGCGAAAAAAGCCTGAAGGTCAAAGTACAACTGACGAAATTAAGGTAGAACAAAGTAGTTCTGATATTAAAGAAAGTGTTTAAGATTACATGATCAGATCGGACCTTACCAGAGGCTGACTTGTAGCCGTAGCTCGGTAGAAATCGGCGTCTGCTAACTTAGTAGTCGGTGAGTAGGCGGTATTGCAGTCAGCTCTGGTGGAGGTCGGGTTTCAGTGGCGTTCCCATGTGGGGTTCGCAGAAAGTAGAGTAACTGGAGGTTACTGGGCTATGCTTAGCCATGATCACATGTAGAGCTTAAATGTTATGGTTTACTTGGTTTGAAATAATATCTTGAGAGATACAGTGATAGTGAAATGTCAGTTGTACATTGAGTTTCCTGATTATTGATTTTGATACTGAAACTTTGTGCCAGAGGCTCAGAGCATAACTGACGATCTTAAAGAGAAAAAATTGTGAACCTTAATACTGACGAGACAGTAGAAAACTGGGCTTACATGTTGATTGGTTGTGTGATTTAATGTCCGAGGTCGGTTTGTAGCCGTAATAGCCGTAAATCAGTACAAATCGGATTCAATACAACTGTGAAGGCAGTTGTCCGTGAGTACACGGTAAGTACGCAGACGACTCCGATGTTTGATTGGCGCAGATAAATGGGTGGCAATCGAGTGACTGCTGTAAGGCCTGGTTTAGTAACTGGAGGTTACTGAATGGGGGCAACCGAGTGGCAGGTTGAGTGCCTGGTTTAGTAACTGGAGGTTACTGAACGGTTATGAATCACATGTAGAGCTTTAGTTATTTGATTTGATTATAACGTGAGTCTATGCCCTATGGTAATTGACTGTATTGTCAGTGATGCTCTGAATCCAGCTCCTATAATAGAATGTAATGTAGGAGGTAATTTTGTAGAAAATTTGATTGGAATCCTAACACTGTTTTGATTCAACCCTTACCTGGGTTAAGTCAGGAGTGACCGAGCAATGTGATACTGTGCGTGTAAAATTTTGTTACAGATTAACACACAGGGACGTGTGTCTTGTAGGATGGCCGTATCGGAATGGTCATCAGTACGGACGTCAATTGACTACGAAACGGACTTCCGTTTCACTGTGTATGCACTTGCATAGATGGCGCGCTTCGACAGAGTCTAGTGACGTTCGCTCGAGTTGAAGAGGGGGGATGACGGTTGACGTTGAACGGAGCAACGACAACTATCACTTCTCTTGGAGACTCCGGGCGGTCAACAAGTACCTAGAAACTGTCACTCGTTTCGTGTTCAGTAATGCAAAATAGTTATAGTCAGTTTTGTTACATTTGATTTGGTGTGAACTTATAACGAACTGTGATGTGAAGTGTTGAGACCGGCCAAGAATCAAGCAACCCGCCGTCATATATAATATCGATAGTGGATAAAATAATATGATATCAGCGAAGCGGTGCGTTTTGGCAATCTCAAAACGTCATAACACCAAAAATAGTTTAAAATTTAAGATTCCGACTGTTTAATCGAGTTGTATGAGTTTGTTAAAGGTTCTTTTCATAGCCCAACCATCACGAAATTGGTTGTAAGAATAGAAATTGACGTTCGAAAGTGTTGCTTTATAACCTATAATTATGGGGAATTTAGTATGAATATAACTGTTACATAATATAATGCTGCATTCGATAGCTATCATAGTCTATTGATAACAAACGACAATTTTTTTTTAATAATATCAGTACAGATAGCCTTTTGGCACGTTTTCTCGACAAAGTTACAAACGTTTTATTCGATACTTAACTTAAATAAGCACCATTTATTTCGAAGTTGGTGTCATTATCAGATGTGCCTCTTTGCCTGCTGTCCTTTACTGATTATAAGATAGTCTGAGCTGACAATAAAAATAAAACTTTGATTACACAGTCACACCTGAGTATTGATATCTATTACCAGGTCATAAGATAAATACTAATTTTGTGCTTCGACGGTAAAATTGTGCTTTGAATTGTTTTGGATGGCACCGTTGTATTACGGTAATTGTGTTACTATGTACTTAACTTGCCCTGTTAGTTAGTATGTGTGAGTAATCAGACTCAAATTTGTAACTCTACGGAGATAAATATTTTTATAATAAACATGACATGATGGTACACTCAGGATTGATTCAATCTATAACACAGACCTGTAGTAATTTTGGTTCAATTGTCACACGGTACAAGCCTTTCTGAAATCCCTAAATCTGGCTTTAATCTTTGTAATTTTTAACAAAGAGTAAAGTAAAGGATCTTTTTGACACACTTAACTTCGAAAGTCAATGATACACCCTAAGGGTTACTTCAAGTCGTCTTCGTAATTATGTATCCCATTCCTTCTAGACAAACTTAATAACATTCGTAATGTAACTATACAGCACAAACATACGCAATAATATATCTATTTTTATAGCGATCTGAAGTTCAACATTTATATTCAGAAAGCAAAACATCATGTTCTAACACGAACAATAGAGATAAGTCTTGAAGATACACAGTGCCTATAACCCAGATGCTACATCCACAAGTTCAACGTTGACTTTGAAATTAAGAAACTTCCATATTTTCATAATGGAAACTTTTTATCTGAAACATATAATTGTAGTCTGTGTGGGATTATTTTCGCATATAATTTAATAATATGAACGCGTTGCTACAATGATCATAATAATTACTTATTGGTGTCTGCGCCTTGGACTCAAGGATACGTTAAGGCTTCGGTCACAGTTGTTTTTATATATTTGATAGTCATTATAGGGTGTCAGACTTCTTATACCTCGATTTTGGTCTAAACTACAGGTCGGCGTATACTTGAGTAGCAGAGGTCAGTCGGTAGACGGCTTTTAAACTTGGTTAGACTAGAATTTCAATCACAGGCTTTTTGTGTCTAGGCAAGTAGAATTGCAATTGAAAAAAATCGCTACAATAATAGTGAATAATGATGTCTGTAAGTATAAATTAAGTATCGCTCATATCATTATAGTAGTTTTCAGAATAGCGAACATAAACATTTTATTTGGACGTAAAATACAAAATTAAGAAATCCATTTTCCAAAATTTCACTAATCCATATCTCATCCTATCCATAAATGGATAATATTATCATTTACGATGAAAATGAATTGTGGATATCTTTTAAAATTCGTTGTACGGCCAGGCCAAACCATAAAATGAATACAAACTTGAGGGATATATTAAGGGAAGTCTACTCGTTGTGGACATCATGCCAAGTCATACTAACCAAAAATAATACCTGGGAAACGGTTCTTTTTTTAGTTTTCACATTTTTTAAACCGCAATTAAAAGCGCGTGCGTGCAATGCTCGAAATATCTACTTATCCATGGGGTTATAGGGCATCTAAAGAACATACTGGCGGGGTAAATGCATCGATTTTGTACCTAATTAGAAAATTCCATACGAACTTTGAGCCTCAATATCTCCTGAACCAGTTATTTCCCAGGTATGGTGCCGAAGTAAAAAATGTTCATAATGATTGGTATAACATGGGATTTCAGTTTTCGTTAAGGGTCTTTTTACACCCTGTATATTCCATTTATTGAAATCACGGCAAATGAGTAATACTGCACAGGCAGACAGTTACAATAACTAATAATACAATACAGCATTAACTGTCACCCATCAACCAAGCAGGATAACTATTACTCTACAGCGCTAATCGCACAATTTATGCGAACACTACGAAGCCAGACAGTATTCAAACAAAAACAACCTTCAATTAAAGACTATAAAGTACAAGATTCAACAACAGCCTTGCCAGTAGAATGGAGGTAAATTCTGCCAGGAGAATTTGCATGCACCAATACAAATACAAGTTTTTTAGCCTTTTTTCTGTCGAGTCCAATGCCAATATCGTTAAAGTTTCGTTAATTATGATAATGATGTTATATTTGACGGTATTCAGTTTATTATTTGTTCTGGCAGGCAAACACTGCTGTATATATAATTTACAAAAGATTTCATAACAATATTTAGTACAATAGCATCGTTTAAACTTTTGTGTAAAAATAATTCCAGAATACAAGTGAGGTTTAATTGGCTGTCTGAAATGTAAATTTAATAAAAGTTTACATTTCAAACGTCTACTGTAGCCGTAATAAAAAATAATTTGAATGCTGAATGTATACTTAATTTAGACATACATATATTTATTGAGATAATAGGTCACAACATTACCTATAACTATAAACATTTATCTCATCCCATGAAGGGATTTCGGGATTTACTCGAGCGTGCAGATATTGATAGCATCCATGTCCTACGTATTTTCAATAAAGTGTGGTCCTACGTAAGATTATAAAATGTAAAAAGAAAGGAAATTAATCGTGCGTTCAGATTTTCAAAGGGGATGTTAAGTAAACCTAAAAAAAAGGCTCTCACTGAATAATCTGACGATTTGGGTGTGACGCAAACTCGTGCCCGGTTTCGGAATTCCCCAGATATACCCTCAACAGTTATTGATTCATTAAAGTTATGGAAAGGATAAACTTTGGTTAACTGACATTGCGTTTCTGCATGCCTATTGGAGCGTTCCATAACTATTGAACCAATACGTAGTTCTTTTTCTGTCCGTAGATGGATTTGTTATAAAAAACGTGTTGAAAATTTATTTAACTATGTTAATTTGTCCGTTGAACTAGATTTTTAAACTAGATTTTTGAAAACGGTAGTAGAGCTTTGCTGATTTCAGCATGAATGGGCCGGCTCGACCGGGGAAGTACTACACTCTCACAGAAAATCGACGTAAAGTAATAGTACCTAAACTGTTGCGTTTCGTTCGGTTAGTAAGAGTGTCGGAGGCCCTATCCCCTATTCCTTCTCCCTCATTCCACTCCTTATCCTATCCCTTTTCCCAACCCCAAGAGGCGGCAATGCACATGTGACTCCTGTGGTATTGCTTGTGTCCATGGGTGGCGGTAATTGCTTACCATCAGTCGATCCGTCTGCTCGTTTGCCGCCTTATACCAAAAAAAAAAGAAAAAAAAAGACAAAAAGAAGGAGTAAACAACTAGTTGCTTGTTAATTTACTAAAATAATATCATAATGCGTCATTCGTAATGGCTGTATACCTGATAACCTAACAGCGTAAAAAAAACATCAAATCAGGTCTTGCTGTCAGAAGTCCAAATGTTAAGATCATTGTTTATTTTTGTTTTATTCCGTGTTGTGCGTGTGCGACTTGAGCATGTTATTTTAATTTCGTAAACGATTAGTTCTTGTTGTGTTGTTTCGTAAAAATTTACTAAATTGTAAATCGCAGTAGGTAAAAATGTTACTGAAAGGGAAAAGATGCTTCTTATACAAGTAGCCCAAGATTACTTATCTATGATAAATAATAAAAAGAAAATATTGATAATAAATTCTTCATCTGTAAACTTTTAAAAGGGATTTCTCCTAAGTCTTGGGTGTCCAGGAACTTATTTATTAGCAATAAACTCCAGGACTTCAAAATCAAACTCGGACGAACTGCTCAAATACGACATTTTGTATCAGTTATGTAAAAGTTATACCTAAACACAAATCTATCATAACACTAAAATAAAACATTTGACAAAAGTCAAACTTCAAATAAAGTTATGGAACCGATAAACGGTGAACATTGGTCGGTTAAGTTAAACTAAGGATAACTGACGTTTATGTTGTGACGCGTTGTTCAGAAACGCAATTTCTTAAGTTATCGAACCAATAACGCTAACGGATAGATAAACCACCGATAAAAGTATCTCAGATACCGGGCATAGAACATGCAAAAGGATTTCGCTATTTTGACATACTTAAGCGCGTCAGATTGAGATATGTATATATGCTTCATCCTAACGTACTGGACGTGCTTACACATAAACTGACGGTTATCTGGAGGGATCAATGCAAAAACATTTTTTTAAGTATTGAAAACCTATAGCCGCTGCCGCCCATGAAATGGTATACATTATTTACATTTTTAGCTTTTTATCACCTAAGCTTTGCAACCCAGATCTAGATCCTAGATCTCTATGTGTAAATCCCAATTTAGTATCGTGGGCTCTCCTACTATTAAAGAACGCTTGAAAATTTATGCCAAATATTAAAATTCAAGACGACATTTTGAGACGCGTTCCTGTATTAAATTTTATTTAAAAAAGTGATAATCGCATATGCCCTGAGAACCTCTGACAGATAAAAAATAAAATTGACTTTACCGATGAATTTTATTCAATCTCAAACGAATCAGGCAAATATCATCTAGATTCAGATTTTGCTAATTTACTTCAGGATAAGTGCAAAATTGAGACATATTTCAAGCTAAATTCAAACTCCAATATAGAAACTCAATTAGTAGTTTTAGCTTTACTGTCAAAGTAACTGTCTGGTTTTAATCCTAGGACAGTCTTAAATTTAGGTACGTATTTCATTGCTTCGCTTTCCGTTGTCTAGCCAAATCCATTTTGAATGAATTATACAGTGATGTGCTTTTACTATTTGACTACTTACTGTGACTTTAAAGCGTATTAATTTTGGTCTTCCTTTTATTTATTAGGGACGTTTTTATAATTTGACTTGTCAGTAAATTTACTAGAAACACTGGAGAATAGAATCCGATGCAACTGCAATTACTTTGGCAAGATTAATTAATAAGTTATCACTATCGAGTAATAATCTGGGGGCACGGGAGTGCCCCCACCAAGTCGAGCAAAAATGCGGCACCGCCGTCCCATCCTTTTCTCGAAGCAATTCAGACCATTTTCGAACCCCTATAACTTCGTTGTGGATAAAACTTGAAGCCTGATTTTTTAGTAACCATGCAGGCGTTGTATAAACATGGTGTATTTCAAATTTCATTCAATTTGAACTAGTAGTTTAAGAATTATAACGATTCAAATTTCTTAATTTTGTCACTCACTGACCGATCATTAAAAGTCTAAGGCACTTCTAGCACACATAGAAGCTTCAAATTTAGAATACGATTAGTGTTTAGTATACGAATCAAGGAAAAACTAAAATATTTTTTAATTTCTTTCCTGTTTTCGAGATACATCAACTGCATAAATAACTTTGTAATCCCATATAAATATAAAGGATTACAAAATTACATTTGCAGTTAGAGCTTTAATTAAGAAAATTCGTTGTTGCTGTACAAGTAGAAGGTACCGGAAAGGACAAAAGTAAGACTATCTACAAAAAGAAATGAGATCCCATAAAAACAATACTTGTCAAAAATACAAAGTCTCGCGCCCGTGAAAAGTTGTGAAATCCATGTAATACCAAGTCGGTTAATTAAAAATCTTTAATGATTTAAACAAATATATTGACTTGGCAATCGCATTAAACAATCTAATTTATATATGTATGTATCACTTATGAGATATATTGTGTTTTCATGCGATGGCCGAGTCAATCTTGGTATTTTTGACAAGTATTGTTTTTATGGGATAATATATTAAGGAAATTGTAATCTTTAAAAATATAAATTTAACCATTCAAAGAAATACGTTTTTATTTTAACCTAAAGCAGTTTATTTTCTTAACCGTATTTAATCGACTTTCCCGTGAGATAAACAATTTCATACTAATCAAACAGATATATAAACTGGAACCGCAGACAAACATCTCACGAGAAATGGCACGAATTAAAATCAGCACTGAACTTATAATTTGAAGTAGAATTAAGCCAGACCATATTTATTTGGCCTAAACTTGAGTTAAGACATGCTTTTCGTATTACTTTACCTACGCTTCAAATGTCAAAATAATGACGTCTAGTTTGCGACGATAATTGGAGGATGTTTATTTTGGAATAGAATCCATTTGTTCAAATAACTTTGTATGAAGGGTATCTGCAAAAATAGGGCTGTGATTTAGTAATTGATCATTTTGGCTCGTAAATAAACTTTAAATTGAGTAATAAACAGATTACCGAATTGAATTGCGCATATGTATAATTTAACTAAGCGAAATTGTTTAAATAAAGTTTGTTAGAATATTAGCTCATTTTCTTGTACTAAATTATGTTTCCGCATCAGAATCTGAGCATCTCAACAAATTGTTAAACAAATTTTATGAAGAGTTATGTAGAAAAGAAGATGAAGTGACTACAACCAAGTATACAGTCGACGTCAAAATTATAACATGCTCACTACAAGCAAATTCTTATAATATGATATCAGAAAGCAGGCAGTAACTCTGCTTAAGACTTTTTATAAAGACGCATAAGAACTTTGTGTAGCTAATGTAAGATCACAGTTAGATGTTGAACTAAGTAGTTAATACGCATTACTCTAAGAACTAATACATTGAGTTTGTAGCGAGGAGTGACCAACACACTTAAGTAATTAATGGCTATCTGTATTTTCAGTAATCATTATCTATGTTGTTTGTTAAGCTGGTTGGTTTTCCTAAGAAAATAAATAAATAAATAAAATAAGTAAGTGTAAGTTGTAAACTTACACATCAAGGAGACCTCTGTAATGAAACATTTGTAAAGCAACACAAACACTTAACATTCCTTTAAGTCAGCATTATCCGCACACTTACTTTAAAACATTAATTAACTTAGCCGAATTTGGGAGCTCAAATTATAATGGTTATGAATGCGGTTAAATTAATGTCAGAACGCAGAATTGCCTTGTTTAGACACAACAACCAAATTTATGTCTACTGTTACGTCATGACTAAAAAACTCTCAAATTGTGTGCGTATATTGTTAAATTTTGGAGTTTGAGTGACTTTATTTATTATTTGTATAAGTTGGATCCAACAAATACTTTTTTTAATTAATAGAAAGCCTAGGAAAAAGCGCTTGACTCAATTCTGTGATAAGACAAGAAAGGTGCCTACGTGTAGTGCATATTTTAGAACTTTTACTTTCATAATTGTACTATATGTATTAATTGCATGCCATTTACATTGATTGAAATTTCCGAATAAAAGATTTAATTTTGACTGCATTATATTATTCAAATTATTTAAAATGTATGCATGTGATAACAACAGATCAAATGATTAATATTTTAATCCTGCATAGAACTTTCATATAGTGATACTCCTCTCCTAAACTGCTGCTTCAAAGCACTGTGTGCACACAATAGGAGGATTTGGCCTACTAGGTAGGGCGGTACAGAGATAGTCGTCAAGTTTTCTGTCTCTTTGCAAGTGTAAAATATGCTTCGTGAATTTTCTTTAGTAGCCACCCATGAAATGAAATAAATTGTCCGTGTGGTGACGGATTAAGAATACGGAATGTCACCACCCCATATCATCCCATGGGTGTCGTAAGAGCCGACAGAGAGAGTATATTATGCAGAGAACAGCACTGTAAGAGAAGGAAAACTTGATACGAACCCTATACCAACCCGTTTGGCCAGCGTGGTATAGTAGGCCAATTCCCCTTCCAAAGTAGAGGCCTAGTCCAGCAGTGGACTGTTAAAGGCTGATGATGGAATGAAATGAAATGTGGTAGTAATATTTGTATTCTTAAACTGTTATCACCCGAACCACAGATAATAATCATACTATTTACTGAGAATTTAAATACGTTTTTAATAAAGCTACTCATAAATCCCAACTAAAAAACTGGTATTCTGAAAATCCGTGCTCTCTCTATCTTCCTAGCTATATATCCCATATCGTGGTGGCTCAGGTTTCTTTTTTTTCTCCGCCACTTCGCTCTATCTATGACATCACCATCAGTAACTTTGCATTCTCTCTTGCTATTTAGCACAACATCTTTCCATTTCAGTTATTGTTGGGTCTTCCACTAGGACTCCGACGGGTAGCGTCTAACTGTAGTGAGAAATTTCAGACATAGTTTTGCCCTCTTTTTGACATGTCAATAGAAGCTGTTCTATTTTTCAAAATTAGTTTTTTAAAAGAACGTGAATGCAATATTTATTATTTATTATGAAGACGTATGACAGATATGATTGACTCATGATCTTTAAGATAAGCTCAATTAGTATAAATACTAAAATTTAATAGATTTTTTTTAATATTTTACGAAACACAAGTCTAAATTCAGCAGCAATGTATCTAATACTGGCATTATATTCAAAATTCTCAAGAAACTTTTAGCGTCTAACTAACAATAATCCCTGTCAAGGCCTACTCAGCTGTTCATTATTCTAATAAAACCTTTTCAATCAACAATTTGCCTTCTATTTCACAAAAATTTGTAGAAGCAAATAATTCAATAGCGTCATTTCGAAATAGTCTTCTCCAAGTTGGAAATTTAAGCATTCTAAATATTTTTACTTCAAATAAGTATTTTGGTATATATTTCTTTTTTGAGGTCTGTAAGAAAAGTTCGTGCCGTACCAACAAATTTGCAAACCTGCAACCACTCGTGGTCTATTAGAACATGGCTTTATACGGATTACAGAGTCCCCAGAGGCTCAGAGGGAATCTAATTTAGCTACAACGCCATTCGTTGGGCACAGGGGCAACGTCTCCAGTACAAGCGGGAAGCGATAAAAACGAAATCGGTGAAGATCGCTTAAGGGACACAGGTGAACAATTATTATACGAAGGTCTATTCTTAGTGTGTTACTGATTGGATTGGTCATTCAAGTTAAAATGAGGAAATAAATTCTTTGTTTTCTTTGTCATGTTACTTTTTAATGATAACTTATGATTCTGATTCAACTTTTATTATCTTATGTTCCTGTGTTTTATTAAACTCTTAAATGTTTGCCAATTTTACGGCCATAGTGCCTAAATCACAATAACTCGATTAAAACAAGCTTTTAGAGATGCTTGTACTTTTTTATGTATTTTTAGTTCTATAGAATATCAATTCTTATTTATCACAAACTGCTGGTCATAGCAGATTTCATGTCATGAGTAATTAAGTACCTATCTTCAACTTATTGATTTTGCTTTGTCTTTATTATACGCGTATTATTAATGTAGTAAGGTTATTGAATTCAATCTTTGCCTTCCATTTTTACTCTGCTTTCCTTTTCTTCTTTGCTCCACGTTTTGCTTTGTTGACGGTGTGTTTGTCAGTTTTATAATAAAGTCGGCTCTCACAACATCCTGACTTTGCATCTGAGCTCTCGACATATTTACTTCCCGAATGCTAATAACTTTGTGCAAATTTATACTACACTTAATAAGTTAGGTTCTCTGCTTAGAAAATAAGGCATTAAATGTTTAAGAGTAAAATGTTTAAAATAAAATAAAGGTATGGACATCGAAGACGGGATAGTACGAAATCAGTGTCGCTATTTCTCAACACTCGCAATTCGTTCACGAAGCATGCCTAATTGTCTAAAGGAATACCGTCTCAACAGATTTGTATAAGTCTCCTTCCGATCCCGAGAATTAAGGTCTGAATGTTATGCGTTCGTGGACAATTTGATGGAGGTAGTTCACGATTTAAAAAGTACATGTAATTGTTCTTGTTTACTTGTATTTATGACAAAGAGGAGAGATGAAAATAATCTGAAAATTTTTAGACGTCTCTTATGCATACGGACTAAACATGGTTGAAATATCTGCTGGACAAAATAACTACCAACAACTATTTTTACTTTAAAAGGTCATTGGGCATATCTGACCCGCTTTGCGAATAGTGGCGGACATTAACCAAAATAGTTTTAAACAAAGATAAATAATATGACCTTTCATTGCATATAATTGTTTGATTCAAAATCGTCGGAGAAAATGTACAGGATCCTTTAAAAAAGAAAACAAACTGTATCAAAGGTTCTTATTTCATCTTATAAAGGCATAAAAATAATATCGAAATAAGCTTATGTTTAGAGATATGACGCCGTCTCTTTCGCACATTGAACAGGTTTTTTCGCACATTAACTAGCTGCGCCCATATCGCTAGCATTGTTTATTATCTGTCTCGGGCCATACTTCAGAAAGCAACATACGCACCCGCTGCCTTTTTAAATGATTTTAGGATTGCTTTGGATCAAATTGAATAAAAAATATTTTAATTAATTAGCATTTTATTTTTCTTACGCCGCGACTTCGTTGGCTTCATTCAGTGATCCCGCGGGAATATCGGGATAAAAAGTAGCCTATAACCTTTCTCTTGAATGTGGCTATCACACACAAAAAGGTTTTTTCAAATCGGAACAGTAGTTTCAGAGATAAAGAGTATGGATATATACACAAATAACACTTGATTTTTTTGAGATTCCCGTAGCTCACATTAACGCGACTAATGCCATAGTAAATGAGAGCCATAGATGAATACACTCTGCTATATTTCGTTTGTGTCCGCCATGGGTATGGTTTTCATATTAAGGTGCCCATAATATTCGTATAATTCGATGCATGTTTGTTAGAAATTTAAATTCAAACTTTTTATTGTCAAGTAAATGGTAGAATCCGATTGAAGAAATTTCGATTTATTCCCATAAATTGGTGAAAACGTATCTTCTCCAATTTAAGATAAATCATACTCACAATAGCACTTACCTGAGCCCTTGAGTCGCCAAAACCCTTTCTTCAATAGAACTATTGTAACTGGTTCGTACCTGAAAATATAAAGGTCTGAATTATTGCATTGCCTTCCTTATAACATTATTTTGTACCAATCAATTGGGGCAATTTGCAACTTATAAAGTGCTGGTTGTAATACATTTAATTTTAAACATTAAAGTTCGCTTTACGAGAAATACACTTTACAAGTAAAACAAATTCAACGTTTCATTATTTATTTAGTACGTGCGCATAGTTTATTCTTAATAATTTGTTCTTTTGCTTATACATATTTGAGCGACGGGGTATTAACCGCACAATTGTTAATAAAGGACAGGGAAATATTTGACTCGAAGTTTCGGTTCACCAGCCGTAACCACAAAGTTTGAGACTATATAAATATGTCTTAGTTTAACCAAGACATATAAAAATACAAACTCATGTCCAAGTCATTATAATTCTCCTCTTGTTATCCCAGTTGCCAACCGGGGTCAATAATATTAGCTTTTTCCACAGAGCGACTGCCTGTCTGACTTCTGCAGCCAAAAGGGGTAATGATATGCCAAGTCAGTGGTGCGCGCCGTGGATTCATACCCGCTACCCTTAACATGGCAGTTTGTTGGTATCTCTATTAGGCTATCGTAGCCTCAAACTCATGTCGGAGAAAATATTTTTATTAAATAATATTCTGTGTATCTCTCTAAGTATGTGATATCTGTGAAATAAAAGGTTGAATAGATAAAATCCGCCGGGCATGATACGCTACTGTTGGCAATATGACTGCCGGCGATACTAGCGAGGGAAGTTCCAACATTTAGTGAGAAAATCTGATACTGATACATCGTGCTGTATATAGAATTATACAGATTTCAGTAAAGACATACATAACATAACTTCACGCCTTTTATCCCCGACGGGGTAGGCAGAGATGTATTACACACCCATAATTCGCAAGTTATGTTTCGGTCCCAATGTAATAGGGGGCGAGCCTATTAACATCAACCGAGCACATTAATAAGCGAGCGATAAATAAAATTTTTAAAACACAAATGATTTCGGAAAAGTCAGAGGTGTATGCCCGGTGTACCTGAGGATCGAACCCGAGACCATCGTCTCGGCAGTCCGTTACGTACACCACTAGAATATTGCCGTTATTTTAGATATAGGAGAAAATGTTCTAGAATGGATATTACTATGTACGATATAGAGGCGTGGGATTGTTTTAATGAGTTTTGGTTTGTAAACTCACGTGGGAGCAAACGAGCTTATAGGCAAACACGCACTTGAGAGTAAGAAATAAATAGAGCCCTTACAACGGTACCGATGAAGAGAAAATGAAAGAAATAAAAAAACCTTTTCTATAGATGGCACCAATTTGGAAATATAAAAGAGAGACAGAAAAATAAAAGAAGATGTTATTACCAGGAAGAGCTTAATAATTACTCGTAAGCAAAATAATCGATCTGTGAACAGAATCTTGGAGGAACCTCTGTCCGGCGGCGGTGGACGTCTCAAGGCTGACATGATGAATGTGCAAAATAATTGTATAACGTAATAAAGTTTTCTTATTGTGTTGAGACTTTCTGCTGCTATTAACATAATCAGTACGTACATATTTGAAACTACTTGAAAGCTTTCAGCTATCCAAATTAGACAAGTACCTTGTTATCACAATCGTCCACCGTGTACCTATTTGAATATCAAGGTACGATTTTTTGAATTAGTTTATTTATTACTTGTACGACTTTTTGAACCAGCTACATGTTTGTTATTATTAGCTAAGCAAAAAACATATTTGTTAAATTATTATCATTATTTTGTTTGTTATTCTGCCTCTATAATGGTTAATTGTGTGAAGATGTCTTTGATCTTTCTTTTATTGAAGTCGGCTTCGCTTTTATTAAGTCCTGAGAATTTAAGTTGTAAAAAAATATAAATGCATGTGTATACTAAGCCATAGGCGGAAGACTATTATGCTCTTAGACTATTTTCTTAAATATAGTTCTAGCTTCTAAAATGGCCTTAAAATAGACCGCGAAGCTTAAACATATGCGTTGATTAGGTTCTAATAGTATGTTTAAAACTCAATCTTTATATTTTTTATTCTGAACTTAAAATTGGTCACCGCGTTCAACAGTAACAATTGTATTGTTAGTCCGCAAAGTAATATAAATACGTCATTAATTTCCTTTATTACTTCTTCATATTAATAATTAGATGGCAACTACTTCCTCTTCCAAGGCCAATATTACCTCCAGATCGATGGTGTCGCCATGGGGAGTCCAGTAGCCCCAGTACTGGCTAATATCTGGATGGAACACTTTGAGGAAAAGGCGCTTAGCATCGGACCTAAGACCATCAGGCTTTGGAAAAGATACGTGGACGATATCTTTAGTATCGTAAAAGGAGGTAAGCAGGAAGTAGATCAATATGTGCAACACCTTAACTCCATTCATCCGAAGATGAGATTCACCTACGAAATGGAAATTGACAGATCGTTGTCGTTCTTGGATGTCAAAGTGACTGTGAGACCAGATGGGTCCTTAACACACTGCGTATACCGGAAGCCTACACACACAGATAGATACCTGCACGCCACGTCGCACCACCATCCTCGGCAACTGCAATCCGTTGTGACGTCACTAAAAAACAGAGCACACGACCTCTGTGACCCTGAGCATTTGAAGCTAGAGCTAGACCATGTTCAGGAGGTACTTAGGAAGAACGGATACCAGATACAACGTCGAATGACGCGGCCTATCAAGTGAGATAAGCATCCGGCGGTAAATAGACAACCTACTTACATGCCCTACATTAGAGGTGTTACGGATAAAATAGGAGCAAAGTTAAAAAACTACTCCATTCCGACCATATTTACACCAGGGGCCAAAGTATACAACATGGTGGGCACACCAAAGGATGTTCTACCGCTACAAACCCCAGGTGTCTATAAAATCAACTGCAGCTGCGGAAGCTCTTAAATAGGGCAAACGAAGCGGACCATCGCTGAACGTATAAAGGAGCACATCGCAGCTGTAAAGAACCGTCAAACGAACAAATCGGCGATTGCGGAACATTTACTTCAATCGGGCACCAATCACTGGATTGAATTTCATCGTCCACAAGTCCTCTCCACGGAACGCCACTTTTACCCAAGAGTTGTGCGTGAAGCGATCTGTTATATCCCTTAATTCCATGTAAATAAAGCCTAGTCAGCAATTACTATTCCGTCGTAATTTTCCTTTAGCGTAAATTGTACAATAAGCATTATTCGATATACTTTAATTATTAATTTTATTCAATCAGTTAGATCTGAGACGCGACAGTGTACGGTACGGTTTAGGAACCATTAAATTTTCCATTTTTACGGTGTGATATTGTAAAGTGCAAATAAACTTTGGGTTTTCTACTTGCGAGTTTTTTTTAAAAAGACAAACGGACCCGGCCTCCTAACAAAATTGGTGTCAGAAGTGTGGGATGTGTCAGATTGATAGCCTTCATACGGTACTGGCACATTCGTTTTTTTTTCGGAGCTTCCGTTATCGCCACTGGTCGACAGTAAGACTTTGCCGTGGCTAAGCCTGCGCCAGAAGATTGTGTACCCTTGGACGACGATAAGCCTCCGCTCTGAAGCGTGAGCCCGCTCCAGCACACCGCCACCGCCGTACTCTCCGTCAGGTAACCTGTAAGCCTCAGCCGCAGCTCGAGCCAGAACCGACCAGGTCTAACTCACCTACCATCTCTAACATTTTTTTCAAATTTCTTTTTCCATTTTTGCGTATTTTCCAAGTATTGAAGGAGAAATAACTGCGAAGGCGCAGTTATCCGACACTCAGCGCGCAGCCGCGCCACGTTGCATCGCCACGCACTCACCGGATTCTAGCAATGTCAGCAGCTTCGTGTTTCACCGCGTGCATAATTTTGTGAGTGTTTTTGTGTATCTTGGCCATAGATTCGTGACCAATAAGTGATTTTTTTTTTCAGTGAATTTTCCTATTTTTTGTGTGATTTTGCGTCAAAACTGTAAAAAAATATCTTTCGTGAATAGTTTTAAATTATTCTATATTTTTATTAGACAATTATTCTGTCTGTTAAAACAGAAAAAGTTGAAATGTCTGACAAAATTACGTTAACATTTTTAACCAAATTTATTAAACCCTACAATGGTGACAAAGAGTCCCTTCCGGCATTTCTCACTAACTGTGACAATGCCATGTCATTAGCTAGCGAAGATCAGCAGTCTATCTAATGTAAATTTATAATATCTCAACTGGAGGGCAAAGCTCAGGTTGCAGTCAGTTTAAAAACATTCGACGAATGGCTCGACTTAAAATCCTTTTTACGAACTACGTTTGGCGAAAAGAAACATGCCACTCATCTCTTAGTCGACTTGCAGAATTGCAAGCAAGAACCATCCGAAGATGTAACTAAATATTCTATGCGAATAGAACAGATCCTTACTAGGATTTTGTCTGATGTTCAATATAATATTAAAGATCCCAAAGAACTTCCCGGTAGGTTAGCCGCCATGGAAGATCTAGCGCTCAACACCTTTATACTAGGTCTAAATACTTCTATTTCAACTATTGTAAGGTGTAGAAATCCCTCAACCCTCAATGAGGCTGTACAACACGCTATTGAGGAGGAAAAACTTATCAATCTTCGTTTTAGTTCATTAAAATTTAAAAGTAATTCTGGTTTACAAAATAACTCTAGATTTCAAAATAAATCAAATTTTAATCCAAAATTTAATTCTAATAATTTTAACAAATCTAATTATAGTTCTAATTCTAATAATTTTAACAACAGGTCCAATTATAATCCTAATTCAAACTCTTTTCATTCCAACTCAAAAAATAATTCTAATTCATATCCAAAAATTTGTAGTTACTGTAAAAACATAGGGCACAGTATAGAACAATGTCGTAAGCGACAGTATAACATGCAGCGTCAAAATGCTAATTCTAACTCTTCTAATCCTAAACCCGGTTCATCTAGTGCTGTGCATGTTTTACAACAAGGTGACGAAGTGGTCCATGATGAACCTTTAAACTAGCAAAGATTTCGGATACGTGCCTGCCGAAGTCGATAAATCATAACGGCACAAATTCGTATACTATTTCTTATCCTAAATCGAATGTCGATACTTATACTAATTCTTATCCTAAGTCAAATACTAATTCTTTTACTAAATCATGTACTAATTCTTATACTAAATCGCCTACTAATTCTTATCATAAATCTTATACCAATTCTAATCCTAAATCTTATAATAATTCGTATCCTAATTCTTATAATAAATCTTATGCGGATAATTTTACTAATTCAACTACTATTTCTTCATCTCAGTTACCCAAAAAGGAGCTGAGTCACACTAATTCAACTACTATTTCTACATCTCAACTATCCAAAAAGGAGCTGAGTCATACTAATTCAATTACTATCTCTACATCTCAGGTACCCAAAAGGGAACTGAGTCATACTAATTCAATTAATATTTCCACATCTCAGCTATCCAAAAAGGAACTAAGTCCTACTAAATCGAGCTCAACTGAAGTGTCTGAGTCAAATCTTTCTAAACATTATTCTAACTCTTGTACCAATTCTTATACTAATAATAATGCTTATAATAAATCAAAAGGGTTATTATTTGGCAAACCTTCTAATTCCTGTGGTCGTGAACTTGATCCAATTCCCATTTTTGAAACGAACTTATCATGTAAAGTGTGTCTACCAATTACGAACAAGAGTTTCGCTCAAGGAAAGATTTAAGGACATCGGTATTTTAACTGTAGCGTCTCAGTATATTTATGCCAGTGTTTTGTATGTGCGTAGGAATATAAATTCATATTCAAAGAATAGTGATAATCACTCTATTAATACAAGAAATAGACATAAATTATGTGTTCCGTATTTCCGTTTGTGTAAAACTCATAATTCTTTTATAGGACAAAGTTTACGCATCTACAACAAGATACCGATATGTATTTTAGACTTGCCGTTTAGCGCATTTAAGATAACGATTAAAAATAACCTAATGCAAAAGGCTTATTACAATTTAAATGATTACCTTAATGACAAATGCGCTTGGCAATAATCTGTTTTAGTATTCACATAATTATTGGGTAAGTAGGTAGATAATATTAAAATTTTCATGACATGTAATTAAATATGATTCTATTCCCAATAAAATTATATAAGTAAATGATGTTTTTTGGAATCGCCACCACATCATTAGATGTCTTTCATGTCGTTAGATACTATTTATTTATTATGTTTAATTTTATTGTCTTGTACTCAATCAGTTGGATCGGTGGTTGTATTTCAAAAGGTATCACGTCAATTAAATATGGGTACTACATTTGCATTTCTTCACACGTTTTCACAAATTTATGCTATAATTAATGATCTGGAAAATGGAGGTAATTCGCGTTCATGGTCAGTATACCAACAGATTGTTAATTTAATTACTGCCGGTTCGTATACCGTTGTCGTCATGCTCACTAAAATGTCATTTCTTGTGGTGGCGTCGTGTGTCGGGTCATCCCTGTCCCTCTGATATGGCGAGAGGGATGATGGCTGGCACATGCGTCATACTCGTGAACGGGTGCTACTTGCGATGACTGGTCGATGACGGTCTTATGGGCTGGTATAATTTTTTATTTATATTTAACTTCATCATTTCCATCATGGTTCTGAACATTTGCGCGGATTGCCTGCATTGTTAGGTGCATAATGTAAGTGGATGCTCCTGTTTCACCATGTCTATGTTCAGGAGGCTAACTAAATGAACATCAAAATTTAACTTGATTATGCTTGAGTATCATGTAAAGTAAATATATACAAATAACATAGAAGGTATAACAGTTGCAGCACCTTACAAAAGTTTAATTGTTATGTATTATTAAAAACCTGGCGTTGAAAAAGAGTGACCGTGAGTTTTATTGCCCGTTCTTTCTCATGGTTCTACCTATTGCATTGCGAACGTGGCAGTAAATGTAAATGTAGAAGCATACAGTAATAATGTTTAAATTTGACGTTCATAAGTGTCACTTTGTGATCTAAATGAATAAAGGATTTTGAGTTTGAGTTTGAAACAGCGCGAGCATTAGCGTTGTTAAACAATCTAGCTTAACTAACAAACACGAACTTCTCCCTGACACTATAAAAATACGAGGTATAAACGATACCGATACTTATAGCGAATCATTAGGCTCTATTTATTTATCATTTTTAATATCGGAAAAGCCTCACGAGCATAAATTCTACGTCATAAGCGATAGTATAAATTTAAAAAACTACAATGGTATTTTAGGTACGGATTTCCTCCGAAATTTTAATGCTAAAATAGATTATAGTTCAAATACAATGCTTTTTAATAATCATAAGGTACCGATCCTATTTCATCAACCTATTTATATCGTCCCGGCACGTTCTGAAGCCGTTATCGAGTGCGCTGTATCAAATTACTCCGCCGAGCTATATCATAACAATGAAGCTCTCGTATTAGACCACACTTTACGCGATGGTGTTTATGTTGCAAATTGTATAGTCTCTATCAAACCAAACAGAAAGGTCAACGTTACAATTTTAAATACCACTGACATTGACATAGAGGTCAAGGACTATGTAGTGGAACTGTCACCTTTCAATCAATTAAAGCACTCTGAATCTTTTCATAACATAAATTCTATTTCTTGTTCTAAGTCTAATCGAGCAAATCACGTTCTAAGCTCAATTCGTTGTTCACACCTTAATAACGAGGAGAAAAAAGCTCTCCTCGGTTGTTGCTCAGAATACACAGATATTTTTCATGTCGAGGGCGAGCCTCTGTCTTTTACAAACGCCGTCGAACATTCTATAAATACGAGCAATGCACCTCCTATTCATGTAAAATCGTATCGCTTCCCCGAGTGTCACAAGGAAGAAGTCGACACCCAAATTCGTAAGATGCTCGAACAAAATATTATTCGTCCCTCTGTTTCACCCTGGAGTGCCCCTGTATGGGTAGTTCCGAAAAAAATGGACGCCTCTGGCAAGAAAAAATGGCGAATAGTGATAGATTATCGCCGTCTCAATGACGTCACTGTTTCAGAAAGCTATCCTCTGCCTCTTATCACAGATATCCTCGACCAATTAGGACACTCAAAATATTTTAGTACCCTTGACCTTGCCAGTGGTTTTCATCAATTACGAATGGCCCCCAAGGACGCCCCAAAAACGGATTTTACCATAAGCACGAATTCAAGCATGTCTGGACATTATGAGTTCACCAGAATGCCATTTGGGTTGAAAAATGCCCCTGTTACCTTCCAACGACTTATGAACACCGTCTTATCAGGTCTGCAAGGTCTACATTGTTATGTTTACTTGGATGACTGTATCCTGTACAGCTCGACCTTGGACTCCCATATACAGAAATTAAGACTAGTATTTGACAAACTAAGAGAATATAATTTAAAACTCCAACCTGATAAGTGCGAGTTTCTAAGACGCGAAGTGACTTACCTAGGCCATATCATCACCGATAAAGGTGTCTCTCCCAATCCAGAAAAAGTTAAAGCCGTTTCGCAGTTTCCAACGCCCAAAAATCCTAAAGACGTCAAATCATTTCTAGGCCTAATAGGCTATTATCGCCGATTCATAAACAATTTCTCCAAATTAACTAAACCCCTTACCTCTTTATTAAAGAAAGACGTCACATTCCACTGGTCCCCTGAGCAACAAACCGCTTTCGATACGCTGAAAGATATGTTAATTACCGCACCGATTCTCCAATACCCAGATTTCTCGCAGCCATTTATAGTCACCACCGATGCAAGTAATTACGCTGTAGGAGCAATCCTTTCTCAAGGACCTATAGGCAAAGATAGGCCAATAGCATACGCTTCCCGTACTCTGAATCGCGCCGAAGGTAACTACTCTACAACTGAGAAGGAGTTACTAGCTATTTTGTTTGCCGTTAAAACTTTTCGACCTTACCTATATGGCACTAAATTTAAAATCGTGACGGATCATAGACCCCTTGTGTGGTTATTCAATGTCAAAGACCCAGGCAGTAAACTTATACGCTGGCGCCTTAAACTCGAGGAGTACGACTATGAAATAATTTACAAACAAGGTCGTCTCAATTCTAATGCTGATGCACTTTCTCGTTGCCCAATTAATGTCATAGATATTAACAATTTAAATAATTTATCCTATGAACAATACTTCAAACTTCAGTTCACTAATAAACTCCCAACTTCTAATACTATTGTTCACGAATGTACTCAAAGTCTACATTTAACAAAATTAAATACCATTGCATGTCCTGTTTCCTTAGACTTCGATTATTCTATTCCCCACTGTGAAGAAATCTTATCACAATTAGAGAAACCTGACGAGTTACTTAACACCGAACGCGAACCTTTTACTATCCAAACGACACTCGACAAAAATAAAACATATTACTTTCTTTTTACTAAAACTCATCATTACGAAGAAACAAAATTCAAAGATATATATAACTTACTTATAAAACTTAGAGATAAAATTATTATCGAAAACCCTACTATCACTGATTTAGCAATTTCAGACTTCTCTGACCCCTTTTCTAAATTAGCCTATACTAAAATTTATAATATGATCACTTACATATTTCACAATACCAATTTAAACATATACATTTACAAAAATCAATTAATTTATCCTACCCCAGTCGAAGTTCCAAAAATTTTAAAAGAAAATCACGATTCCCCTATTGCGGGTCATCCCGGATCGAACCGGATGTATAAGAGAATTAAAGCCGCTTATTACTGGAAAGGTATGCGTGCAGATATTGTAGAATATGTTAAAAAATGTCAATTATGTCAAGTTAACAAGCCACTTAGACTATCTAACAAATCCCCCATGGAAATAACTACTACCTCCACGAGGCCATTTGAGCGACTAGCTCTCGAAATCGTTGGACCTCTACCCGAGGCGGGTTTTCAAAAGTTTAAATTTATTCTAACCCTACAGGATGATCTCACAAAGTTTTCTAGTGCCTATCCTATGATATCCTCCACGAGTGAAGAAATAGCTAGAAACCTTGTACATTTTATGTCGCTATTCGGTTTTCCCAAATCTATATTAACTGACTTAGGTACTTGTTTTACCTCTGACTTATTCAAACAATTAACGGAAATATTAAAAATTAAAAACCTTTACACCACTCCATATCATCCTCAAACTAATGGTGCTTTAGAGCGCTCTCATGCTACTCTAAAAGAGTACCTTAAATCCTTTGTAAATGAAAACCAAAATGATTGGCACTGTTATTTATTTACCGCAATATTAGCTTACAACACTACTCCTCACTCTTCTACTAATTTCACTCCTTATGAGTTACTGTATGGTTATAAGCTAACTATTCCTTCTTCTTTGTATGAGACTAATAACAACACTACATATAATGAGTACATACGCGCTTTACAATATCGGATGCGTTTTAGTCGCGAAAAAGCTATCCAAAACATTAATAACAGTAAGGAAAAATCTAAACAATATTATGATACAAATTCCCGCCAAGTGACTTATAAAGTTGGTGATTTAGTCTACTTAAGACATCACCACCGACTTAGGAAAGCCTTATCTCCAATCTGGAAAGGCCCTTATAAAATCATAAAAGTACACAATAATCATAATGTTACATTGCAAGTAGGTCGTAAGCATATTAAATATCACACCAATGAAATTAAACCAGCTGTTTCCTCATAATCTTTCACTTTAAATCTTTCATTATACATATATTCTTTAATTATTTTCAGAACCCTCTGCTATGGATGCCAAGCAGATTCCAGTATTATACCTATATTTCATAGTCCCGGAATATACTTTGAACATATAACTAACATAAATTTTTATAATGATTACTGGAAAGTAGTGACACACATCGACATAATGACTTTAGATCCGTATCTCAATAAAATTGAAACCTTATTACAAAAATCTATTAATCTTTGTACTAGAATTCAGTCAGAACATTTAATTGATTGTAAAGATTTTTCTAATCCAATAGAAATCTTAATAGAAACCAACTATGTTAAATTACAATCTTTGTCTCACATTATTAGCAACCAACCGACAACCAAGGTCAAAAGATCTTTAGAATTTGGTGGCGAGATCCTTAAATTCTTCTTTGGTACATTAGACGCCGATGATGCTCGTAAATACGACGCAGCAATTGAATCCTGTCGCAAAAGCGATAAAGAATTAATTCATTTATTCAAAGACAATATTCACATAATTAAATCAACCATAAATAATTTTAACTCGACCATTTCTAAATTGAACCAGAATGAAATCAAATTAAATTCACAAATAAATGCTATGAATGAAATATTTTGACAAATTACTAAAACTGACAATCTACATTTTTATATTTCTAGAATTAATAATTTACTTAACATTATTGAAGGTTCTTTACTGTCCATTTCTAATTTATTAGACACAACCTTAAATGCAATTTTATTCTCTAAAGTAAATGTTTTACATCCTAGTGTTATAAGTCCCACAAACCTTTTTAAAGATTTATCTGAGAATATCAACCATATAAATAAAAAGCTAGATTTTCCAGTTGAATTGAGCATTCATAATATTCATTCAATAATTGATGTATCAGAACTTAATTGTTATTATTATAATAATAAGATTGTTTTTGTTTTGCAAATCCCCTTGATTATGCCAGACAAATATATTGTTCATAAAATAATACCTTTACCGACTCCTCATGAAGAGACAGATTCACATATTCAGACCTTCGCTTTGATACAACCTTCCAACTCGTATATAGCCTTAAGTGATGATAGAATGCATTATACTATGTTAAGTAACCTTGATGATTGTAAACCTATTAGCAGCAACTATTCTATTTGTAAATTGATTTCTATATTCTCATGTATAAATAACCCAAATTGTGAATCAAAACTATTAACCGAAGTAACTTTAACATTACCTAAAGAGTGTAACTCTAAATTGTTATTTGGTCTTATTGACATTTGGCAAAAGCTGAAAAATAATAAATGGATATTTGTACAATCAAACATGAGCAAATTAACAATTAAATGTGATGACAATATTAGTGATTATCCTATTGTCGGCACAGGTATAGTAAAATTAACAGAAAATTGTATAGGTTTTTCGAAAACCATTCAACTATTACCAACTCACACTTATTCTTTTTCAATTAAATCTCCTATAGACATAAGTTTCGATATCACAAATGACGATTGTTGTAAAAAGGACATATTTAATAAAACTTTGCCTCATTTAACGCCACTCACATTGAGTAAGATAAACTTAGAATCATTAAAATATCAAGATCACCAGCTAAACAACTTGGAAAGCGAGATAAATAAAATCCAAAGCGAATCTCATTTTATTAAATATGCCCATTACTATTCTACATTTACTTACATCCTGATTGTATCCTTATTTTTATACTTAACTTATAAATTATATAAGTGTTTTAGAAACCGTAACAACTCTCAATTTTGTATCCAGATATATAACCAATGTAATACTAAGAAATCAGTTAAAAATAATTCTTAAATTTCTAGTTCTATTGAAATGACTGAAATGTCAACATCTGATGATGACAGATCTATAAAATCATTGCCAAATCCTGTAACAAATTATAAGCCTTATGCTACTGTACACAAAGTCGAATATCATTCAAATAGAAACTTGAAAAACTTTTAAAGATGCTGTTATGTCATGTACTCCGTTTAGTTATTCTTTATAATTATTATGTTCTTATTTTAATATGAATTTTATGTACTTCTAGATTAAACACTTTTACATTTTTTATCTACTACTATTTCTGTACTATTTCTTTATAACTTTAACTCTAATCTAATCTTATGATTTTTGTACTATATTCAATGGTTTCTAAATTTGTTTTCCAAATGTATTTATTTTTCTAAATCTGACTTCGCTTTATCTTAATTCAGATAATGCTTCGTCTAAAGCCCCCCCCCCCCCCTGTTATATCCCTTAATTCCATGTAAATAAAGCCTAGTCAGCAATTACTATTCCGTCGTAATTTTCCTTTAGCGTAAATTGTACAATAAGCATTATTCGATATACTTTAATTATTAATTTTATTCAATCAGTTAGATCTGAGACGCGACAGTGTACGGTACGGTTTACGAACCATTAAATTTTCCATTTTTACGGTGTGATATTGTAAAGTGCAAATAAACTTTGGGTTTTCTACTTGCGAGTTTTTTTTAAAAAGACAAACGGACCCGGCCTCCTAACAGATCGAAATCAGAAAACATAAAAATTTCAATCGGGAAGAGGGCTTCAAATTGTCATCGGCGTGGAATCCAGTGATCCGGTTAACAACACCCTACTTTAATGCGCAGTCGGCGAATGTTCAAAATACAGATACGGTTAGTGTGTTTTGCGCCGGCACCTCGAAAATCAACAACGCGGGGGTAGAAATAGAATCTTCTACCTCGCACTCGGAGACGTGACATCGCTACACCAGTCAGCTTGCGACCACGGGACGTGCAACCGTCTCGAAACGTTAAGCAAAAATAAGGTATGTAAATACCTAATGCATGTTCGCGTTTATTCCCGTATAGATATATATTCTTAAACATGCAACGCGAGTGTTTAAAAGTTTCTAATATAAAATTTATTTAGTGATCCAAGATGGCGGACGGGAAATCAAAGATGGCGGGATAAGAAAATTTTAAAAATCAATATTTTCGCCTTTGATATTTTAAGGGGTGGGGAATCGAAATACAACATCTATTTCGTGATCAAAGATGGCGGAATCGGAAATCAAAGATGGCGGACGGGTTTTTTTTTAAAGTCTATATGGGTATCGTCTCCGATATTTTTAGGAATGGGGAATTCAAAAACACCATCTATTTCGTGATCAAAGATGGCGGATGGGAAATTAAAAAAAAATCAATATGGGTATCGTCTCCAATGTTTAAAGAGGTAGGTAATCCAAATACAACATCTATTTCGTGATTCAAGATGGCGGTTGGGTAATCAAAGATGGCGGATGGGAAAAAATTTAAAATCAGTATGGATATCGTCTCTGATGATTTAAGGGATGGTGAATCCAAATACAACATCTATTTCGTGATCAAAGATGGCGGATAGGAAATCAAAGATGGCGGACGGGATTTTTTTAAGTCAATATGGGTATCGTCTCCGATATTTTAAGGAATGAGAAATTCAATATTATATAAAAATCTATGTTTGTTTGTTCATCATTTATGACTCTGAAATGATAAGAGATTAAGCGCTAAGTCAATGGGTAGTTTGGAAAAGGGGCTTGGAAAAAGGGAATTAAATAAAAGCTCTTAAAAAGGCGATACGGAGTTCGCTGGGTCGGCTAGTATATTAATATAAGAAGTATTAGATAAGGTAGCGATAGCTTAGTGAATATACCAACAGACTGCCAGTCAGAGGGTATCGGGTTCGAATTCACGGCGTGCACCACTGACTTTTCGAAGTTATGTGAGTATTCATTTGTTAATACGATGTTAAACTGTGGGTCCCGGTAGTCATGAATATCTTTGATAATTTACGGGCGTCAGCACCCTTAAATAAACTGATACTAGTCTAAACCATAGAATGTCGCTATCCCTTTGAGTCGTGGAGATCGGATGGCAGTCGTTCTGTAGAAAAGCTGATATTCTGTCATATCTGGTATGACAAGTCAGCGGACCTCGGGCTCCAAGACGTGTAGGGTGCAACTGAGATGATGGACGTTGATGATTAAACCTATTATGGATTGTGAACAGACCGTGATACATGTAAACAAACTAATGACCTTCGTACCGTGCTACTTAAAACGATATGCCTGCATCATACACAATAATATAATTGTACTTTATGTACATTTTGGCAATTATGTTTCTAATTCGGAATATCGTGTTTTCAAATCACAGTAACGCTCAATCATTTATATGTGGGACGCGGGTAACAGAAAGCCATTATTACATGTATTTATCCATTAAGGTCCACATGCCACACGCCATGCTTCTGGCGTACAAATTTTCCAAACACAACAAAAAGATCTGATTTTAGATGGCCAAAGTACAATCCTTCATAGCATCCTATAATATCTGTCTAACCCTTTAGAGATAGCACGCCCTAGCTATGTTTCACAAGAAATTCGGATAAGGTTTACGTTTAAAAATCCGTCTAGCAAGATTTATAAGCAAAAATCCGCTGTACCTAAATAAGACCACAGCTATAAATTTCAGTTAGAGCAATGGCACCGTGACGGGTTCGTAGTGCGCTTGGGTATTTTTCAACAAACACTGGCTACGTAGAGTAGTGCCAGTGAGACAGCTAAAACCTAATGAAAATTAATTTATTTTCCCTTTACATTTCGAAAAAAATGTAGATGCTAATTGAAAGCGATTGACAGAAAATATTTGGCTAGTGGAATAATGGCAAAGGCCATTGGCAGTAATTGGCGCTTCTAATACATCATAGAACACAAATTTTATACATCAAAATAAATTGATTTATAAGAACTAGAGAAATATCACTACATAGTATAAAACAAAGTCTGTCTTCTGTCTGTCTGTCCCTATGTATGCTTAAATCTTTAAAACTTCGAAACGGATTTTTATGTAGTTTTTTTTAATAGATAGAATGATTCAAGACGAAGGTTTATATGTATAATACATGCATAATATAGTAGCGGATGCGGCGGGGGCCGGGGCGGGGGGCCGGCGGCTCGTGCATATTAACATTGCACTCGTGCGAAGCCGGGGTGGGTCGCTAGTTACGTATAATATTCCTCTAGTGCTTATGAAGTAAATAAGTATTTTGCACACTACGTGACACCTAAAATTGTTTGAATAGAAAGATCTGAATGGCATTTAAGTTATTCTGCATGTCCTATAATTTCAACATTTGCAACTAACAAATAATTTAAAAACAACTGACGCAATTCAAACAAGAATCTGCCATCAAAGCACACAAAATACAATCGTCTCAATACTACAAGAAAACTTCAACTCGCTTAAACAACTCGACCACGGTTCATACACTAGAAACTTTAACAAACTGTACATTAGCTTATTGTACTCACGATGAAGGACTTTGATAAAAAGAAACTCGTCCGAAAGAAACTTCAGTCGCCTGTAGGTAATAGGAAGAATTTATTTGATAGATCCCTCGAGCGAGAACGAGACGACAAAACATAGTAGAAAGATTTGTAAGGAAAATTATTCCGGTGTGAGTGAGATGGAACCTACAAACTTTGTCTGTGGAAAGATCCGTTGTATGATCTGCTATTATTAAATTCTGGGTGAAAGTATAACTGAGATTATACTTATTTCTATGTTTGTGATGATTGCTTCATATAATATTATATTTCTTCGAAATCATATTACATTATTGAGCTACATTCTTTCTAAGTATCACAATCAAGAAAGCGTGCATGAACATTCATTTTGCATATTTACTTAAAATTATAAAGTTGTATGCCCGTGTTGCCCAGAACTTTTAAAATCCCTTGTAATAAGTGACGGGTTTATTGCTGGGTGCACTATACGGTCTTTAAACTGGTAGTTTTTTTTAACATACGTATGTAAACCTACTTTTTTGTATCAATGTGTAAGATATCTTTGTAGTCAGTAAATAATTAAAATATTATTATTTTTATATCACATTTTATATCATATATCACACGCAGAAGAAAATAAATGCTTATTGTTATCGTAATCTCCTAAACGAATATTTTAGACCACTTAGAATAATATATAATACACGGTTAATAAAGTAGACACGTTTTCAAGACATTGCAACAGTTTAAGAAAAATCGTCTTTACATCACCATTTTCAACTAAGAATATTCTTTACAAAATTGTACCTTTCAAAGCAATCGAGCTTCAAGACAGGCGGTCATTAAATAATATGTCACCTTCAAGCCTTTACCCTTTTCAATCAGTTCAGCGACAGTATATTTCGCGATCTCCAATGCGATAGGCAAAACGAAACTCGACGAACGTGACATGGCTACGTTAGACTAACCAATATCGGACCGTGAAACGTTTGGCTTCATGTACGGGAACTGGTTAAAGAAAATATTGCCTCGTAGTATAATATTAGTAGTATAATATGTATTATGTGCTATTTTTGTGAATAATTTGCTTTTTATTTGAGTGCATAGCTAACTCTTAAAGCAGCGATAGCCGAGTGGTGAGACCGACAGACTGCTACGCAGAGGGTCTCGGGTTCGAATCTACGGCACGCACCAATAACTTTCGAAGTTAAGTGCGTATTAAATTGTTAATTTTCGCTTGCTTATCGGTGAAGGAAAACATCGTGAAGAAACCTGCATGTCTGAGAGTTTTACATAATGATCTCGAAAGACATGTGAAGTCTGCCAACCCGCACTTAGCAAAGATGAAGTATTTATGGCATGCAGTATTATTAAGCAACTTAACAGTTAGAACATTTCTATAATCTAAGGTACTAACAAAACCAACAGTTTATTAGAGACATCGTTAAAGACCAATAAAATTTGTCCATGAATCCCGCTATGCCTATGTAATGTGTGCCATGAATTTATGCCTTCTTCCTTTTGAGAAGAATTCTTTGTTTTTTTATTAGTGCGTTCAAATAATTGTTATTATTTTTTTATAGACGCCTGTATCCCCGAAGGGGTATCCAGGTGTAATATTACACCCACATTTAGGTCCCACGTAATAGGGGGCGAGCCTATTGCCGTACCGGGCACATTACCAGACTCCGTGCTGCTACTGAGAATTTCCTAACGGAAAAACTCAATAACACTTTGCCCGACCCCGGAATCGAACCCGAGACCTCACAATCCCACGCGCACATTTATGCCACGAGAGCAACGAGGCAGTCAATGTAAAGTACGTGTAAAGTCAATTATCATCGGTAAACCGTGATTTTTATTGCCCGTTCTTTCTCATGGTTCTACGCCCTTGCTTTGCGAACGTGGTAGTAAATGTAAATGTAGATAGAGTCTTTAAGTAATTATTTTATAAATTTATTATTTTGACGTTCACAAGCGTCACATTGTGACCCAAATCAATAAAGGATTTTGACTTTGACTTTGACTTTGAAACAGACAATAAGCCAGATTTCGGTGGAGTCTTTCACAAGCTAAATAACAATGTAGTGGGTGTAAAATCCATAACTTATTGTCAATAATAAACACTCATATTAATGTAGGGTATCGTTTGACCAAATGTCAAGGGCTGCCTCAAGGTTTAATCATTTAAAATGTCGCCGGCTTTGTATTGCTATGATTTCATATACAGGTTGTCAATTTGTATTTGCAAAATATTTTAAGGGGTGAATATACTACATACTATAACTGAATACAAATACATGAAAAAATAAGTCACTAAAAGTTTTAAAAAATTTTCGTCATCATACACTTTGAAAATTAACTCAGTGTATTGACCGCCGCCGCCGCTCAGCTGATCGCCATTGCCTACAGTGACTGCGCGTGTGATTTTGCACGATTTAACAGTTTATTCTGATTAACTATCTAGGTAACATTTAAAATAAATATAAGAAAGGGTTTATAAAACGGCAGTTGACCAAGATTATTTATCTAGGATACAAGGTTGACTGGTAATAGATCAATTGCTTGTGTCCTGCACTTATACTACATAAAGAAATGCAATATGATAATCTGCAATAAAGAATAAATATGAAAAAAAAAACACGTTATCTTAAAGCAAGTCAATTGAACTGTGATATAATTAACATGCATTTTCTTTGCATGTAAATGATATGTTTTCGTCCAATTTCACAAGCTACAATCGATTGAGAGCAAGTTTACTTACAATCGTCGCTATACATCGATTTATCTTTCTTTTCGTGTGGGTGTGTGGCCAACTCTGGTGTCAGAGTTTTTAGACCGCCCAAAGGCCTCCGACATGGCCTAGCGATCCTTATCCTTAGACAAGGACCGGGACCGACAGCTTTACGTGCGCTCCGAAGCACGGTAACGCTCTGATGTAAATGCCACACGTGGTCACCCATTCAAGTGGCGACCTATGCAAGCGCTACTTAACTTTGCCGATCTACTACGAAATACGTACGTGATACGTACGTATACGTAGATGATAAGGTAATACAAAATCTTACTCGAAATATGTCTAAAGATACTATCACCATTACCGTTGCGATTTATCTATTCTTTGAATGAGAAACCGCAGCGGTGTTTACGTTATTTCAACAAATGTGGATAAATTATATCCAAATACCGTTGAAGGAATGTCACACAAAAGTCGCATATTTAGTAAGTATTTATATAAGTAGTAAGTAACGTACATGAAAACAGTCTGCTTCAAATTGTTAGCCTACTTTGAAACATTTCCTACAGGTACTATTTTCAACATGTCATGCTCACAAGCTCAATTTTAACAGATACGCTGTCTAGTAGCTGTAACTCATTAAATATTTTGCACGAAATAGTGCATATGTTTCGAACCAAATAAGCTATACGAAATTGCTTGTATAGATTTATATGATTATACATAAAAAAACTGGCAATTCATTCTGGCAGGTACTAATAACGAGTAAAAGTTTTGTTCTTTATGTGAAAAATGGTGAATTATTGTACTCTCATTACGTTTTTATTATATCAGCTTAGAGACGTCCACTCCCAAAGTTTTCCATACAGACCGATTTTGAGACGCCCGCATCCAACCACTTCCCGCGATCTTAACCAGATTGTTGGTTCACCTTGCGGGAGCCCTACCCCTCCTGCGTCGTCCGGTACGTGGTCGCCACTCTGGAACCCGCCTGTCCCAACGGCCATCGGTTCTTCGAGCCATATGCCCCGCCTATTGCCACTTCAGCCTGGCTATTCGGAGAGCTATGTCGGTGACTTTCGTTCTCCTGCGGATCTTCTCGTTTCTGATTCAATCTCGCAGGGAAACTCCGAGCATAGCTCTCTCCATCGCCCTCTGAGTGACCCTGAACTTTCGGATAAGACCCATAGTTAGCGACCACGTCTCAGCGCCATAGATCATCTTTAACAACACACACTGGTCGAAGACTTTCGTCTTGAGACACTGCGGGATATCCGACGTGAAGATATGCCGTAACTGCCCGAACGCCGCCCAACCGAGTTGGATTATGGACGAATGATCTTTCTCGAAGTTGAACCTACCCAATTGGATCATTTTTCCCAAGTATACGTACATGTCGACAACTTTGAGCGTAGAGTTCCCAACCTGAATAGGAGCAGGTACAACATGGATGTTGGACATGATTTTCGTCTTGCCCATGTTCATCTTAAGAGCTACTTGTTGGGAGACTTTACAGAGGCCATCGAGCATTGTGCTGAGGTCCTCCATGGTCTCAGCTATTTCAGCTATATCAGCGATATCATCAGCAAATCGAAGGAGAGATGATGTACTCGCCATTGATGTTGATGCCGAGTCCTTCCTAGTCCAGAAGCTTGAAAACGTCTTCCAACGCAGCGGTGAAGAGTTTTGGAGATATAACATCACCCTGCCTCACCCCTCGCTGTAGACGAATAGGTTTTGAGCTCTGGTCCTGGAGGAGGACTGACATGGTGGCGTTTTCGTACAAACACTTTAGCACTTCGATGTTTCGGTAGTCAATCTGGCACCGTTGGAGGGACTGCAGCACTGCCCAGGTTTCGATCGAATCAAAGGCTTTCTCATAGTCCACGAACACCAATCATAGTGGCTGGTTATACTCCTCGCACTTCTGTATAACCTGCCGCAGCGTATATACATAATGTGGTCTATGGTACTATAGCCTTTACGGAAACCGGCTTGTTCGGGAGGCTGCAAGTCGTCTAGCTTGCTCTCGAGACGATTCGTGATGACCCTAGACAACAACTAATAGACGTGACTCAGAAGTGAGATGGGTCTGTAGTTCTTCAAAAGAGTTTTGTTGCCCTTCTTGAAGAAAACCACCGCGGCGTAGAAAAGCGCGCCAGGCTGTTAGTCCGGATATCAATATGTTTCATCATCTCAGCTTAAAAACGTCCACTGCTTTTACAGGCCTTGCCCAGGGCTCTCTCCTCAGAACGAGCTTGAGCCTAACGCATCCAACGCTTCCCGCAAGCCCAACAAGATTGTGAGCCTACCTTATGAGGGGCCACTTCTAGATATTATTATAGTTATATAAAATGAAAGTTCAGTTCAAAATAACATATTTTCACATTAGCAGCTCATTTATTGAACAAAAAAGAAATTAGGACTTCTAGTGAATTTCAAACGATGTAATCAAAAACTCGTAAAACTTATTCGTGTCCAGAAATCTATATTAACCTTCAGATCAGTACTTGACCCAAAATTGGACCAAATAGGTGTTAATAATTTTGATTACCAAAGTCCCAAGACTAGATATTGGTCTACAAACTTATGTCGTAAACAAACTTTTGCAGCGTCATCGATTTTCATTGGAACAATTCTGTTACGGCAATATTGGATGAGAACATACAGTTTTTTATTGCAACTATTGGACGAGGTTTTTTTATATTACGAATCGTACTATACTAATAAGAAACACGAGGGATAGAGTTTTTGTACAGTCATTGACAATAATTTAAAATCCACAACGGCGTAGCTTCAAACCATGCAAGTTCGATTGAATGTTTTATTTATAAAATAGAGTTAATCATACGGAAGAGGGAAAGGTGAAATTCATACAATTTATTCATGGCAATAGTCTACATCTTAGTTTGTACTGAAACACTGCTCACTACTCAAGCAACACAAGAACAAGAAAGCAATTTGTAATCTGCAGTAAATATACCACGGTCACAAAGCATTAGCTCGAATTATTACAAGCCCGCTCTCCTAAATATTTACACTGAACGGCATAACGCTAGCTAGCTTATTAGCTCAATAAATTCTAAGTACCCAGAGCTATACTTGTCCACTTTAGCAAAATTATCGTAGAGGTCTCGCTTGCATTCACCAACGTATGCTCCACACATTCCCACCTTTGACACAGAACACCACAGTGACGACATTCGGGTATTTTACCTAAGTATATGATAGTTATTTTAACCTTTGCAGTCTTTATCAGACTACCAAACCATATGTCTTGCATTAATTGACTGCAGACTAAAGATATAATGCAGCTGTGTAAGATAATTCTGCATAACAGAGAAAAATTGTTTTTGCGGTTAAGACCGTAAAATTCTAATTAAAATGCTTTATTGCTCTCCATAATTATGTATAACATGGTGTACAAAGATTAGGTATAGACCAAATATGGACCCTGTGTATGGGCACGGCAAAATAAGTAGATAGAAGAGGATATATTATTATATACTAGAGTGTATCTTTAATAAATTTAATACAGTGCGTTTACTAACGCCCATATTATTAATTCTAGAATCTATTTAATTAATTGACTAAAGATTAATAACCAGAATGATTTAGAAAATTTGCCTTTACAGAAAAATTATCTTTATGTTTTGTTTAAGAAGAGTTCAGAATATTAAGTAGTTTAAGTTTGCAGGTTTTTTACGGTTTGTTTCTAGCACCGCCTTATTTGTGCCAGTAGGAGCACGTAAAGCTGGTGTGAGCTAGATATAACATTTTATAGTGGTCCAAAATATATCTTAACATTTCGCTAGTTTATTTACTGACCAACATATTTGGATTTCCAGCATCGTCATAACAGCCGAAAGACGGCCACTGCTAGACTTAAGCCCCCCCATTTTCAGCATTTGTCAACAGTTTCAAACCTTCGTATCGTCACCGTATCGTATATAATCGTATTAACATACATATTGGCCATAACTTTAAAAAAATAAGGCATTATTACCCTTTTCTATTTGAAATTATTCAATTTAAACATACAACTTTTTATCACCACCGGTTACGTAATTGCCAGCCGGCATTATCAATTCAAATAACTATCTGTGACATCTGGTATTGCCATAACATCTTCAGTGAATAATGATAAAGTCCTTTGCATTCTAAAGACGAAGATTAATATTTACACCATTAAATTTGATTTTATTAAGTCAAAGTCAAAATAATTTATTCATTTAGGCCACAAAGTGACGCTTATAAACGTCAAAAAATTAAGTTAATTACAAGATGATTCTACATTTACATTTACTGCCACGTTCGCAATGCAATAGAAATAACCACGAGAAAAAACGGTCACTAGTTGCTAGCACTAATATTTTAATGAAAATAAGCTTTTTATAAAGGCCGTTAAATGATGGACTTATTTTCATCATTATCCAAAAAATTTGGAAAATAAGCAGTCGTAATTATGTCTTATTTTCACATTTTGTCAGACATTTTAGGAGCACAATAAAAAAATAAAATTGAATTTGGTATCGAAGTAAAAATCATTCGAACAGAACTGAACGTCGTTTCAAAATTCTACGACGAAGTTTTTTTCACAGAGTTATCGTATTCTATATTCCTCTACTTGAACAACCAGCATCTAAACAAGTCCATTGTTCTTTGAAATTGGACCTTGCTGCAAACAAAATGCGGTGTGAATTCAATTGTGGGTAAGATAACCGTGTAACAAGGATAATGGGAAAATGGTAATGTCTTGATATCAGTACAATAACAATTGGATACGGAATTGTAAAGAAACAAACACACTTTTGGGTGTATAGATGTTGTAAAAACTAACGATACACGTATATTGTGATCTAGAATCAAATTTGATTCCTTTGAACGAAAATCTCCTTTGTATTCAAAAGCGTGAAAATATATTTGGTTATATTTCTGTTTCAATAGCTTTGTTATGATTAGCTTTTGATATACCTAGATGCGAAAATATTTTATTATAAACACTCACGGTTTGTTTATATCGCTGTATCAATATAAAGTATAAATATTCAAGTTAATAAGTAATAAGCTTACTTGCAAATTTTTATATAATCAATGGGCAAACGACAATCAAGATGAACCCTTTTTTACCCTTAAAATCGCAACCCCATCCACTTCCCGACCTCAGATCGCTCGTAATTTATTATTTCTTAAATATTTGTTATATTCTCTTCCTTTTCCAATGAGTTTCTTCCTACTATAATTTTATTTCGATTAAAAAAATATCTATCCTGGTCTATTATGGTTTGACTCTAAGAACGCACTTTCATTGAACAAGATATGTGAACATTTGGTCTTAAGATTTACCTAAGAATACTGTGTCTTCAGAATCTAAGGCTAAATACACATGGGCCCCGTAGATGGTCACCAAATGCTACGTAGTTATAACCTCCTCCTCACAAATTACTACACTCACGGGTGGTTTTACCATGTCAATATATAGCCAAGACCATAGAGCTTAATTATGGCTTTCACATGTAGGTACATATAGGTTATTCCTTTAAGGCATTCCTCACAGTTTTGATATTTACACGGTGTGCATGACTATGTAAATTGGAAAGAACTCCAAGCACAGGAATTTGTTTGCAATATAATTAAGGTCATGGGCTCCTTGTGATTGTGAAATGAAGAAGACAGCTGAGACTTTAAAATTTCAAATTCCTTTTAGTGTTTTTTTATTATTTTATCTGATCTCTGTTTCCACCTTGACATTGGGAAAATCATCGATCCCACCGATGGAGCTATTTTAACCAAAATTTAATTCCTGATAAGCTAGGTTTCCACAGCAGCACATTTCTCTCATAAACTTTAACTTTAATGAAGCCAAAAGACGGTCAAACCTACACACCAACATCCCTCATCAAAAACTTACTGATAAACTGGGTTTCTAGATTGTAGAACTAACATAACGACGCAATAATACCAAAGACTTAAAACAGTTTACTTACCACAAGTGATGAATTACAACTTACAGTTATTCCATTTTAGACCTTAATACACACTATTAAGAAAGATTTTTCTTTGGGCAATTTTGGCACACTAAATGGGGTTATATTAAATTTTATATCAACGCCATCTGTTACAGTGACAATAAATTAAATTGAGGGAAGGGAATTACTTTTACAACAGGTTTTAAGGAAACCATAAAGGTAATCTACCGATAATAAAATCAAGATTTATAAAATTTCTGTCCACTCCCATAGAAAGATTTACAAATTATACAATATATAATTTCCTAGCGTTACTTTGGTACTGATCCAAGAGCTATTTGTCTTTAAGCCCAGGGTTAGCTTATCTAGTTTAAGCATAACGTTTGCCATGAAATTGCTGCTATTTGAACTTCTCGAAGATATTTCTAATATTACTTTATTATGTTTTCAAAAAGACAACTTTTGGAACAAATGTCATATTGTGGCACAAAATGTGTTAAAAATTATTTCTATTTTGGATTTTGTCTTCGGATCTAGGTATGTGCTGCACGTAATCCTTTAAAAATAAAAAAAAATATATTCAAATGTAATTTAAAAAAATGATTTATGGAATGAACTTCGTTATAGATTCTTTCACATATACCTAGAGCACCTCCGGTAGATTTTTTGCTTTGCTCGTCAAATTTTGTAAAGATATTCTGTTGGGAATTTCTCTGTAGCAGCACACAGTTTAAAAATGTTGTCAGTGGTTTATAATTTAAGCCATTGACAACATTTTAGACTGTGTGCTCGCCGTTTTCCGTAACACAACACCAAATGTTATAAAAATACACTGCCGTAATAATATATCCATACCTTCCATTTAAACGTTCAGAAATAAAGAAGCGAGTCTACGCATCCCATTTCTTATGTCCGCCCAAGCAAAAAGTAAATACATGTTAAAGAAAATCCTCGCAAAATTTTGCGAGGATTTACTTTAACTTTCTTAACAACGTATGTTAAATGGGTAACCTACATTTCAGAAGCGAGCTACTTTGAAAAAAAACCAGACTTTTTGTACAAAGCCTACAAAGCGTACACTGCGTTGAGTGCACATAATTACAGTATATTTTTGGAAGCAAGAATAGCGCTCTCGCTTATTACTGCGCTTGTAACATTAAGTAATAACGCTTACAATGAGGAAAATTGTTTTTTATCATGATGATGCCTTGTTAGTTCTGTGGCATAAGTTGTTGGCTGTGTCGTGTGACCCGGATTCTTATGGCAAATTGGTGCAGTTGACGGGTTTTTGCAAAAATAATTACCGTGGCAATATGTTGTCTGGTATATTACATGTCAGGTACGATACAACGTAGAAGTTAATCTAAAGTGTTAGTCTTATAAACGCGCTAATCTCAGAGACTCCTATTGAATTTTAAAATACTTTTTACAGTTGACGGCTTAATATAGCCAAGCATTGACATTAGCAAGCATAGCATAATTATCTGACTGCAACCTTAAGGGCCCGAGTTAAAGAAAAAGGGCGATAAGTGAAAAGGATCACTTATGGTATATAGAATTATTTATAGTATAAAAGACTATTGATTTAAAATATAATAATATGTATATATGATAAAAATGTTACAACATCCAAACATTTTCAAATTTGATATTTAAGTCAAACCAAACACGAAAATGTACATTACCTGACTTCCTGGCGAATATTTCCTAAAGAATAATAATATAATAATAATAATTCTTTATTGACACACATACATATAAAAAAAAAATACAAAAGGATAGGATTACAAAATACAGGCATAGCAACATTAATTTTTGTGTTACGGATCGCAACTGGCATCCTAGGCCCAGCTAGGTTACAGGGTAACCTGTGTTAAGGATACCAGTCCCTTTCCCTCAATACAAACAACAAAGCAACCATTTTAAAAGAGATTGACATAACGCAAAATAAACTTGTTTAATTATCCTAAAATCAGCTACATGGCGAAGAGTTTTGAATATATAGATTAGTTTTCTAACTCTACTTTGCAACAGATCTATGTGGGGTGAGAAGGAGAGACTGTTGTCAAGTGTTATGCCAAGATATTTTGTGGCAGTTACACGTGTTAGTTGGGGACAGTTGCAGGTCTGACGTAGAGATTGGGAACAGTTATGGGCCACTAGGGATAGCGCTGGTGAAGGTTGTGTTGACTGACGGAGAGTGAACGTCACGTAGTTGGTTTTGTCAGTGTTGAGGGTCAATGAGTTCCTGGCTAACCAACCTTGAACAACATTGAACCCGCGTTGGGCCTTACAAAAAACCTCTGGCCATGTGTCTCCAATGAACGTAAGTGCTGTATCATCGGCAAAAGCTGTTATCTTGGCATCTTCTAATTTCATTTGACAGAGTTCGTTTACGTACACAAGGAACAGAGTCGGCGCGATCACGCTTCCCTGCGGGACACCAAAAGTTATGGGGAGCTCGTCACTGACAAAACCATCCACTTTAACCTTTTGAGTTCTATCACTCAAGTAGTTACTCAGTAAAGCAAGTGATTTACCCCTAATACCCATTTTTTCCAATTTTTGCAGCAACAGAGGAGTGAAGACTGTGTCAAACACCTTGGAAAGATCTAAAAAGATAGTAAGTACCTTCTTCTTAGCATCAAGATGCTTAACTATGTGATTGGTGATGTCTAACACTGCTTTTGTAGTAGATTTATTCCGCCTAAATCCATATCGGTTTGGAGATAAAATGTTCTTATCTTCCAAATACTTTATCAGTCGGTTATTAATTATACGTTCTAATATTTTAGATAGGATAGTTAGAACAGCTATTGGACGATAGTTGGCGACACAGTCTTCACTCCCACTCTTATATATAGGATAAATTAATGACCTCTTGAAGTAGGCGGGGAATATGCCAGACTCAAGACAGAGATTAAATATATGTGTTAAAATGGGAACAAGAAGGGCTTTATAGCGCTTGAGTAGGGCTGTAGGAATATTATCCCACCCAGCGGCACAGTCACTTCTAAGTGACATCAGGATCGACTCAACCTCAGTACAGTCCGTGGATAGCATGACAAATGAGTCGGATGGAGTGTTAGAGGAAAAAAGTACTTGTGCTTGTGAAAGAAGGCTAGGAACCTGTATTTTGGCTGCGAGATTTTTACCGATGCTTGCGAAATAAGAATTAGCTTCGTTTACTGAGTGCTGTGGTGATGTAGAAGTTGGAGTAGGTCACTGGAGGAGGTTTTAGGTTTAACATAGTTTGTAACTCTCTTTATGACTTGCCATATTCGCTTGCTATCCGAACCAGCCTCAGCTAGCTCGTTTCTGTCATAGATTCTTTTGACTTTTTTTAGTAGTTTGTTGCAAAAGTTTCTGTACCTTACATATGTTAGTTTCAGTGTTTCATTATCAGGATTCAACTTAACATTCCTATGCATGGCGTCTCGGTTTCTCATACAACGAAGCAAGCCGGGGGTAATACACGGTTTAAGTATACGTTTGCGATTTGGTGACTTAACTAAGGATTTATTTGCTTCTATGGCGCTCATAACGGTGTTTACTAACTGGTTTGTAGCCCGATTTGCGTCAGCTATATGGTAATTTATTTCGAAATTAATAGTGTTAAACTTTTGGTCTAGGGTGGCATAGTTTATTTTATTAGTAACAGAATGATTTTTGGCTTTAAAATATCCTTCCTTCAATTTTAGGCAGAGTAAAACACTGTTATGGTCTGTAACAGATGAATCGATGACTATTGTGAGTGCTTCGTACTTCGTTTTGAGCATAACATGGTCCAAACAATGAAAACCGCGTGTAGGCAGAGTATGCGCAGGCAATAAACCATGACAGGCCGACAAGTTGAGATATTCTGCAGCATGGGAATCACATGGAGTATTGCCAATGTCAATATTAATGTCACCAATTATTGCGATGTTCTTAAAAGAGGACACTGAAGTGAGTACTGCTTCCAAGGAAGCTAGGAAATTAGAAGTATTGGTGTACGAGGGAGAACGGTATATGCAGATGATCGCTATATCAATGCCTATTTTCAATAGCATACATGTGCCGTCCATGAAATCGATTTCTGAAACTGAATATCTAAGATGATCTTTAAGATAAACAACTATACCATCATTCTGGTTTTTATGTTCTTTGTATGGCACGATATGTATGATTCTAATGTAGGGATAGTTACCATATTCTTAAGCCAACATTCCGTCAAAACAATTATCTCACAATCTATATTGATTTGATGTAAAAGGGTGACAAAGTTATGAAAATTGCACTGTATGGACCTTATATTTTGGGTTATCATTTTAAAATTTTCCTTGGGGTTTTTAATAGTTACTTTACAATTATCGGGGCTGCAAGTTTGGTTAAGGGATACAGAAAACTGATCCAGGTTATAATTGATGTCAAAGAAATTATCGAATTTTAAGCTTGTAAGCAGTCATCATATTAATAGTTATCACAACAACATATATAACGTTAGCAGTGAGGTTTTCAGCCAGATAAATAGGGTCACTGCCTATCAGGCCCGCGTGACCCAGATTCAGTTTATTTGTTGTATGAGCTTTGTTGAACGATTTCACGGCGCCAATAATGGTATTTTTCAAATATAAATGTGACAACTGTACTATTATTGGTTTCTTGGTGTCAGTTTTCCCGGGAATACGGTATATGTCCCTTATATTATTATTCAGTAAGTCAACATTAAGCGTTTTACAAATGTTGGAGATATATGTAAAAAGATCTTGTTTGCTTTCCTTTTCCTTTTTCGGAATATTTCTCAGTTCGATAGTTGCCAATTTAGCGTTTCTTTGAAGATCTTCCACTCTTTCTTGTAAAAGGAGAATGTTGGTGTGATTTGTTTTACACTCTTGTTCTAAAAGAATCTAAAAAGTAACATTTCAAAGCCACGACGCAATTTCTAAGCCAAATTCCGGCGTCAACATCAAATATTTTAACGGTAGGACCCTCAAATAGAGTAGTTTTATGCCTTTAAGCCTTTCATACGCCGAGTACTTTTATATTTTATTTAAAAATTCACATTAAACCATTAAATAAGTCGTATTAATTTGTCGAGCCGAGAGTTGCCCTTACCGTTTGTGCGTTTCATGACGCATATTATGTATATTTTAATGTGAGTACTGTTAATTATTAAAGCGGTGAATTTTAATATAAATGTATTTTAATTTTAAATACCTACCGTTTTTTAATTCCATAGGTTTTTAAAGCCTGGAAGCAATAATATTATTATTGAAATAAAATAAACAGTAAAACCAAATATATTGAGATGCTAAACGGTGAAGGAAACCATGGTGAGGAAACCTGCATATCTATGAGCACTCCACAATTTTCTCGCAAGATATGTAAATTCTGCCAACCCGCACTTTACTAGCATGGTGGACTATGGTCCAAACCTTCTCATAGTGAGAAGTGGCCTGTGCCTATCAATGAAACAGACTAGCATTTATAAAAAAGCTTTTTAGTGGTTGAGCTGATTCTAGGTTTGGGTAAGTTCAAGAGATAAAGGCAAACGGTACCTAAGGTTTTTATTCATTTTGTTATGGGATTCACGAACTACAGTTACAACCAAAACGTCGTCCTAGTAAAATATGTAATTCAAACACTGCGAGTTTAAATGTCAAACAGCAATCATTAAAACATTGCTCTAAAAGAGCAACTTCAAACCAATCACCAAAGAAAAATCATCGTCAAGCCGCAGAAATATAAATTACGTAAGCAGCTTGGTAGCGAGGTAATAAACAGTTAAATTTAAATAAAATATGGCATCATTTTTATCCATAATATGGAAAATATTCATTTTAAGAGGACTTAAACTCTATGTTCAAGTTTAATGTCGATTCCAGCAGCGCTTTCCAACCGTGTTTCAATATTGTTTGGTTCAGTAGCTTCATGGTACTTGAAACGTATGGATACGAAATTGTATTTCATATTTTGCCCTTTTCTGCCAACAGTGGGATCCACTTCTAATGTAACTTGAATCGTCGTTGACCCCACTTAGCAGATTTCGTTTATAATGTCAGTTTTGTTTTTATGTTTATCTTTGTTGACCATCCGTTGTTCTACTGGTACGAGAAAACTAACACACCGAAGGTTCCATATAAAATGTTATGTAATGTTTTTGTCCATATTTCGATGTATGTGTATACTCTAAATACAAATATTTGTCTCTGATCGCTTACTTTGTTTACTTTTTATATTATGAACAAAAATATTACATTTCCGTTCTTATTGGTTATTTGTGATGTACCTTGCTTCTGAACAAATTTTAATTTTTATAAAAAGAATCTTCTATTTTTTTATGCATATTTTATTTCAATAAATTTATAAAGACATTACAAAACAAACTTATAAAACCCAATTGTCCATAACTGTACCCAGCATATAATTCTTTCTCCAGAAATGCGGCGCTATGAGGGCTAACGCACGATTATTTATAACTTCGATAGTAATCTTTTATACAATCATTTGAATTTATTGGTTGATATAGGTAAATTCACGAAAGTTGACCACAAATGGCGGCCTTCGCGCATATGTACATTCGTGCACCAATGGCGTTGCTCCATTCTTGACGCATTTAGGGAATGCGTCAAGAACGGAGCCATGCCATTGGCACTCCACCCGCGCCTCACCCCGCACCTCCACGGGGACCTAAAAAATGACTTCTGCGCAGTGGTCATCTTTCGTGAATTTACCTATACCTCTGTGTCTCAAGCAATTTTTTTCAAAACGTTACAGGAAACTCTCTCATGCTTTTTACGTGATGTTTTCCTTAACCGTCGAAGCGAACAATAATTATCTAATACTAGAGGACGCCAGCAGCTACGCCTGCATTTTATTTTTAATTTACCTGTTTTGGCCAATCCCGTGGGAAGTTCGGGTAAACCCTTCTTAGTGCGCCCCTACGGTCCCCAAGGAACATACATGCCAAATTTCAGCTTCCTGCGCCCAATAGTTTCGGCTGTAGCGTGTCTGTCAGTCAGTCAGTAACGCAAGGATTTTATATATTAAGATTTTAATACGCTCATAACTTCGAAATGTTATCAGTGCGTGCCATGAGATTGAATTCGAGACTTATAAATGTTATGTAATCAGAAGACAACTTTGTTGGTATCAGAAACGAGTTTAACCTGAGACAAATTCAAATAAACATGCTTTATAAGCTTTGCTTATCAGAATCGTAAAGGCAAAAAAAGTGTATCAAGTAAAACTTGCAGCTTCATTCCTTTCATCATTTAATTCAGTTATTCAGAACAGAGTCCGGTCTAAAAACACCGTCTAAACTCTTCCATGGAGCTACTGAAATAAATAATGCCTATGCTTCTAAAATAACCCCTTAGTTTTTTCTTCTGATTATGGTCCTAAGAAAAAATATGATATAATTATAGTGTCCAATGCTGAAAACATCAACTCTTGCCACATCTTATGGACAACGGACTTTGAAGCCAAAACAATGAAATAGGTAAGAGCCTCAATCGCGCTCTTAGAAGTTTCATACGCAATTACTACGTACACAAATTATTATTCTCAACAACTTCTTTCGGACCACGTTCCACCAATTATGATCCCGAGCCTAGTCAGAAGAGTCCCTCTAGACTCCCTCTAGTTGAAAAAACTCCACACCTTGTTCCTCCACCACATAATATAACGATGGATTACAGTCTCTAATAAAGTAAGAAAACTTTCATCCTTATATAAATACAAAAGGGTGTCAACTAAACTCGAAGGCTTTAAATTTCGTATCTAGCTTATAACTCGTAATGCTAGAAGTAAGTCTCCATATAAATTGACTCAATCGAATGTTCTGGAACAACCAATTTACGTAGTTGCAGATTAGTACGCTACAGGGAATACTTGATTTAATTGCGAGATCGTTTTAAAAAAAATCGGGCAAGTGCGAGTCTGACCCGCGCACCGAGGGTTCCGTACGCATTTTACCTTATTTGACGTTGGTGCTAATTACGCTAGTCGTCTAAATCTGTATGAGCGCCCATACAACTTAGAGGACTATCTTAAATGGAGTCTAATATGTTTGTATGGGGACACCCTTAAATTTTCCATTTTTTTATTTTTTGTAATTTTTCCTTTATTTGTGCTGTAAGACTATGCTTTTGGCCAAATTTCGTGATTCTAGTTCAACGGGAACTACCATATAGGTTTTCGACCCAAAACCTATAGGGTATTTACGGTTGACCTAGAATTGTTAATTTTGGTTAAACCAAGGTCGTACAGCACAAGTAAAGGAAAAATTCCGAAAATTTAAAAAAATTGATAATTAAGGTTAATTTTGGTACTTACAAGTTTTCGCAAAAATCTAATTTTGACCATATCTTTTTATCGGGTTGACTCAGGACCCTGATTTTTATACAAAACCTAATAGGAACCATAGACTGTATCAGGTATAAATAATTTGCTAGGTCCACCCATTCCTGAGAAAATCGGTGGCGACACACGGACAGACAGACATACAGACAGACGGACATGAAAGTGATCTTATAAGGGTTCCTTTTTTTACCTTGTGAGGTACGAAACCCTAAAAAGGCATCGTGTCGTTCGCTGCTCATAGGTAAATTCAGTTCTTAATAATTATGAGTATTGAAGTCTTGCTGTATGGTGCAAAAAAACTGGATACCACTTACTTGAGATGTCAAACATGATGTCTTTTAAAACGTATGCCTACCGTTTTGATAGTGTAGTTTACATTAAAATTGTATTATTACTCACAAAGACTCGACATTAGAGTCTCGTATCTCTTAATTTCTTCATTTAGGAAATAAATCCTGTGTCACAGAGGAACAAATATTCACGAACGAGCATAGAGAACAGCATTTATCATAAAAAAAACACAACGCTTTAGACCAAATTCTTTGTTAAAACCAATATGTAAACTAGAAAACCAACGAAAGCGCAATATAAAGTAATGAATCCAGAATGCAGCACAAAATATTGAAATATTACTCAAAGTACTATATCATACATATTTTAACTATAATAGACTTTACATTCTGCACTGAACGCCAAATTGTAATTAATCATAATAACGCGTACATACTGCGTTAATACAATACAGTACAGATATTCTGATATCCACTCACTAAAATAACCTTAAACTGATTGCAAAATTTCCAATGGACTTAGAAAGGAACAGCAACAAACTGATACAATAATAACTAGCTGTTTCCCGCGGTTTCACTCGCATCCTGAAGGAACTACTTCGCGTACCCGGTTAATTTACAGCCTAAGTTACTCCTTGGTACATCATCTATCTGCCAGTGAAAGTCTCGTCAAAACCGGTTGAGCCGTTCCAGAGATTAGCGAGAACAAACAGACAGACAATAATTGTAAAAAATGTCATTCCGGTATATGCACCGTGTATACAGCCATATGCATTTTGTAAAAAGCGGTTATTTTAAAATAACAAACAGACACTCCAATTTTATTTATAAGTATAGATAAAATAACGCACTATAATATGTACTCTCAAATCTGTGAAAACTGTTTGATAGCTCAGATTATGTTTAAAGAAATATAAATTCTTTAAATATGTGTATATCGGTGGACTTAACAAGCATTTATTTAAAGTCACAAGTAACGTTACAGACACAAAAATAATTGTGACTCGCACAAAGCATTGTCCCGTGTTGGGGATCAAACACACAATGAAGCAGTATTAAGCGGAGAGGTGGCCGCCCCATACACAACTAACAGTATAGACAATATATAACCACCTCACACTTTTCTTACTTTGTGTGTTAATAAGCGATGGGTAGAATCTCACATTAATTATTGGTTTCGCTAGCGAAGAGATACCAATCATTTATCTAAGGGTAGAATATAACTTTAGTCAGTGACTATCAGAATTAGCACCACTGTGACACGAAGCACTACATAGTTACTACGTAGGGACAGACATAGTTATGGTTTAATTAATAGACGTCTCCGCTATCTATCTAAAGAAAGCAACGCAGAACATGACACTAAACCTAAGATATTGATTAGTTGGTTATACGGTTACAAGTAATTTGGTTGCCGACATATTATCATCACAAAGCCGAAACTACAGAATCGTTATGCATTGAGTATCATTATTAATTTATAGACTTTCTCTTCTAATTTAGACTGCCTCCGTGGTCAAGTGGATAGCGTATGCGACTGCTGATCGGAGGTCCTGGGTTCGATTCTCGGGTCGTGCAAAAAGTTTTAGTGGGTTTTTCCGAATTCTCAGTAGTAGCACAGAGTCTGGTGATGTGCCCGGTAACGGCAATAGGCTCGCCCCCTATTACGTGGGACCTAAAAATTCATGGTGAACTATGGGTGTAATATTACACCTCTGCCTACCCCTTCGGGGATACAGGCGTGAGACTATAAAAAAAAAAATATCTTTTTCTGCCCGATCTCGTGGGAATTTTGGGCCTTCTTAGTGCACCCCTACGGTCCCCAAGGAACATACATACCAAATTAGAGTTTCTTGCGCTTAATGGTTTTTGCTTAGCTTGTCTCTCAGTCAGTCAGAAACGCAAGAATTTTATATCTACAGATTATGGCGTACATTCTCTACCCAACTTGTGATCACACTTGTTTGTTGATTGATTATGCATAATAAGTCAACAAACACTTTATTTGTTGACTTATTAAGTAGATTCTTACAAGCATACAATTTTGTCAACAACAAGGCGAGTTCCGCGTATATTAGAAAAGGCCCAATAGGTTAAATTTAACCAAAACTGAGAAACATCACAAAAACTGTTACATTATATAGACGGTAACATTCATACAAATTCCATCACCCCATACTACTGAAAGCACAGATATAGTCAAAAATCTGACATACCATTAAGCCTCCCCGTTTCCCAATGGGGCCTTGTCAGCGCTTTCATCTTGCTATTAATTCCGACCATGCTTAAGCGAGACTTTACATTACCACTGCGGCATGAATGTATTTTACGTACAATATTCTTGTACCAAAGAAAATAAATTTGTATTGTAATAAATGCGGGAAGTGTGTTTGGTTTTTTATTGATTATTTCTATTATGTGAAAATGACAAAAGATTTCTATTTATTTTGCAATAGTATCAGTGCATTATCATCGTCGGTGCTATCATCATCATCAGTCTGCCGTAGTCCACTGCTGGATATAGGCCTCTTCAATGGCACGCCACTGAGCCCGATTTTTAGCTGGACTATTTCAACGGTTATCGGTCGTCGGTGCTATATGTATAGAAAATTACCCACTACTGGGCACATAATTTTCTCATAGGCTATACGCGCATTATGCACGCGGGCGGAACCGCGAGCATAATACAACTTACAATAAAAAAAGTAAATTAAAAAATTATAACCCGACTACGTCAACAAAGGGGGTCTGAAAAGAACGAAACAAGAAAATAGGTAATTCAGACATGAATCCAGAAAAGTATAAGTACAGAAATGCTCAAGCTAGAGCCGTGGTCGCTCCTATTGTATACTAGTGTATATGACCTAATATCTGCCGTGTTTGTTTAATGCAGGTAAATGTTTACAATAAGTGCTGGCACCCACAATAGGTATGGAAAACTCTTCAGCATGCATGTTTCTCAATATTTTCATTCGCTGCTGAGAGAGCAATAACAAACAATTTAATACGCACTTACCATAAAAGTCGTACATGCTTACAGTAAAGGTTACCGATTATTTATACAGTCTGAAACAATACGGAACATGATACGTTGCTCCCTGTGATTAAAATTGCATGAAATTGCATTTTCAACTTTCCTTTTAAAAATTAGCCAAACGGATCTTGGATATTAAAATAATAATTTTAATATCCAAGAGAAAATTTTAAATGGCATGATAAAGCCTCTGGTAAATTGAACTTTATGGGATAGAGATAGCTATTTAAGTATTCTTTACAGATAAATGCCGTTTTCCAAGAACCTATATATCTAGTTGTTCACCAAAGTACATATAATTAAATTCTGTTATCAATTTTGGCTTAGCTACATTCGCGGAAATCCCTTTCATAATTATGCTTTTTAAGCAGAAGTCAACAGCAATAATTAAGGATTCTTCATTTTCATACAGCGGCGATAGCCCAGTGGTGTACGTAACGGTCTGCCGAGACGATGGTCTTGGGTTCGATCCCCAGGTACCACGGGCACACACCTTTGACTTACCGAAGTTATTTGTGCATTATTAATTAATTATCGCTCGCTTATAGTGTGCTCGGTATATCCCAATCGGCTCGCCCTCTATTACATTGGGACCGAAACATAACTGGCGAAATGCGGGTGTGTAATACTCCTCTGCCTATCCCTTCGGGGTAAAAGGCGTGAAATTTATGTTATGTTTCTACATTTTTCTACATTTTTGTTCAAAACAAAGTCTGCCTTCTGTCTGTCTGTCCCTATGTATGCTTAAATCTTAAAAACTACGCAACGGATTTTAATGTGTTTTTTTTAATAGATAGAATTATTCAAGATGAAGGTTTATATGTATAATTGACGCGTGCGAAGCCGCTCGCGACATCTACTAAGTTATAAATAAAGATAAATTATAAGATAGGTTTATGAACGAACGAAATCAGAGCTATCTACGAATATCTATATATACTACAAAGGGTTACTGTTAATGACGTGAAATAATGTTCAGGATGCCCGCTTTAGATTCCAGGGGCAACGCTAGGTCTTGGTCATTACGTGATTGGAATCAACTACGCAATAGTTTATTGGATTTCTATGTAGTTTGAATTTATTAGGAAATATATAGGTGAATGAGAAGATTATTGTTTGTGGGTTAACGGACGCATGAATATACCTAGGTATATATAGTTTTGTAATAGCTTGTAAGGTATCGTAAAAAAAAAACATACATATACTCATGTCGTTTCCCGGAGGGGTAGGCAGAGACTACGGAACGCCATTTGCAACGATCCTGACATATCAACAAGTCTTATGAGGAAGAGATATGTATGGTGGCACTAAGACTATCATCTAGCTGAGCTACTTTTTTTAGTTACTAAAAACCAAATCAAACACATTAAACATATAAATAGATAAAATTACACGGCCACTCACCACTGCAGTAGGGATTGACCGAAGATCTGAATAGTACCGCGGCAAGCGGTTGGATAACTTTAGGGGAACCTATTTTCAGCAGCGGACGCCTTTTGGTTGAGATGATGGCGATGATGAGTTAATAAAATTACATTCAAGCAAAACAAATAATCGTTATGTTCATCCCACAAAGGTCCGTCTTCGATGTTGATTGGATCCACGACAACCAGCCATTGGGGTCACAAAACCACAATCAAAGGGCAGTCAGAAAAATCCTACAGTAACATTACACAGTAATATATAAAACAGAGACGCCATTATTTCTTTTAGTGCTACTTCATTCATGAATCTCTAAACCCAATCCAGTTTATCGCAACTTCTTCACGTCACGTCATTAAGAAAAGTTTCGCGAAAGCAAATAGCACTACTTACGCTCGGAAAAAGACACTTGTCACGTACGAATGGGGTTTTGGTGCTCATTCGAGGCAAGCCATCTCGTCAATGCCTCGTGTAGTACGTGTCGGCATCTCGATATTTTTATATAGCGACTAGAAGATGCCCGCGGTTACACCCGCATTATTTAAGGCTACTGCTCCACTCCCGTCGCTCATAGCGTGATGGTATATAACCTATAGTCTTCCTCGATAAATGGGCTATCTAACAATGAAAGACTTTTTCAAATCGGACCAGTAGTTCTTGAGATTAGCACGTTCAACCAAACAAACAAACTCTTCTGCTTTATATATTAGTATAAGATATATTGCCAACTGGATGAGTCTTGTGTGAATAACAAATATAAAAGAGATTTATTTTGTCCATTGGGTGATGACAGTTTTAAAGAATACATAAATGAAAGTATGTAGAAGGAAATCTGACATCCAATCTCTAGAAAATAAAATACTTACTTAATTATTTAACGGTCAATAACAGAACGCCCATAGACATCATAGCAATAAATCTTATATTATGTTTCGTTAATTGTCCTTCAAAGGATTAAAGCGACTGAAACCTGGAAAAGTTAAATGAAATCTTATGGCATGAGTTGATACGCGTGCCATAAGTTGTTTTACTGTTTTGTTTGATTAATTTTATAAGAGAAAGTTCGACAAACGATAGCTGATCTATACACCGCTATTTTTTAATTAGTACAAAAACTTTAAGGACAGATTAGCGAAGATATTATTATCATTTATGTGACGTAAGAATTTCATAATATCAATAAAGAGCAAAGTTATTATCATTTGTTTATTGTAGAAAATCTCACTTAAATCATAGTCATATTTTACAATCCATTCACTAATTCATTGATAATATTCTATCCTGCTCATTCGCATTCTCTCTGTCGCACTTATGATGTAGGTAGCCATAGAAAATAAAATGAAGAAAAATAATACATGTGGGTAGTTATTTTTTAATTTTGTTAATTCTACCCTCTCCTTCATACTTCATTCGGGCTTAGGACCGGTAAAATTTATCGTTTGACAAGTAATTAAATACGGAGGTATGTAATTAAAAAGCAAACAAATATCAAAATAAAAGGTGTTCTGAACTAAAAGAAAAGAGTAATTTTGGCGTATTTATGAAGTTAGAATCATCTGCTATTTACAAATATTATTTTATCATCATCATGTCAGCCTAGAGACGTCCACTGCTGGACATAGGCCTTCCTCCAGGTGTGTGGAGAACACAGACCGATTTTGAGCCGCCCGCATCAAATTATTATTTACTTAAGTACGTACATACATACATACATAGACTCACGCCTGTTTCCTGGAGGGGTAGGCAGAGACTACGGAACGCCATTTGCAACGATCCTGACATACCTCACTTGCTTCACTCACTCCCATCAAGTTTCTCATGCATGCTCTTCTGTTAAGGGTACTTCTGTCTTGTCCTTTTTTCAGGATGTCTCCAATCTGGTCAGAGAAAGTCCGCCTAGGTCTTCCCCTTTGTCCTGTTCCATTCACATTGCCTTATAAGGCAAGTGTGAATGGAACAGGACAAATCTTCTTTGTCAGTCTATCGTCATCCATCCTCTCCATGTGCCCAAACCATCTTAACATGCCTTTCTCAATGTCACTACATCTTCTTTTACCCCACACCACTCTCGTATCACACAATTCTTTACTCTGTCGGTCAAAGACACACCACACATACTTCTCAGTGCTCTCATTTCTACAGCATTTATTTTACTTTCAAATCTCTTCTGCCATACCCATTGAATTTATCAATGGTTCATTTTACTATGATACTCGTAGTACTCGGGTCGGTCATAGTATTAGTATTGCATTTACCAATTATCACGTATTTTTGTGGACAGTTTTGAGACAGTTTTGGGACTTAGTGTTTTTATTTTTTAACTACTTAAATATGATCAGTTAAAGATACTTAGTGCTGTGTTAATTTTTTTGTACTAATTAAAAAATAGCGGTGTATATCTGACTAAAAATTGCAAAAAATAAATTACCTACTTATACATATTCTAGCAAAGACTCTTAATTTTAAAATTTTTGCGACGCCTGAGTAATTTTCTCAGTTTAGCAAACATCCATGGACTACCAAATCTATAAAATAGCAAATCACAATACGTATTTAAATTTAATGCTACAAAAAATCCTAAACCATTTTCACAAACAAAAATCCAATATTTCCTTTATAGAAGTTGAAACCATCTGCTCTTTCGAAACTTGCAAGATACGGTTAGCTTAAAATTAGTTTAGTTAGATGAACTACGAGATCGGGATCATTTTCCTTATCAACTATTCATTCCACGTAATCAGAAGGCAGTGAAGGAAACCAGGTCAGCGTTTTAACCAATTAGATATCAATCAACGAGTATTGTTAGATCGACTGCATAATATCGACAAGCCGAATGTGTTATGTAGATAATGTGACTGTGATTTGTGAGTGCACTAATGTGGAAACACTTGGAATGTTTGAAAGGAAATTATATGAGATATGGTGAAGAAAATATCTTATATTACATTACATAACATAATTTCACGCCTTAATTTCGTACTAACACTTTTTAATATCGTAAAAATATACTACAACCATGTAGTACAACTTATCTACAATATGCAACAACAAATGAAGATTTTATTTCGAAAAGCTCTTCTGTAAAATTGCTGTTTTAAAGACACAACAACTTACGAAGGAGGTATTGAAATATAATACAATACATTAGAAATATTGCAAATGAAGTTAACTCATGACTGCCCCCGTGGTGCAGTGGATAGCGTATGCGACTGCTGATCGGAGGTCCCAGGTTCGATCTAGAAGCTACATTATTTATCACTATCCGACGTCTCCTGTCACCTTTCACGGAAGACTGAGATGGCATTTGTTTTTGACTTGAATGTCCAAGTTATTTCAAAGTACCCAAACGTTTTTTACTTACTGGTGTTACTTTTTCCGCAGAATGAGTTCACAGTGTAGTGATATCTTCCGATGTCTTTGCCCTTAAAGCCAAAAGGATAAAAACACCTAGCACCAGTAGTTGAAAAGTATAATAATCCCGTAAATACAATAACATTACATGTGTTTGCTATAATCTGTATATATAAAATCCTTGCGTTACTGACTGACTGACAGACAAGCTACAGCCGAAAGTACTCGGCGCAAGAAGCTGAAATTTTGCATGTATGTTCCTTGGGGACCGTAGGAGTGCACTAAGATGGGATTTCCCGAAATACCCACGGGATCGGGCAAAACGGGCAATTTGAAAATATGTGCGTGCGAAGCCGCTGGCGTCCTCTAGTACGTAATATATATGTCTTTATATACGCCCGTGTACGTAGCTATTCTGGCTATAACATTAATGATAAATGAGTCACTCAATGTTGTAACATTGGATGAAAGCGTACACAATACAATTAATAATGTAGAGGAAAACTTTAATGTCTATTACAACAAACAACGTAGGGACTTACTCGAAATTAACATGTGTGTGTCACTTTTCGTAGTTATGTGCGTATTTAATTGTTGATTATTACCTGCCCTGTGTCTTGAAGAACAGCTTAAGCCGTCGGCTTTTATGAATATCTTTGATTTGAACGCTTGGTTGAACGCGCTAATCTTAGGAACTGCTGGACCGATTTCAAAAATTCTTTCAGTGATAGATAGCCCATTTATTGAGGAAGGCTATAGGCTATATAACATCACGCTATGAGCAACGGGAGCGGAGCAGTAGCCCTAAATAACGGGGGTGTAACCACGGGCTCGTCTAGTGGAATATAAAAAGTAAAGTAGTTAAATGGTTTACAGCTAACAATTTACTGTTAAATGAAAGAAAAACAAAATGTATACGATTTTCAAGACCGAATGTAAAACAAGTTAAACCTAACATATGTTTGAATGGAGAAGAGTTGGATCTTATAGATAACACCGTATTCTTAGGCATAACCTTAGATTCTAAGCTACAGTGGGGCCCACATATAGGTCAGTTGTCGAATAGACTTAGCTCTGCAGCATACGCGGTTTACAAAATTCGTCAGTTAACTGATATAGATACGGCCAGATTAGTATATTTTAGTTATTTCCACAGCATAATGTCATATGGCATTTTATTATGGGGCAACGCAGCTGACATTCAAACTGTGTTTGTACTGCAGAAGCGGGCTATTCGTGCAATCTACAGTCTTGGTTCAAGGCATTCACTGAGAGAAAAATTTAAAGAAATTAAGATAATGACTGTCGCATCTCAATACATTTATGAGAATTTGTTATATGTCAGGAAAAATATAAATATGTTTTCTAAATTCAGCGACATTCATAATTTAAACACACGAAATAAAAACAAACTTGTTCTACCTTCAACCAGACTACAAAAAATAAGTAACTCATACAAGTGTCAAAGCATACGTTTTTACAACAAAATTCCAGACAATATTCAGGAACTAAGTATTAATAAATTCAAAGTATTTATTAAACAGAGCTTGTGTTCAAAAGCTTATTACACAGTTAAAGATTATTTAGCAGACAAAAATGCCTGGAATTGAGTTTAAAAATTATGAATTTTGACATTTTGAAATTAGTGACATGATATTTTTATTTACATTTGTAATACTTATATTTTTACATTTTGACATTTTTAATTTGACATTTGTAATTTTATTTATTTTGTTTTGACATTGTTTGATTTGACATTGTTATTTTATTTATTTACTTCTGACATTTAAAATTACTTAAGTAATATATTATTATTCATAAATTGACATTCAATAATATTTTCTAACATTTAATAATATTTTCCGACATTTTAAATATATGACATTTTATTGTTTAAATTTTTATTATTTTTACTTATTGTTTGCAACATGTATTTTATTGTACATGCATGTAAAGTTGTGAGTACGATGTGGGCATTATTAAATATATAAACAAATAGTTGTGGCAACCTGTCTGATGGCTTAGGCTGACATGCTTATGCATACACCTTCTGATGGCGTGGAGGCATAGTGATACAGATCGTGCTGGCTCCCTCAATTAAGGTTGAGCCGTACGATTGCTGTTGAATGGGGGTCGAGTCAGTCAAAAGCGTCAGATAATTTCCTGCATTGTACTTGCATACTAAACCCTTTTTTGTCTGGACTTTAAAAGATGAAGAAAAGACTAAAGAAATTGAAGTGACAAAAAAAAACAATGACTCTCAGTTTGTTTCGGCCTTTCTTCTCAAGAAGTCATTTAGCTAGGAAAAGCCGGCTTCATCTAGAATAGGGTATTGACATGTATAAGTGTTGTAAACAACCAAAATGCAGAAATAAATATGTCTTTATGTCTTTATGTCTTTAAAACGAATAATGGACTAAAATAATAAATACGACGCGATAGCCCACAATCGTATGAACATGTCGAAATCTCATATCGAGCTTAGGGAAGTATAAATAACTTTATACGTAAAATGGAAATTTACTAATTTATCTATATTTAATATATTTTTTTTGAGTCTTAGGAAAGTTTTCCTACTTATATTTAACATGCTTCAAAACGCTCTGATTATATTGGAGGCTTGTGTTAAATTAAGTGAATTATTACGAATTTATTTAGACAAATGCATAGAGTTTATAAATAAAATTGAAGTGTCTATGTATTTTCAAGTGCTTCTACTTACATGACACTAATAGAGACAAAAAGCCGTTATCTACCTCAAGTGGATGCCAACGTTTTTGTAAAATATTTGTTTGTGTGACTGTAATTATGAATAATCCGGACTATTGGAGTATTCTTTGGAACAACAACGTAACAATTTGTAATAAGCCTTGCGATGGCAGGCAGGCAGAATGAGTAAACGGATAGCAGAGACAGTAGAGATGACATGCATTGCAAAAGCAAGCGCCTAAATATATTAAATACCTCTTTTTATTAAGTTTCTATTTCATGTAATATACATACATACATAGACTCACACCTGTTTCCCGGAGGGGTGGGCAGAGACTACGGAACGCCATTTGCAACGATCCTGACATACCTCTCTTGCTTCATTCACTCCCATCAAGTTTCTCATGCATGCTCTTCTGTTTAGGGTACTTCTGACCTGTCCTTTTTTTAGGAGGATGTAATATACATACTCTATTTTTCCAGTTATGTAAGTAAATACTACCAACATATATACATACATACATACATAGTCTCACACCTATAACCCCGAAGAGGTAGGCAGAGGTGTATTTCTACACCGACTTTTCGCCAGATATACTTTAGTCCCACGTAATAAGGGGCGAGCCTATTGCCGTACCGGGCACATTTCCAGACTCCGTGCTGCTACTGAGAATTAGGTGACAGAAGAACCCAATAACACTGCCCGATCCAGTAATCGAACCCGGGACCTCCAGATCCCACGCGCACATTTATGCCGCGAGACCAACGAGGCAGTCGTATAGGGTTTGATGTCGAGTTTTCCGTCTCTACGCAAAGATGGTATTTGCATCGTGTTATCCCTTAGTCACCTCTTACGACACCCACGGGAAGATAGGGGTGGTGACACTTGTATTCTATGCCGTCAACCACACGGCTGACGATATACATATATATATATATATATATATATATATATATATATATATATATATGTATATATATATATCCTTTGGCCAATACATTAAGTACATGTAACAATTAGTATTTTTATGTAATTATTATTGTGTGTGTTATTATATTTACACTTAAAGAGAAGCTATATTTGGCCAAAATAAAATTTGCAAATTTATAAGAAAAATAACGTAAAATTACAATATCAAAATTAACAGAATTAGGTATGGCAACAAAATATTAAAATTACGTAATAAAATCAAATAAATAACTTATTATAAATCTTCTAAAATTAACTAAAACAAAAATAACTTTTCTTTGCATTAAAACAAACTAGTTTGGTCTGAAAGTTTCCAACCTCAACCTGAAGGAAGCAACACTATTCAAAAAAAGATGTTGTGGATGTAGTTGTACTTCTTGTGGCAGTTACCCACCAACATTTCAGCTATTTTGTACCAGTAGCTGCTGTTGACAGCCATATGATTGAGTCGATGTGAGTGTTTTTTGTGAAAATGGGAAATTTTGTATCAAGCTGTCATTAAATTCTTGTTTTTAAAAGGCAATACGCCGACGCCATTGAAATTTGATTAAAACTCTGCTTATGGGGACTCTCTGCTCCATCATCATCGTCCTAGCGTTATCTTGGTTGCATCCAAGACTTACACGTCTTAGAGCCCGAGATCTAACCAGAAAGGACAGTATATCAAGTTTTCCACAGAACGACTGCCGTTTGATCTCCGCAACCCAAAGGGATAGCGATGTTCCATGGTTTAGACCAGTATCAGTTTATTTAAGGATACTGACTCGCCGTAACGACTGTCAAAGATCTTCATGATAGCCAGGACCGACGGTTTAACGTACTCCGAGGCACAGGTTAAGTGATAATTAACAATTCAATACGGATATAACTCCGAAAAGTCATTGGTGCGCGCCGTGGATTCGAACCCGATACCCTCTGAATGGCAATCTGTTGGTATATCCACTCGGCTATCGCTGCCTATAAACAGATAGATATACTCGGAGAGCACGTTAAGCCATCGGTCCCGGTTGTCATGAAGATCTTTGACAGTTGTTACAGAGCGTCAGTACCTTCTAAATTAACTGACACTAGTCTAAACCATGGAATATCGCTATCCCTTCGGGTTGCGGAGGTCAGACAGGCAGTCGCTCTGTGAAAAAGCTAATATTCAGCCAAATCCGGTTAGACTAGAAAGCGGACCCCAGGATGAATAGTTTATCTGTTTATACTATAAATTATCCAATTGTAATAAATCGCCGGTAAAAACATAGCATATAGCAAGTAATACTACTTTGAGTTGCAGTGAGTTTAGAATCTTAATCGATCATTTTGCTGTATTCTGCTAACTAGTGTTTAGTTATATTTAAGTAATTTTATTTTAATCGGCGCAAAATTGTCGTAGAGCCTCTAGAGATGGTTCGTGGAGCCCTGGCGCTTCGCGGAGCACTTTTTAAGAATGGTTTACATTATATTTTACATTATTTCGCGCTAATTTGTACTACTGAATTGCACGATAACTTTGTATACGTGCGTATACTATAAATAGAAATATTAAATAATTTTACCTATTGACATTTATTTGGTTGGAATAAATAAAAATACTTATTTAAAAACGAAAGAACGCTCATCAATGCCTGAATTAAATAACTCATGTTGTTTAGTTTTCCTTCAACTTGACTAGTTTCATTAAAATATTTTCTTGCGCGGAAGAACTAAATAACTCAATTTATCTAATTCATTTCATATTCAAGTGATCAAAAGTCACAGTTGTTTATTTATTTATAGAGTTAGTCATTTTTTCTACTAATATTTAATGTTCATTTATACTTATCTATTTCTACAAAATTTAAACACAAAAATGGCTTTATTTTTGGACTGTGTTAAGATAAGAAGGTTTGTTAGACCAAAAGATGCGGCCCATTTGGGGTTCACGAAAATGGTAGAAGGTCAATTTGGCCAAAATCTGAGTTATTTAGTTCCCTTTCCTGTTATTTAGTACCATTATACCCACGATATAGTTTTATATTACCTTTCAAAATAAAAATACAGTAAATATAAAAGGGGGCTCCCAAACAACAAACGTAATTTTTAAGCAATTTTTTACTCGATCTTAAAACAGCTAGAAACTTAAAAAATATTTAAGTATACATACAAGAAACGTGATTTTCTTTTATAGATAATGGTACGGAACCCTTCGTGCGCGAGACCGGCTCGAATTTGGCCAAAATTTGCAAATTATTCTGTTTGACGACCAGCCTGCTTGTCGTGTAGACGTCAGTATGACTTATGCGCTTCGTGACGACCGTAGTGTGAACAGTTTAACATGACACTGGCCGTCACAATATTATTACGAGAATTGGCCTTCAGGCATATGTTTACAAATACAACATTGTAATTTACATCGTGTAACGAACCTTTCAATTACTTGTTATCTATATATATATATATATCCTTTGGCCAATACATTAAGTACATGTAACAATTAGTATTTTTATGTAATTATTATTGTGTGTGTTATTATATTTACACTTAAAGAGAAGCTATATTTGGCCAAAATAAAATTTGCAAATTTATACCAATTTGCCTTATGTAACTAAAATTTATCTGAGTCACAGATAATATAATACTATACTAGTCTGAGTACAAGGGTGTAAAGGGTTAATTGTTAGCTAGATAACAAGTAATTGAAAGGTTCGTTACACGATGTAAATTACAATGTTGTATTTGTAAACATATGCCTGAAGGCCAATTCTCGTAATAATATTGTGACGGCCAGTGTCATGTTAAACTGTTCACACTACGGTCGTCAAGAAGCGCATAAGTCATACTGACGTCTACACGACAAGCAGGCTGGTCGTCAAACAGAATAATTTGCAAATTTTGGCCAAATTCGAGCCGGTCTCGCGCACGAAGGGTTCCGTACCATTATCTATAAAAGAAAATCACGTTTCTTGTATGTATACTTAAATATTTTTTAAGTTTCTAGCTGTTTTAAGATCGAGTAAAAAATTGCTTAAAAATTACGTTTGTTGTTTGGGAGCCCCCTTTTATATTTACTGTATTTTTATTTTGAAAGGTAATATAAAACTATATCGTGGGTATAATGGTACTAAATAACAGGAAAGGGAACTAAATAACTCAGATTTTGGCCAAATTGACCTTCTACCATTTTCGTGAACCCCAAATGGGCCGCATCTTTTGGTCTAACAAACCTTCTTATCTTAACACAGTCCAAAAATAAAGCCATTTTTGTGTTTAAATTTTGTAGAAATAGATAAGTATAAATGAACATTAAATATTAGTAGAAAAAATGACTAACTCTATAAATAAATAAACAACTGTGACTTTTGATCACTTGAATATGAAATGAATTAGATAAATTGAGTTATTTAGTTCTTCCGCGCAAGAAAATATTTTAATGAAACTAGTCAAGTTGAAGGAAAACTAAACAACATGAGTTATTTAATTCAGGCATTGATGAGCGTTCTTTCGTTTTTAAATAAGTATTTTTATTTATTCCAACCAAATAAATGTCAATAGGTAAAATTATTTAATATTTCTATTTATAGTATACGCACGTATACAAAGTTATCGTGCAATTCAGTAGTACAAATTAGCGCGAAATAATGTAAAATATAATGTAAACCATTCTTAAAAAGTGCTCCGCGAAGCGCCAGGGCTCCACGAACCATCTCTAGAGGCTCTACGACAATTTTGCGCCGATTAAAATAAAATTACTTAAATATAACTAAACACTAGTTAGCAGAATACAGCAAAATGATCGATTAAGATTCTAAACTCACTGCAACTCAAAGTAGTATTACTTGCTATATGCTATGTTTTTACCGGCGATTTATTACAATTGGATAATTTATAGTATAAACAGATAAACTATTCATCCTGGGGTCCGCTTTCTAGTCTAACCGGATTTGGCTGAATATTAGCTTTTTCACAGAGCGACTGCCTGTCTGACCTCCGCAACCCGAAGGGATAGCGATATTCCATGGTTTAGACTAGTGTCAGTTAATTTAGAAGGTACTGACGCTCTGTAACAACTGTCAAAGATCTTCATGACAACCGGGACCGATGGCTTAACGTGCTCTCCGAGTATATCTATCTGTTTATAGGCAGCGATAGCCGAGTGGATATACCAACAGATTGCCATTCAGAGGGTATCGGGTTCGAATCCACGGCGCGCACCAATGACTTTTCGGAGTTATATCCGTATTGAATTGTTAATTATCACTTGACCTGTGCCTCGGAGTACGTTAAACCGTCGGTCCTGGCTATCATGAAGATCTTTGACAGTCGTTACGGCGAGTCAGTATCCTTAAATAAACTGATACTGGTCTAAACCATGGAACATCGCTATCCCTTTGGGTTGCGGAGATCAAACGGCAGTCGTTCTGTGGAAAACTTGATATACTGTCCTTTCTGGTTAGATCTCGGGCTCTAAGACGTGTAAGTCTTGGATGCAACCAAGATAACGCTAGGACGATGATGATGGAGCAGAGAGTCCCCATAAGCAGAGTTTTAATCAAATTTCAATGGCGTCGGCGTATTGCCTTTTAAAAACAAGAATTTAATGACAGCTTGATACAAAATTTCCCATTTTCACAAAAAACACTCACATCGACTCAATCATATGGCTGTCAACAGCAGCTACTGGTACAAAATAGCTGAAATGTTGGTGGGTAACTGCCACAAGAAGTACAACTACATCCACAACATCTTTTTTTGAATAGTGTTGCTTCCTTCAGGTTGAGGTTGGAAACTTTCAGACCAAACTAGTTTGTTTTAATGCAAAGAAAAGTTATTTTTGTTTTAGTTAATTTTAGAAGATTTATAATAAGTTATTTATTTGATTTTATTACGTAATTTTAATATTTTGTTGCCATACCTAATTCTGTTAATTTTGATATTGTAATTTTACGTTATTTTTCTTATATATAGAATGTCACTACTTCCAATCCAGGTTTTTTATTTCATGTGAGATCAATAATCAGTGATAAAATTTCACAAATAAACTGTCACTAAGAATGCCTTACTTTCATGTTTAAATATTCCTTTAGGTTCAAAACTCAATAAGTGTACTTAGTTGACCCAAATTCATGTATTCACATTCACCTTATGTGTGGGAAAACGGAATAACTACAATATGAAATTACCTAACTACGGTATGTTTGCAATATCTTGGTGTGGCAAAATTGGATAACTTGGATCTTTTTTTAATATTTTCTTGATTCATGATAAAAGTTAGTTTTGTCAAGCATAGCATCGACAGCAAACATGCTTAAATCATATAAAATTGCCCACGCTAAAATTGTTCTCCATTTCTTAGTAATGTAAAAAAAGTGTCAAAAAACAGTAAATCGCGATTATCTCGAAACTTGAAATTTTGAGTTATTCAGTTCTTCCATTATACCTCGATATATTCGATGAAAATTTAAAACACCTGTTACCGTTACTAATATTGAGCAAAAAATTAAATAAAACTGTCCCACTGCTGACGGTCACGGGTCTCTTCTCACTGAGAAGCTACGGCAATAGTCTATCACACAGAAAGATTTATCTTGATTCCTGGTATCCACCCCAGCAGTAAGGGCCACTGATGTCTAGAAAAACTGGTAAATAAAAAATACCATTCAACCAACTCTCTAAATAACTGAAATAATTACGTACCAATGTATTTACTTCCAAGTATAAATAATCCTTAGTTAAAAAACACGCTTATCCAAACAGTTACCAAAGAGCCCCGCATTTCTAAGCAGTTTACATTCGATTACTAAGTCCAGGCTTCCATGTTACATGTTAACAGGACTTTACTTATAATTAGGTTTATTTAAATTTATTGACGTAATTAAGTCCAATTTGAAAAGCAATATAAATTGTTGGTGCTAATAAATGTTTAAAAAGAGTGGCGATAACTATATATACCTCCACGACCGATTTCGGCCACGGCGACCTCTTCAACTCCCTTCTAGCTGTCGTAGGTGTGCTCGTGTATGGCTAATATAGCCGATCTTATTTGCAAAAGTTCGCGCACAATGCGGACAAGTGAGCACACCGTTGCAGTAATTATATATTATTGCACAAGGTGGGCGTGCCTTCAGTTCATCGCGTCGAGCATCTAATACAGAGCAGCGATTCTCTTCAAAGCTTTTGACTCTGGTTTTAACCAAAGTCCTCCAATCCTGTCGCTGAAAAGCTCTCCGCTCCCACCCCCACGGCTCAATGTCGCACTTTTTCATATGGCGCTTAAGTACACCTTTATACCTAAGGAGTTGTCCACCATGCTTACGCTTGACCTCCTCAAGTTCACAGATAAAGATGCACTTTGCCAAACGTTGATCGGTCATTCGCGACACGTGTCCGCACCAACGGAGTTGTCTGCGTATAAGATAGACCTCCATCCCCATAATATTAGCTCTACGCAGCACTTTCGTGTTCCGAATGCGATCAGACCAACTGATGTTTAATATTTTGCGCAGACATTTTACATGGAATCGATCCAGCGTTCGTATATGGCGGCGGTAAACTGTCCATGACTCTGAGGAGTATAAGAAACGTGGTAGCACCACCGCCCTATATACGTCAATTTTGGTAGCCAGCCTCAAGTCATGTGAGCTAAAAACCTTTCGATCCAGTTTACCGAATACCGCAGCTGCGGTACCAATCCGACTGTTGATCTCAGCATCAAGGTCGCACTTGGATGTTATAGTGCTCCCCAGATAACGGAAAGTATTGACCTGCTTAAGTACATCATTGCCGAGTTTGATGGTCAGTGTCTCTTGACCGTGGATGTCTACAGACATCACTTCCGTCTTTTTGACATTAATCTTTAGACCAAAACTACGGCAAGACTCGTGTAAGGTGGTCATAAGTTGCTGCAGGCCATCTGGAGAGTCGGTCACAAAGCATAAATCATCTGCATAGACAATTTCTGTGATAAGTGCATAAGACACTTTAGTACGACCCTTGAGTCTCGCTAAGTTAAATAGATTGCCACTATTGCGGAAGCGGATGCGAATCCCTTCAGGGGTTGTCCGTAACACATTCTGAACTACAACAGCAAAGTATAACGCAAACAGTGTGGGTGCGAGAACACACCCTTGCTTTACCCACCAGGTAACGGGGAAGAATTCTGACTGATCTGCGTTTACAGCGATGCAGCTCTGCATGTCATCATGCAGGAGTCTTAAAAGTCTCACAAACTTTTCAGTGCATCCAAGTTTCTGCAGTACTATCCAGAGGGCTTCTCGTGGGACACTATCAAAAGCCTTCTCAAGATCAACAAAACAGAGATACATATTGCGACCTTGTTCACTGCTTTTTTCCTGTAGTTGACGCAATGAGAAAATCGCCTCACAAGTACCACGGTCAGGCCGAAAGCCAAACTGGGATTCTGGTAGAATCTTTTCAGATATATTCTTGAGGCGGTTTAGGAGAACTCTGGCGAAGACTTTTCCAGGAACTGTAAGAAGAGAAATACCGCGGTAAGAACCGCAGTCAGCTCGGTCACCTTTGCCCTTATATAGAGTCCGAATGAGAGATAGTTTAAAATTGTTAGGGACTTGTTCTTGTTCCCACATAACGACAAAAAGTTTCCACATCGCCGAATACAAATCCTCACCGCCATACTTCAGTAGTTCGCCCGCTATGCAGTCTACACCAACCGCGCGCTTATTTTGCTGCTGTTTTATAGCTAGAGCAACCTCGTTAAGTAGCAAAGGCTGATCAAGTTCAAGGGCATAAGGGTGTCGAGGTAAGGAGCGAAGGTGGTCTAGGTCGACAGAATGATCCGCGTTAAATAATTTCTTAAAATGTTCCAACCACCGCTCGAGTATTTCCTCCCTGCCTTTAAGAAGCTCTTCGCCATTGTTCGGCTTGAGTGGGACTTTTACTGTGGAGGATATGCTGAGTAGGTTTCGTACCTCAGTATAAAACTCACCAAGCTGGTTGGTGTCAGCGAGCCACTGTAGATGACGAGACCTCTCTTGCCACCATCTCTCCTTCGCTTTCCGCGTTAATTTACGCAGCTCCATATCACTACAACGTATTTCCGCTTGTGTTCTGCTGTGCCGCCTCAGGAGCCGACGGTGTTTATCTATAGCGTCCATTAGTACCTCATCATTCTCATCAAACCAGTCCTCATGTTTTCGGACTCTCAGACCCAAAATTAATCGAGCTGTTCGGAGAATATGAGAAGAAAGGGACTCCCAGACAGTATTGGCCTCGCCGAATTTTAGATCGAGAGGCAGCAAGGCAGTGCTCAAGGTTTCGGCATGGTTTGCCCTCGTGTTAGCATCTTGGAGTCGTTCAAGCATAAGACGCTCCTGTTTTGACCGCTTCGATCTAGGAGGACGTCGAAGACAAAGACGTAGCTTCGTGATAAGGAGTCGGTGATCAGTCCAACAGTGAGCACCACGCATGACGCGGGTAACTTGGACTTGGGAAAAGTCTTTTTGACGCACGATTGCGTAATCTATAAGGTGCCAGTGCTTCGATCTAGGATGCATCCATGTTGTCTTGTACTTGGCAGGTAATCTGAACATAGTGTTCGTAATTGCAAGATCTAGTTGAGCGCAAAAACGAAGCAACAACTGCCCATTGCTGTTCATATTTCCAAGATCGTGTCTACCCAGAACTTTAGGCCAAGCCTCGTAATCTCGGCTGACCATGGCGTTAAAGTCGCCCAAGAGTAAGATCTGTTCTCTTGGGTGGCGATAACTACACACTTTTTGAATATTTATTTGTTGCCTGCAATATTTTACGCTACAATGATCTAAAAGATTTAAAAACCGGTTACTTCTTGTTCTGTGGCAAAATCAAGGCATGCTTAAGGTAATGGAAATATTTCACTTTATTAATCTATTTATTTTGTAACATGATTATTTTACAATAGCTTTACATAATCCTACCAGTCCTTTAACAAGTTTTAAGAAGTTTGATTTGTTTATCTAAAGTCAAATATGATTAGGCCGACTACATATTTTCAATCTTATCTACTATCTTAAAATCTGAACTATCTCTAAGAACTTCAAAACTAATATCAAATCTGTGTGACAAACCATAGAACAATAACAACCTAGTTAATAGCAGCTTCATTGACACGAGTTCAGAAATGGATAAGTACAGTAACACTTCAAAGAAAGCCGGGCACAAATTCCTACACGTTGTACATATTATATTACCCCTATTCGGCACACTCAAACTCAACCGAGTAGTTTTCAAAGGGAATCTGAAAACTATTCACATATTATTACTAATTCGAGGCACACACATTCTGTCGTTTATTTAAATGTACTCGCCTCGCGACGAAGTCGGGCATGTAACTTAATTCCGAAATTCTATACATACGGTAAATTCTAATAGCGAATGTTCGAATATGCACGATTTTGATGAATTGATAGCTAGCAGCTACGTCTACTCGGTAAGTTATTCAGTCGAAACTGTTTACAATTTGCTTGCAAATGCTTTGCTTGCATCTTACTGAACAGCTTTTGGTTCTAATGTGAGTGCAGAAATATAAACTTCTGTGACCAAAAGTTGTGAAATTGCTATGAATTTCTGTTTAGAAGTCAACATATTAAAGAGAATCGCTATTGAAGATTATTTTTACAGCTATTTTTGCAGATGTACGACATAACGATCCATTTTAACAAAAAATTCATGCCTTACCTACAAGTAAGTACTAGATACCTTACATGATTTTTAAATCATGTACGAAACTCCGAGAACTTCTGCGTATAAACATTAATATTTAACGTAAAACCTTCGCACTTCGAACAGTCACATAATAGATGAACCGATTCCTAGTAAATCAATCCCTAGTATAATAACTTGGGATCAACTCATCATCCAAACTAGAAACTATTTAAACGACGTTACCACACCAAGTGAACTGAAGTGCGATTTCACCCAAATCGAAAATAGTTTTGTGTTCGAATTCACGGTCAGCCGAACTTCCAATCACTGTGTCCCACGTTCGCACAAACTGAACATAAGTTTTCCGATGATAGTTACATACTTAGTTACTGACGCGGAAATTAGGTACAGGGATTCACGTCTCAACTCACCCAGGGAAATGGAGTGACGTCATACGGAAATATTCTAGAATGATTAGATATGACTTTGAAGTTTTAATTAAATTGTTCTGTTCTTAAAAATGTGCTGGCGACTTACATGTTTAGGACTTAAGAGGATAATGAGGCAAATTACTAATTTAATTACGCCACCCGTAGTCGATATCTACGTAGCAAGATATATGAAGTGTATCGCTTGAACGCTGCGGTATGCGTAGACTCGTATCTCGTAGACGTCACAGTGCGTGGTGCGTCGTAGCACGTTGATTTGACAGAATATATTAGCTTTTCCAGGGAGCTCCTGCGACCCTCGTCGTGGGGGCTCAGTAACCGTGGTTAGGTTACCCACGGTGAAGCTAAGCGAGATCCCAGGAGTGGACGCTCCGCGTGGGCTTGACGGAGGCCTGCGCAGGATGCGTCCAATGGTGCGGGTGCGAGGGACTGTTCTTCTGTCCCTCGCAGTTGGGCGCGGTTGCGGGAGGAGAGGCGTGTCGGTGTTGCGTTGCCGCGCGCCCTATCTTCCGCGACCAAATGGGGGTGCACCATTGTTGCGTCGCGGTGGGGCCGCAGAGGAAGAGGAGATGCTGTGTTTCATTGTCGTCCTCCCTATCTACCTGCAGAGCCCAACACCTTCATCCTCCGCCAAGGAGGTTTAGTTCTGGGTCCGCCTTACCATCTGGCAGGCTAATACCCATCGGGGGGTAGCGAGGAAGGACTATAAAACATTTTCATGACAAGTGGGACCGATGGCTTGTGCACTCCGAGGTACAGGGTAAACGATAATTAACAATTCAATAACCAAATAACTTCCAAAATAGCTCCACTAGCCTATCGCTGTTTAATAAAATCAGCTTGCTAATCACAGTAATCGCGTTGTGTATGTAATATAGCAGATGGAATAAAGACGCCTTCAAATTACATTGTTGGCGCAAGAGTGCTGGTACGCGACAGCTCCAATTATGAGTTAATTTTGTAGTGTTTTCTTATTGTATTCAGAAAGTTACTGTGATAACAGCATTATTTTGATATTAATACAATTTGCCATTTTTTTTGCATGCGGCTTGCAGCAGTGCATACGTTGGCTATAAATCATTGCGTTGACATTCGTGCGTTTTTATATAAAAAGCAAAGTGCGGTCAGTCGCATGCGGCACTCTGCAACACGGCCAACACCTAGTGCGTTCACTCTCTTATAAATTTATTCCAGAAACGATAATATAAATTAAGAAAAAAAAGTGGCATCCGGTACGCTTTATATTTCTTCGATAATAATTCAAAGACATTTTTCGTTCTTAACACACACTAGACAACAGCATCCCACAATTTTTCTTTAACCAATTACACACAACATTTTACAAAAAATCACCGCTAACGTTGATTGCGAACTTGGATCTGGAACGACTGCAAGACAATATTGTACACCAGACAGCCTCGATTTTTTAGCTGTCTGTCTGTCCTTTGACGAAGATAGTGCCTGTATGTGTTAAAACACAAAGTCAGCTCGCCCAAAGCGATAGTTGGCGTATGTTGATACGGCTACACATGCTATGTTGCATCAGTGATTGCGATGGCCCCAGTCGAATAGTTCTGTATCGCTTTACGTATAGAGTAAGCAATTTTTTTCACGGTTGGTGTTTTAACAATTTTGGGGTGTCTATTTGTGTAATTATTTAACCACGTGTTTTTCGTTTGCATGTATATTGAGTAACATACATACATTTAACATCAACAAAAATAATCATAATCCATATTAAAATAACTATCCATAGCAAGATTCAATCGGTCTTATTGGTTGAATAAAATATACATCATACCCTAAAATCCAAACTTTGACATTAAAATATGCTTACGGTAGTATTTACGCAGTAAAACGCTATTATACATTAGTCCTGTATATAAACCATCTCACTATGTTCTCACTATGAAATGGGTTCAGCCGTAGTCCACCACGCTGGACAAATGCAGGTTAGCAGACTTGTCTTTTGTGTCTTTCAAGAACAAGACATAAAAGACAAGTCGACATCGACAGACACAGGATGAACTCTCTGATGCAGTTTTCATCACGACATTTTTTTTACCATTTAGCAAAATCAACGATTTAACATCTAAAGGTTACTGGTACGTCTGTCTCAAAGTCTGGTACGTTTATCTGTTTAATCTCTCAAAGTTATAAGATAGACATAAGATTTCTGTATGTGCTTCTAAACTAGCGATATCCTTTTATTGCTCAATTATAGACAATTTAGGCAAATAGTTTTTATTGCATGTGGAGAGAGATGATACGCATCCATTTGAGTGTTAAGCCCACGCAAATCTGCATTTTAAACACTCGTTTAGCCGTTTTACGAGAATTTCAGTGAGCTACACACAGGCAGAAGAATTATCACTCAGCAAACCGATCTAAATCTGAAATTGATCTGTTTAATCCACCATGAATCCGCCGATCAAACGTAAGAGCCAGCGACGAAATGGCCACTGTGGATGTAAACCCTTACCTAATCCTTATTTATAAAGCAGATTTAAGTAGGCGCAATGTTATAAATAACGTGACTTTGGGTCTAGACGCGGACATTCTTTTGTCCCTTTCTAGTCATTCAGCGTTCGTCGGATCTCTCAGTCTCACGAACTGTAGGTGTGATAGTGTAGGCTGAAAACAAATAACCCAATTGTAGTATATTGATGGGTGTCTTATTACTCTATTACAAGACTTCATTTATCTTGTCCTGTGTAGGTTAAATATAGCTCAATTGAAACTACTACCTGTTATACTGCGGTAATAAAGCTAAATGGTTGACAAAAGTTGATAATTGATATATATTCTTTATGTTTTCTATTTAAACATGCTGGAGTCTGTCAGATACGTTGCTCGCGGCACAGATTTGTATGAGTATCAGAATGGTATAAAATATTATCTCAATAATAAGTCCTGAGTCGCGGAGGACATTACAAACATTCAATCAACGGACACAAAGTACACGCTGTCTCGAAACAACAACATGAATCACACAAAGTGTTGTCACGTGTGGGGATCGAAACCACAACACTCAGTGCGCTGAGTGTGTCAAGCAGCGAGGCGACGCTTAAACTTACTCAATACTCCCTCTTAGACCAACCGTGCAGTCGATGTTTTCTTTTTTATAGACTCACGCCTGTATCCCCGAAAGGGTAGGCAGAGGTGTAATATTACACCCACATTTCACCATGAATTTTAAGGTCCCACTTAATAGGGGGCGAGCCTATTGCCGTTACCGGGCACAACACCAGACTCCGTGCTGCTACTGAGAATTCGGAAAAACCCAGTAACACTTTTGCCCGACCCGGGAATCAAACCCGGGACCTACGATCAGCAGTCGCATGCGCTATCCACTGGACCACGGAGGCATGTAAAATATATTCTTTAATCAGCATAGGTAGATATACTTCAATTTCCTTTGTTCGTCCATAATGATCAGTATGGTCATTGTACCGCAGAGCTCCATACTTGTCGACTCATTCATTCGCGCATTCACCCATTAATAAGGCCTTAGCATGAAATTCGGAATACCTTACAGTCAGCCGTCGGAATTACATACTTGATTACTTGAGCGAGCTGCAAACGAATTCGCAACTCAGTAATTTTAAAGCACTCACTCACACATAGATATAGTTTATATATCGTCATAGTACCTATGTATATCGACTGACTGCGGGAGATGTGTAGCGGAATGACCGGCTTAGGAAATGTTATGTTCAGTGTCAGGTTTCTATATTTAGATTAGGTTCCATTTATAATATTCTACAACATAAAGCAGGCTCATAAGAATATTATGATGATTTCGTTTGTAAAGAAATGCCAAGAAATCGATAAAAATAGGTAGGGGAACGACAAAAATAAGTAAACATCATACTATTACGTTGATAATATGACTTGTACTAAGCTATGAATTGTACTAAATTATGTTACGAAAAACGATGGCTAAACGTAGTATCAGGTACGATTAACTAGTGTTCGTGTTCGATTTTGCCCAAATTTTAATTGAAAAAATAAAAGCAGTTTATCTATATATTTTTAAAATAATGGTTTAACAAATACCATCGGCGACAATTGATCAATTTAAAGATGTTATTAATGTTTTAAGAAAATTTTTATATCACTGACTTGATTATCTGGCTGCACTAAAGTGTGATGTAAAGGCAACCGTTTTGCTAAACTCAAAAATACCACTGCATCTTAACTGCGCAACTCAGCAATCCATCTAAACTACATCGCATTTTAGTGACTGTTTGTCGATGATTGATTTATGAGCCATTTCTGATTTATGATTCAACACCCTTCAGAAATGGGCTTTGATCTCCTCAAGTAACATTTGTATGTTATGCAGGGTAGTAGGTTTGCCATCGTGTTTATCTTCTACGTTTGAAAAACGCTCGTTTGATGCAAACGTTTGCAGCTACAATAATAACTTCTTTAATACAAGGAATATCCTACCTAACATCCATAAACGTAAGTACATTAGGTACTATCCATCGACTTTCCGATGCAATACTTTGAATTTCACTGAAGCTAACAGACATAAATTCAATTGCTAATCGTGCGGTTCCGTACAAGACGACCGGGCTCAGGAAAGTGTTTTTGACTTTTTCGATCAAGATATTCTAAGTAGCTGCCTGGGGCTTGGAACTATGCCAGATAAACGACAACGCTGGCCTCGGATTAAATAGAACTGTGACATAATTGGCGAAATGTAGGCGTAATATCTTAATACCACCTTCGAATACACCATAGGGATAAAGCGAGATGTTATTAAGACGTTTCCCTTAGATACTCTTAGTTATGTAACTATGACGTCATGCGTAAGAGGATTATTTGCCATAATGTATTGATGAATGTGTTCTATTTGTCTCCAGATCACGACCTCTCACATGAAAGTTTACAAGTTATGATTATGAGCTGAATCTATTCGATTCATCCCATATATCTATCATTCAATACGTCTGAATAAATTCAACTGTATTACTATATATGTCTTCGGTCGAATAGCCTAGTGTGCTGTTCAAACAAAATATGATTCGGTATTACATAAAGATTTTTGGACAGACGTACCTATTTAGAAGTTTTTGCCTATCCAAGCATCGTATATAAATGGTTTGATCAAATATCATTCTGCTCGTTTTATAAATAACATATTGATGAAGATTTTTTGAGCTTAATGATATAATCAGATTTTAATAAAAGATTTTACATGTCTCCGCCTAAAAGTAGCGTAAAAATAAGATGTTTAATATTGTTCGAGCAATTCGCTTGTTAAATTAGCGAAACATTTACTAAGACTGAAGTTTTAACTTTTCATTTAAATTCGATTCGTATATCTAAACAACAAAACTGTTAAAAAAGCTGTTAATTTCAATTGCGCTAGTTCCTGCAATAATAGATTCAAAGCCAACGTTTTCCATAATCACATGCATCTTGTATACTTCACTTATTCCGGAATGATCGCATAAAAGCATCAGATATAAAGTCATTGGAGCACCAATAATTCTAAAGATGCCTCTATCATTTACCTACATACAAGTAAATAAGGGAATCCGTACTTAAACGCTCTTAGACATCTTCAAAACAAGTACTTCACCTTTTATTCTTGCTATGCTACATAGGGAACAGTTCAGCTCAGTAATAAATTAAGTGAATAGGGTATTCACGGTCTACTGATTTCAAGAAAATATCTCGATACCACGGAATAGATTGCTTTGAATCCCTCTTTGAACAAACTATTGCTAATGCTTATAACCACCAATATTTTTTTCTCCAAGCATTAGAAATTAATACGACGTCGAGGGTGATTTCCCAAAAATCAATCAACTGATACAAAGTGTGATAACACATAGTTTTGTATCGTGTGTAAATCGAACCCGCATCACTGGACCTCATGTGTTGACGGCGAAGCCGTTGCCACTACGCCATACATTGACAAACAATATTCTCATTACGATCTCATTAGAAAAATGGCCTCTGATTCCTCGGAATGTCTCGATGGATACACATCTTAAACACAGCTGTTTACAAAATAAGCTTCGGGGCAGACGAACGTCACGAAGACATAAAAGTCTTCCCCCGAGGCTATAGTCCATTTCATTATTAGCATCGACCTGAAGATATTGTAAGGAGGACATTAATATGCTGTATGTATTATACATATGTATATTATAAACCGGAACAAATATTTGTTTGCTTGTTTTTCCTTCTTTCACGTTGCAACAGAGCAATGTAATGGTATGATTTTTGTGTGTAAATGTTAGTGATGTTCCGGATCGTTAAAAATGTATATCCGCGGATACGGATCGGAATACGGATATTTGGTGTCAAGATCCGCAGATACAGATACCAATCTTTATTTTCTGACTGAATCGATGATGTTGCGTGCGACCTTGAAACGATAGTTGACGTCACGCACGCCCGGCGGAACAATAGACAGATCATAGACAGATCATGTTTCGCCATGTATTGAAATTATATTAAAAATGGAATGTAAAATGGAATTTAATAGCTTTTTAATTCTATCAAACTACCTATATTTCATGCATTCCATCATATTAATTGAACATTTATAACGTGAAAGAATAGTTAAAGATCCGCGAGAAAAGTAACGGATACGGATCTTTCTTCTTCCTTGGATATTCGCGGATACGGATACGATATCCGGAACATCACTAGTAAATATATTATGTAGTTAAGAGGCTGGAAAGTGAAGAGAGAAGTGAAAAAAATAATAAGTACTTTAGAACATGTATATATTATGTATATACAGGCAGCGCTCTACAAATATCAGAAGTCAATTAAAAACATTAGCCCCGGATTTTATAGCCTATTTTTTTAACTTTTCTAAGCCGTTGCAATGCAAACTGGGCACAAAACGTAGACTACGTACTAAATTAAAATCAATTATACAATAAAATTACTATTTCGTGACACTTATCATTATGAACGTCAAATTTACATAATAATGTAGGTACGTATGGTGTTCCTAATCGTCATCTTGTGACCTTGTTGAATGTCTAAATGATTTGAGTGTGACGTGATTTTAGATATGTCCTGAAAAGTTCGTAACAATTTAAACGAAATAACAATTTGGACAAATGAACAACACAGGTACATGGTACATGGTACAGAAAATAATAAATCTTTGTTCATCTATACTTGTCTATACGTTACTACCCATAAAACTTGGCGTCATGTTTATTTATTTATTTAGGACAACCAGTAGTTGTTACATTGTAATAAATGATAAAAAAACAAAATTAATAAGATAAAAACTAAATGCACCACATTTTAAGGTGTCACAACAAGCACCAAAAGGTAACATTCACGTATAGATATAAATTAAAAACAGACAATTAAATATTAAGTTACTAAAAACTAAATTGAAAAACACAATGAGAAAAGAAATGAAAAAAGACAATTAGACAATTTTAATAATAAACTTAAATTAACCTAATAACCTTAGAAGTGTTGTTTTAAATGTCGAGAGCTTGTCCGCAAATATATCTACTTTACCCGATGTGGCATTGTATGCTTTGGATAACCGATTTACGGGCGAAAATTGCTTTAAATTGGTCCTGGCAAATGGCTGGTGTAAAAGTCCTACATTAACTAAGTCACGCCTAGGTACACGGCGAGGTACATGTAGTTTAAATAAATCCAAGAGGGATGGACAGTCGATATCACTTCTTAATAGTTTGTAGAGAAAAACCATATCGTTAACTTGTCTACGACATGACAGGCTATCAATTTAAAGTACCGTAGCTTATCACTATAGGATGCCAGTTGTTTATGCAACTTACAGAAGAAGGCTAGATGCCTAAGAAATCGCTTTTGGACTCTCTCTATTCTTAATTGATGCTCGGTGTATTGAAGCGACCAGACAACAGAGCAATATTCCAGATGACTCCGTACATAACTATTGTATTATACAATTTTAGTGGCTGGTTTGCGAAAAAGTTTACCATTGCGTATGATAAAGCCGAGCATTTTAGAGGATTTGTTAATAATATTGTCAAAGTGCGGTAAAAAAGTTAATTTGGAGTCGAAAATGACTCCCTCTCCTCCCTCTCCTCCTCAACACTGTTTTTTCCTCAAGTATGGTACCACTGACTCGATATTGTGTTTTAATTACATTGTGGTTACGGGTGAACGTGACGGTAAAGCATTTATTAATATTTAAGGACATTTTGTTCAAAGCACACCACTCACTAATGGAATCAAGGTCCTTTTGTAGAAAATCACAGTCCAGTGAATCTCTTATAGTTTTACATATTTTCAAATCGTCCGCAAATAGATAAACGCTACTAAATTTGATGGAAGAGACTATGTCATTAATAAATAATTTCAAAAGCCAGGGTCCCAAATGGGAACCTTGCGGAATGCCGGAAGTAGATGTATATGTTTTGGAATTAAACCACTTAACTACAACATATTGCTTTCTGTTGGATAAATATGACTGAAACCACTTCAAGAGGGTACCGCACACACCATATGAATCCAACTTTTTTATTAGCACTTCGTGGCAAACTCTATCGAACGCCTTAGTAAAATCCATTTAAACCGAGCTCACTTGAATACCTGCGTCAACTGCATTCGTCAGCTCATTATGATACGTCACTAGATTTGTATTTGTCGCTCGAGCCTCTATGAAACCATGCTGTTCGTTAACAAAAATATGTCGTGTATGATTTTTCAAATAAGGGTATATTAAAGCTTCAAATAATTTAGCAAAAGCCGAAAGTATTGAAATAGGCCTGTAATTAGAAATTACTTCTTTAACGCCAGCCTTATAAATAGGAACCACTTTAGCAGTAACCTAAGGATGAGACACATCTTGAGATGAAGAACGGCAATATTCCATCCGGCCCAGCACCCTTATGAATGTCAATGCCTTTCAAATATTTAAAAATTTTATCTTGCGCAATATGTATTTTTCCGATAGTGTTAGTATATTGACAGGTTTCGATAAGTGATGTAATTAGACTAGAAGAATCGTTAAATGTGGAAGAAAAGTAAGTTGCAAATAAATTACATATTTCTGAGCCGTTTGATGAACTTGTGTCATTTAAAGACATAGTTTGAGGTATCTGAACTGCATTGCTACGTTTACCTTTTAGATATGTATAAAAATATTTTGGGTCTTTTCTAATACTGTCCTCAACTACACTTACGTAATTGTTGTAGCAAGCCGTTGCTAGCTTTTTACATCTTTTGTTTAAGATTCTTAATGATATTTCATCGAGCGGATTTTTAAAGACTCTGAATCTATGTAACAACTTGCTTTTTTCACGTGTTAGCTTAATCAATTGTTTGCTGAACCAAGGGGGATATTTTCCTCTGGTGTATTTAGTTTTAGGTACATATTCATTCATTATATTATTTAAAATTTTGTAAAACACCGATATCATTTCGTCTACGTTTTGGGATTGCCGGAATTCGTTATCCCAGTTAACAACATCCAAATGTGATTTGATTTGATCATAATCTGCTTTGTAAAAGTTATGCCTTAAAAAAGGTTTACTTTTTAACGACGCTCTTTGGATATCCTCAATAGTTATTTCAACAGGTATATGATGTGGATCAATATTTACCAAAGCATTCAAAGATGCGTTTACTGTTATTGCGCTAGCCATATTGCTCAGAACCAAATCAAGAATGTTATTCGTGCTGTTGGTAACATTGTTATGTTGGCTAAGGTTATTAAGGGACATAAAATCTATAAGCAGATGAACTTGTGAAGAACTTTGATTAGATATTGGTTGACAATAATTACCACCGTTATTATTAGAATCTAACCATGAGATACAGCTCAAATTGAAATCACCAATGAGGCACACACTTTCCATATTGTCGGAAGCACGGTTAAAATTATCTAAAAAGTGTTCCAGTATATTTCTATTGAACGGAGGTGGAAGGTAAACTGCGCAAAAGAAGATATATTTATTTTGACTAACCTCCACTTTTACAAATAGATCTTTGCAGTGGCTCTCTCCTTTTTTATACAGCGTAGAGTATAATTTGTTGGAAACAGCTATTAAAACACCGCCGCCATCCTTGTTGTGGTGAAAACCACTGGTTTCACGATCCCTTCTATATACAGTATAACGGCTATCAAATAATTCAGAGTTATATATGGTGCTATTTAACCACGTTTCTGACTAGATGATTAAGTCATAGTTAGAACAAATAATAGCAGATAAAAACGCATGCGTTTTAGTCCGTAGACCTCTTACATTCTGATAATATATATTCAGATTAGTGAACTTTGTAACGGTTAATACAATTATCTTGCATAACAATATAAAAATAGGAAAACTGTAATTAAAAACAAGTTATTTTAGCTTATCCAGCGTATCGTGATTTTTGACATATATATACTCATCATGTTCCGTTTTTCGTAAGAAGACACGACCTTGTCTTATCCATACAAACTTGTAACCTTTTTCTTTGGCAACCTGACGGGCAGCTGCATGAAGTTTCTTGTTGGTTGGGGACAAGTGTTCGAGAATATAAATTGGTGATTTGTTGCCTGCAATCCCAATATGGCTGGTATTAATCTTGTTGTTTTGATTCATCTTATTAAAATGTATAGCTTTAGCTAAAAATGTATCACGAAGGCTCGGGGTGGCGAGTCTAACAATGACTGATCGAGGTCTTTTGTCATCCTTGTTGTTCTTCGCCACGCGAGTGCAGTGATGAATATCAGCTTCCCTCAAGTCACAGGATACTACTTTTGCGAGCTGCATTACAGTTGATATCAAGTTCTCTTGTCTATGCTCGGGCACACACTGTATCTCCAAGTTGTTAGAGCGGTTGTGTTGTTCTATGACCTGGAGCCTGATTTGTAGATCATGTACAGTGTTCACTAAAAGAGTATTCTCCTTCTGCAGCTTAACAACAGTATCTTGGTATGAACTTACAGCATTTTTGGTGACTTCATAATTTTCATCCAAAAATTTCACGCTATTCTCTAAGGTAAAAATTTCTTGTTTAATGGATTGAAGTTCAGTACGTACCATTTGTTTAAGAGTCTGATTAAGTTCTTGCATTAAAGCTGATTTCATGAAGCTGAATTCTTCCCTGATTATTTCTCTGACGTCATCCTTCGAAACAGTAGATGTAAAAGAATCTATATTTGCATTGCTTGTAGAGAGAGCAGCCAATGACTTTTTACGTTGTGTGATGTTGTCATTGGTAAATGGAGATTCTTGCCGATTTTTCATCTTGCTAGGTGAATCGCGGAGATACCACGGCGTTCACCCACCAATGCATATTAATGTAACAGTATCATTTGAAAACACAAACATAACGCTTCTTCGCCATATGTCACCCGAATAAGAAGAAACAATCCGTAATATATATTTTAAAGGGGCACCAGGTGTTTCTCTTCCAACTAAGTTTAATTAAATAAACATTCAATTCGAATTAATTTCGTTTAGTACAGAAAAATGGTTATGTCTTTGTACGCGTAACTTTTAAAATTAACGTTTTGCTCAGGGTGAGATTGTTTCTTAGGTATTGATGTTTGAATTATTTTTGAACTTAAGAGAAGAAGCAATGGCTAAGTTTTATATTTTAGTACGGGCGATTTTATTAGTTTTTTATTTGTTTAAAACCATCTTGCTCATCACAATATATATGGAATGTACAATGGTATTCTTGATATTTTTGTGCGGCCTGATTTTGTCCGTCATGTACCGCCTGATTATTTTTAAAAGATTTTGTAACGTTTATTTTATTACAAAATTATTTTTATTTCACTCATTTCACCACAATGTAGTCAATAACGGAACTTAATGCTTAAGGCGTCAGCTAGTCACCAGTGATATCTAGACCATGCTAAGATAATATTGACAGTATAATTATACGTTATATCTCTTAACAAAATATAATAGTTCTGTAAAAACTTATAGAATGCTTTCTGCTATCTTCTTAGTTTCAAGTATGGCAACATATTATCTCCAAGAAGACAATCGCTTGATGAGCGTACTGTACCCAGTCTCGCGAGACAACTTATTGAGTGACACTATCTACTAGAATCCCTTAGTACTCGAAATTAGTTCTAACCAAATTAGTCGGGTGCAAAGTGATTTCGTACTGCCGATGGTTTGAAAAATTAAAATTGTTGCGGCGATCTCAGAAAATGAGTATGACGATTATCTGCCGATATCGAGCCTGTTTTATAACATTTATTTCATCGCAATGTTGAATGATTCTGAGCTGATCATGTTCCTTATTTTAACCTTTTCTTTCCATTCTTTAAAATATTACGAAAATGTCATCTTTGGACAGTAGATTAAAATAAGATCTTTACAAATTAAAGTGTGAGAATATAGTTATTATTTATTTATACTTTATTGTACACTCATTCGTACATTTCAAGTAATTACATATACAAGTAACTACAAACGGCGGACTTATCGGTGAAAGCGATTATTACAAGGCCACCTTTGCATGGATATTATTGGTAGGAAAGGAAAGATAGATACTACATTTTCAAAAAGTAAAGAAATAGAGATAAAAGATATCTATAAGTAACACAAAGAGAACTGGCAATGGCTGCATCGTGCTTTTCATGTGTAATTATGTAATAACAGATTAAATTCTTACTTTATCATTTAGATGTAAACTGGAAATTCAGAAATTACCTGTAAACAAATAAAATACATTATAATTATTATGTTAACTAAGATAAAAACACGTGAGATAATACTACTTCGCGTTCATCTTGTTTTTAGATGAGTCACAAAAAATATTTATCACCCGTTAAGTTTCATCAAGTCATCCTCCTGACGTTACCCCAATCTGGTTAGACTAGTAAGCGGACCCAAAGGCAGCCTTGGGTCCTGGCAGACTAGTCTAATCAGATTTTATCAAAGGGAAAGCTATATTCCATGGTTAGACTAGTGTCAGTTTATGAGGTACTGACGCCCTATAACAACTGTCAAATATTTTCATAACAGCAGGGACCGACGGCTTAACGTGCTTTCAGAGGCACAGGGCAAGCGATAATTTACAATTAAATACGCACATAACTCCGAAAAGTCATTGGTATGAGTCGTGGGTTCGAACACGACACTCTCTGCTTAGCAGTCTGTCAGGACCACATTAGGCTATCGCTGCCCACCGTAAGAACCGCGTTATTTAGGACTCCTGCCACGCACGCGTAGCTTATAGCGTAATGATGTGGTACATAGTGTGTAACCTTCGTTGAAAGGTAAATTACACCCAGAGACAAAACAAATAAAATAATCATAATCATGTCACTAAAATTGTCCTCGGTATGTATCGCAACCATAACCTCCGACTTCGCAGTCGAAATGACTAACCACTAATTCTACCTTGAATTTTGTCTGAAACTTTTATTCACAACGTGAACTTGAGTTGTGTTTGGTACTAAGGTCATAGTACCATATTATTAATACCATCCTTGTTAAACCTCCATTAAAGTTATATGTCAATTCGCAGAACTTGTAATATGTTCATATATTCCAATAAGGGTGTACCTTAATCTACCAATCCCCGGAGAAATTTGTGTGTGGATCAAAAAGCTTTATCCTATGAACGCATTAAAGTAGAAATTAATATTTGATATAATATAAAATTTCTTTACTTATACATATAAATAGTGGTTTAGTAAATAATCTCTCTAAGGAAATAGTTTTATTAAGTGCCTTATGAATTTAATCACTAAGATATTTTACACAAATATATTTATGGTATAGGTACCTTATTTGTCCGATAGCCTAGTGGAGATACCTACAGACTGGTTGGAATCCAAGGCGCGCACTACTGATTTTTCAGAGTTGAATTGTTCATTATCGCTTGCCCCGTGCCTCGGAGAGCACGGTGAGCCGAAGCTCACGGCTGTCGTGAAGATCGTTGACAGTCGTTAGAGGGAGTTCTACATAAACTGAAACTAGTCTAAATCTTAAAATACTTGCATAGCACGGTGCTCATCGTATGCTTCACAAGAGGAGTCGTACATAGTCAAGGCGAGGCATGTTTTTAATTTGAAATATATATCGGGTTGCCTGTTACAAGGCGTGTATGGCACGGGCCTCACAATGTCTGTATTCACCTTTCCAATTCTGTGAAATAAGATGAAATCTATCATCCTAAGCTACACTGCAAAATTAAGAGAATTTTTCAAAGAGGTTGGCTGTTCCAACTTAAATATAGATCAAACAATGAACAAAATGAAAAGATCGACCAAAAGTATATCTTAGTGCTATAGAAGATTGTTTCCAAGGGTTATGTGTTATGTTTTTGTGACTATTGATTGTCATTTATGACGATGGTAACATTGTTTCTAAAGGTTGTATACTATTTAGCTGCAGTCATCCTCCAGTAATTTATACTACAGCATGATTATTTAGGCAGCGATAGCTCAGTGGAGAGACCGACAGACTGCTACGCAGAGGGTCTCGGATTCGAATCCACGGCACGCACTAATGACTTTTCGGAGTTAAGTGCGTATTGCATTGTTAATTATCACTTGCTAAACGGTGAAGGAAAACATCGTGAGGAAACCTGCATGTCTGAGAGTTCTCCATAATGTTCTCGAAAGACATGTGAAGTCTGCCAAAGCGCACTTGGCCAGCGTGGTGGACTATGGCCTTACCCTTCTCATAGTGAGAAGAGGCCCGTGCCCAGCAGTGGGACAGTATAAAGGGCCGATGATGATGATGATGATTATTTAATAAGCAGTATTCACCTAAGTTCAAATAGATATTATGCAACTATTAGGAGCAGAGAGACTGCCTCTTTGGTTTCGCGGTATAAATGTGCGCGTGGGATTGGGAGGTCTCGGGTTCGATTCCCGGGTCGGGCAAAGTGTTATTGGGTTTTTCCGCTAGGAAATTCTCAGTAGCAGCACGGAGTCTGGTAATGTGCCCGGTACGGTAATAGGCTCGCCCCCTATTACGTGGGACTAAAATAAATCTGGCGAAATGTTGGTGTAATATTTACACCTCTGCCTACCCCTTCGGGGAAACAGGCGTGAGAATATAATATAAAAAAAAATATTAGGAGCAGTTGTGCCTTCGTTCTTGACAGGTGTAGTAGCGACCGCAAATCAAATAGACATAAAGCTCATAAACACGTACTATGTATAATTTATTGCATATCTATCTATCATTCTATATTGGCTAAAAATAAGTCAGCCTTAATCCTCTTGCTGGTGTAACTTAACTAAAATTTGTTTTTGCTTACCCATGTTTAAGCACACAAATGTTTGACTTGAGCGGAAATCGAACCCGCGACCTTCGGCGTAGCAGTCGCAATCACTCCCGCGGCGCCAACCGGTCGCCTAAAAGTTTTAAACAGATGCAAAGCCACGGAGGCCTTAATCTAGAAACAGGTTGATTCATCATCATCACCCTAGCGCTGTCCCGGTTGCGATCTAAAACCTACGCCTTGGAGCCCGGGGTCTGCTATATAAATTGGTTGATTATTTTTCTTAAAACGAGACTGTAGAACTTCCTGGCTTTTGATACCGGTCATCGTAATTATAATATGAAATATATTGAGATATCAATTTAATGGATGGAGATTGGTACTTAATGAACATGTAATTTATTATCGTGGGGGTCGATTACACATATGAGGATATTAACTTAATGAGTCATATGATCCAATAAGGCATCTTTTTATGAGTATGGAAATTTTTTAATATTTTGATTTCAATTTCTTTGAATTATCTTGGGAGACCTCAAAACTAAATATATCATGGTTAATTCTGTAATAGGTAAAAAAAATTCATAAGCAAATCGCACCTCCTCGCTTACAATGATGGAGACCTGCTAGAAGAGAACTCGAGCACGGAAAGCGAGACAATAACCCACGTAGGCGCCACTGTAACGGGTTCTGGTAGTAAAAACGCAGTAGAGGTTTTAGATGCGTTTATTGCAGAGTATTGTCTCACTTCCTATGCCGAGTATGACCGACCAACAACACGACACTGGCCTGAACAGTAAGGGCTGCAGTCTCCCACGCTGTTCCCTCCGGTAGTGTGTAGGCAGGCTGCTCGAAGGCTGCGCGTAGCGGTGCAGGCCCTTGCTGACGTTGGCTCAGCTGGCAGACGCCGGCGGTGTGTGTACGATGAGCAGGGCAGGCCAGACTCTTCGCCAGAGGTGAAGCCGAAGGCGATGCAGGAAGTGTAGCGGTCTAGGTAGTGTAGTCCGGAGCTTAAGGTAAACCTGGAACCTGAAGGAAAGCAGCATTAGGAGAGCCACAACCAATAGAGTCAGGCAGGCGGCGTCAGCCGGCCTCAGCTAGCAGGTAGAGAGATGGGCAGTACGCTAACGCAGTAAATGTAGTAACTTACCCACAGCTGGGACCAGGATACACGTATGAAGTAGTATAATTATAGATATAGCGGTATAGAATTTAGTAGCGGTAGTAGGTTAGTGTAGAGTAGCGGTGCCGGTATCTCTGTCGGCCCCTTTATATACCGGGCCCTCCATCAGTTCGTGTCGGCGCATTACCAAATATAGGCAAAACTTACGAGCGCGGACGATGGCCTTCTCTGATTGGCCGAGCGTATGTACGGTATTATGACGTACACTCGGTAGGTACCGGTCATACGCCACAATACATAGTAGTCAACTAATACACATTATCCTACAAGCACAACTATTACATGTAATTCGCTGTAATGTTTGTAAACATTACTATTGTATTGTTACTGTACGTCGCAATACTCGCAATCGATGTGACAGTACGGTTCACAATCAGCTTGTGATCGGTCGTGGCGACCCGATCGCTGCTCTTTCTTGCGCACCGTAAGTGACGTGGTGGACATGAAACTTATAAACATAACAAATTTATATTGCAGGTAAAGGTTGCTGGATCAGCTAGTATTTTAATAATATGCAAATATTTACCAAATCTGTAAAATTTAAATAAACGTTGGTTTCTCTCCACATTTTCTTTAAAGTACAGTAGTGTATCTCTGAAGCCGATCGCTAAGCTCGACATCAATTTCCTCACAAGTCCCTAGTGCCACCTGTCTCGCTACTAAACTGATGAATTGTATCTTGAACATAATAAATCTTAGGGAGGCTTGACAATTAAAACACAGGCTTCGATGAATCTTTTTAATTGTTAGTTTTAGTGTAACAATTTTTTTCTTGGCTTCTTACACACAGTCATATATTTACATACATATATTTATTTACATATTTACATATATACAGGCATATATTTATACATCATCATCATCATCATCATCAGCCTTTATCAGTCCACTGCTGGACTAGGCCTCTCCTTTGAAAGGAGGAATTGGCCTACTATACCACGCTGGCCAAACGGGTTGGTATAGGGTTTGTATCAAGTTTTCCTTCTCTTACAGTGCTGTTTTCTGCATAATATGCTCCCTCTGTCGGCTCTTACGACACCCATGGGATGATATGGGGTGGTGACAATCCGTATTCTTAATCCGTCACCACACGGATAATACTGTATATTTATACAGGCATACATATTATAGGTCAACTAGTAAATGACAGCAGCTACACCCGCAGATGTTTCTCTTAAATATCACCGTTTCTGCTCGTTCCCGTGGGAATTTTGGGCAATCCCTATTTAGTGCATCCTTAAGGTGCCCAACAATTCCAAATATCAACTTCATGCGCCCAGTAGTTTCGGTTGTGCGTTTTTTTACGGTAGTAGAGCCTTGCTGATTTCAGCATGAATGGGCCGGCTCAACCGGGGAAGTACTACGCTCTCACAGAAAATCGACGTAAAGTAACAGTACTTAAACTGTTGCGTTTCGTTCGGTGAGTGAGAGTGCTGGAGGCCATATCCCCTATTCCTTCTACCTCATACCACTCCTCATCCTATCCCTTTTCCCAACCCCAAGGGGCGGCAACGTACCTACTTGTGAATCCTGTGGTGTTGCTTATGTCCATGGGCGGTGGTAATTGCTTACCATCAGGCGATCCATCTGCTCGTTTGCCGCATATTACTATAAAAAAACCCGTCAGACAGTCAGTAATGCAAGAATTTTATATATACCGAATTTTATATATACCAATACAAAAACAGTTGAGCTCATCGCGCAGGTTTTACTGCGGGGACAGAGCTCACAAATAATGGTGGGCTATATGCCTTCCGGTGGTCCGCCAACCATGCAGTCTACCTTATTCAAACATATGGGGACACTTTAAAGCAACAAAATATTATGGGAAATTAAACATAAGGCCTCAGTACATTTTATTCAGAGTATTTGTAAGCAGCGATTGCCTAGTGGAGAGACCGACAGACTGCTACGCAGAGGGTCCGGGTTCGAATTTGTGTCGTGACACGCACCAATGACTTTTCGGAGTTATGTGCGTATTAAATTGTTAATTATCGCTTGCTAAACGGTGAAGGAAAACATCGTGAGGAAACCTGCATGTCTGAGAGGTCTCCATAATGTTCTCGAAAGACATGTGAAGTCTGCCAACCCGCACTAGGCCAGCGTGGTGGATAATGGCCTTATCCTTCTCATAGTGGGAAGAGGCCCGTGCCCAGCAGTGGGACAGTTTATATATAGGGCTGATTTTTTTTTTTTTTTTTTTTTTTTTTTTTTTTTTTTTTTTTTTTTTTTTACAACTCCCGCACTAGGAATAAATCCTGTGTCGCGGGGGACTTTACAAACATACAACTAACGGACACAATGAACACCCAGACTCGAAACAACAATTTGTGGATCACACAAAGTGTTGTCTCGTGTGGGAATCGAACCCACAACACTCGGCGTAGTACCAAGCGGCGAGGCGGCCGCTTAAATCACTACGCCAACCGTGCAGTCAATCAAATGATGATGATGATGATGATTTGTCTCTTCGCGCATCATGTAGACTATACCTTTTAGTTTCAAAGGTAACAGCAAAAAGCTGAGTCGTGAATTTGGGTTGAAAATACAATTTGGATATTGCCAATCAATTTAATGTTGCCATTTTAAAATGAACCATGCACTGAAATTTATTTAGATGTTCGTTTTTACTTTGGACGGGATGAGCCCGTCCTGAGAGCCCGTCTGATGATGAACGGTTATGGTGAACAATGTCCACTGCAGTATACAAATAACTCATATATATCCTGCCAACAGGGGAATACAAGGTCATATTTAAGATACAATGACCTTACTAAAATGGCCGAAATGAAGACATGCTATTTTCGGTAGCACTTCGAATAGGTCTCATCTTCTCACGCAATCTGAATCAAATTCGTATTACAGAATAATAAGGTACACTTTACGAGACCCAAGTCGGAACCTGTGTAGTAAGTTCGTAGACTAATCATTATCGTCATAGGTTATTCCAGTTGCCTCCCAAGGCCCTGGAGCCTGGGGTTTGCTTGCTAGTCTAACCAGATTTGACAGAATACTAGCTTTTCTGCTTCCAAAGAGATATAGCCATATTTCATGGTTTACCAAACACTTTTATTTTGGTGTTCTGACTTCCCATGAATCTTTTCGCGAAAAATATCAAGGAAATATTCAGCAAACGCTAAGTGAAGTGCCGGTATGAGCGCTGTATCATGTATATGCTGTATTAGATATAAATAAATTTAACATCCACTTTACATTTTTATATCTCAAAATCTAAAGCACCATTATATACAGGTTGAAATGTGGGGTAAGGCAGGGGGGAAATACCTCCCCTCGCCTCTTTAATCTGTATATAAACCAACTGACTGTTGGGCTCAGCAATGCCCGTGTCGGCTGTCATGTTGATGGTGTTGCTATGAACAATATCAGCTATGCGGACGACATGGTATTGCTTGGCCCATCAATTAGCACAGTGAGAAGGCTGTAGAAGTTGTGTGAAGACTACGCCGTGGCACATGGGCTCAGGTACAACGTGAGTAAAAGTGAGTTGCTTGTTTTTAAAGTCGGTGCCAAAAGTGACTTTAATGTACCACACGTCTCACTAGCAGGCACACCGCTGAAGCGGGTTACAAAGTTTAAGTACCTGGGTCACTGGGTCACCGAGGATCTATGTGATGACCTTGATATAGAGAGGGGGCGTAGGGCACTGTGTGTCCGAAGTATGTCCGAAGTAGTCCGAATGTTGGCCCGCAGATTTGTACGATATACGCACGAAGTCAAAATTACTCTCTTTCGAGCCTACTGCCAAAACTTCTACACATGCAGTCTATGGGTAAAATATACACAGAGGGCATACAACGCTCTGCGCATACAGTATAACAATGCTTTCAGGATGCTTGTTGGGCTGCCGCGATTTTGTAGCACATCAGGCATGTTTGCCAACGCGAGGGTTGACGACCTCTATGCCATAATTCAGAAGCGATGCGCCTCGCTCCGACATAGCACATGCGCCAGATCCCACGGCATGCTGAGAGCATTGTCAAACCGCTGGGACTGTTAGATGCTCGGCCGATGGGTGAGACTACACACTCAATTAAATTAAATATATCATCATATTGTTTGTTGTGTAAGTCTGAGTGTCCCGTGATTTTGTATTTATCTGTGTTGTATTGTCATTTGTATTTATTGTATGTATGTTTTACTAACAATAGTCAACAAGTCCTTTGTAACACTAACCCTATGGACCTAACAGTCTGCAAATAAATGAATAATAATAATAATATAAAACCATACACTTAAGTGTGCGTCTGTAAATGACAACAATGTTTCATTTCATTACTTAAAGTAAAAATTTGTTTTTCATATATCCTCGGCGCCCTTACAAGTCTTTGAGTTTAAATTTCCATGAGTTTATAATATTAAAATGGTATGAGCTTTTAAGTAGGGTCGTGTCATTTGCGTATTTATATTTTATAAAGTAACAAATAATTGAACTGTGTTGACACGAATGGTGTTAACAAATAAAACTAATTAATATTCTAGGATTGCGATTTCAATTAATACTATTTTTTTCAAATGAATAATACAGCACTGTTACCTGCGAGAGATATGCTACTTTATTCCTGTAAGTATGCCTAGTAACAGCGATAGCCCCTAAGATAAGTGGTATTCCTACAACTATGGCTGATAAGTGGTAGCGATTGCCCTGTGGATAAAAGGCATTTCTGAAAGTACTTCTGCATAACTGCAGTGATATTTCGTTGAATAATGAATATGCCTTCATGAAGTACCGTCGCATAATATCAGTGATATTGGCCTTTGGATTAGGGGTACCTATTTCTACAAGTAAGTATGGCCGATAAGTGGCCGCGATAGCTCGTTGGAGAAGGTACGTTCGTACGGATTATTGCGGGCTAGTTGCAACAATAACCCATAAACTTAGATAAGGGGTATTCCGACAAAAAATACCGCTTAGTGACAGCAGTAACCTGTTGGACATAGGTATTGCAACAAGTATGAATACTTTTAAACAACAACAGAGATCCCATTCTCGTAAATAAATTTGTACAAAATCCAGTTTCGATCTAATGTCATACTTATGTCATAGATGGTATCCTCTTAAATTATAAGATATGTACTGAGACTGCCTCCGTGGTCTAGTGGATACCGTTTGCGTCCTGCTGATCGGAGGTCCCGGGTTCGATTCCCGGGTCGGACAAAAGTGTTACTGGGTTTATCCAAATTCTCACTAGCAGCACGGAGTCTGGTGATGTGCCCCTACCTCTTAGGGGATATAGGCGTGAGTCAATAAATAAAAAAAAATATAAGATTTTTTTTATAGACTCACGCCTGTATCCCCAAAGGGGTAGGCAGAGGTGTAATATTACACCCACATTTCGCCATGAATTTTTAGGTCCCACGTAATAGGGGGCGAGCCTATTGCCGTGCCGGGCACATTACCAGACTCCGTGCTGCTACTGAGAATTTCCTAACGGAAAAACCCAATAACACTTTGCCCGACCTGGGAATCGAACCCGAGACCTCCCAATCCCACGCGCACATTTATGCCGCGAGACCAACGAGGCAGTCAAATATATAAGACATTTAAATGATATCGCGACTAGATCGAATATTGAACAATGTGTCAAAATATGTGTCCACGACAAACTATTTAATAGTAATGACATTAAATTAGCAGAATACCAATTGTGAGTCAATTCAAAATCTAATCTCATTTCGTTAAAAATAAAATGTCGATGTCCAATAAAATAGGAGAATTGGCCTTCTGAACCTTGTAACATGAATATACTTACAAATGCGGATAAGTGGCAACAATAACCTGTTGCAACGAAGATGGTCTTGCGTTGTCTGCTTATCTCTTCTCATCACTAAATCTCTTCGTTGCTTGTCTCGAGACAGTTTAACTTACCCCGGGACTACACGAGTCACTGGTCACTGCTGCTGAACTTGGTTACACAGGTTACACAGTAGAGGGAACTAGTGCCAATAAAAAAAAATCACGATATTATTAGCGACAGCCTAGTGAAGTGACTCGCTGACTGCTACGCGCACTGATTAGTGATCAAATGCCCGACCGGTACGAACACCAGTACAGCGTTATCAAACTGGGAGCTGTGCAAGTGTAGAAAACGTTAATAGGAATGAAAATTTGCTCATTCTAATTTTAGTTACCTACAAAATTATCAATAATGTTATGTCAACCAATATGAAGCACAGTACGAAGTAACAATACTAGTGGCTATCAGACATATTTGGCTACCCCTTGCCCAACGTGAAAATCAATGTATTGAATAATAATAATTATGAAATTATTTGGATCAGAGAATCTAATATGGCGATATTATATTGGCTCATCTATGTCTACGCAAAAACCACAAGTCGATCAAAGCTTTGATAATTTCATTCACCACTTTAAATTTAATTAAACTAACAAGAGTGTCGCTTACAAACAACTAATTACATAGTATTACATTGTAAATAATTAATACAGATAGAAACTCTCGTACAAAGTACTTAGGGTGGAAGTTATATATGTCATATATACAGCAGATTTTAACCAACAGAACAAAAACAAGCATAAACAGCGTTATTACAAATGAGAACTAGATAATTACACTCATAATCGGCCCAGTATATGAACTGCCGCACTGCTGGGTACGGGCCTCTTCTCACTATGAGAAGGGTAAGGCCATAGTCCACCGGTGTGCCTTTTGACACACGCGCTTAAGGCGCTGTTATACCTCAGAAGCCGTGAAACTCCTAATTTTTCGTCGCGCATCTAGCCATAACGGTACATATTACAAACTAGCAAAAATTAGAGCTTAAAGTCAAAACTCTGAACAAAAGACTTTTGAAAGAATTTTTTATGTACGTAAAATAGAATCACGGTAAAAAAATCACAAAATCGAGGCAGAAAATAATCTTTCGTCTCACTGTTTGCAATATTTTGATCGTAAGCTGTCGTATTTTTTTTTTTGATAATATTGTAGGAAATCTAATGAACTAAAGAATTACCCTATTTATTTTCATATTATACCTGTATATTTTGTAAAATTAAATAAAATCTGCCAAACGTCTAAGATTTTGACGCTCGGTAGATCCCATCAATATCAAACGCTTCAGCAATTTAAACCTTATTAGCATAAGCGGTGTACTGAGTGTCAGTTGCTAGTTTACGCCCCGCCCAGACCTCATCATTCGGCTACGAGCCCTGTGAGAGATAGGTCATGTCGCTTGCGTCTCCGCTGCACGAAATTTTACGTAAACCTGTTTGTTATTATAATACGCCGATTTGAGTTCGTAATTTCATGTTTTATGTTATAGACTGAATACTTTGAATCAAATAGGCTTTTCATGTAACTATGGGCACATATAATTAGGACCTAAGTTTATACTCTTGTTGCGTTTAATGTGTTATTGTTTCTGTGCTTATAAATATATAATTAGAAGAATAAAATATGGACAATTAGAGAAATGAAGTTCTACGAAGGATTTGTACAAGAAAGCGTCGTAATAAAATAGAAATTCATCCATGGCCAAGTGATTATGAAATATGTAACATTTTTACACAAATTATTTTCATAAGAGTCTTTTATGACTAACTATGTTACTTATATATTATCGATTATGCATAATATAATTATATAAATTATTCTCACAATAAATAGCTGCCACAGTTTTCAATTTTTGAAAGAGTAATAACATAAAATCGAATCATTTTATGTACCTATATTTCAAATTCATTAGCTTGTCAGAGCGCCTGGAGCGCTAAGATGCCGCCACGGCGAACAATAATGATGACAGCGCTAATATGGCGCTCCGCAATCCGCACACAAGCGGTAACGAATGTTGTATTATTGTGTTTTGAACATAAACCTTTTTAGGTACATCGGGTAAAACTTTGATTATTCATAAACTATTAGGTATGTCTCAGTACATCTAATATCTTTTTAATTTCTAAAATCAATCATTTATAAGTAAGAAGGTGACTTCTCTGTTTGCTATAATACAAGATATAGTATTTTTTAAATAATAAAGTACGTAACTAATTATCATTATTGTAATTACAGTGAAGTTAAAGATAACAGTTCTGTAACGTCTTACACACATTTGACTTCAGTCATTCCTAACACGATCTGTTCAAGAGCTAGCCAAGAAATGCCAAACAATTTTTTTAACAAATTTGACTCAAATTCCGTAGTGATAAGCAAAAATTACAAGAGGGATAGCAGTGACTGGTTCGAATTGCGTAAGAATATGTTGGCAGATTGAAATTTTTGTATAGTGGTAAAAAGAAGAGATAACAGCAGTAAAGCCAACTTAGTAAAAAATATTTTTTACAAATCAAATATTTGCAATGTAAAATCAGTTGCGCATGGAATCTAAAATGAACAACTGGCTTTGCAACAACTGGCGAAGCAAGAAAATGTAACAATCGAGCCTTGTGGATTATTCAATTATTGGTGCCACGCCAGATGGATTAATAGGTCCAAACACGATTGTGGAAATTTAATGTTCTAAAGTTGCATATAAGAATGGCCTGGAGAATAGTATAAGAGCAAATAAAATACAAATATGGAAACATGATAAAAAAGTGAACTGACTAGTCTAAACTAATATTGTAATTGTTATTACCAAATTCAGGGGCAACGCCACGTTACACGCAAACAAAAGTGTTTATTTGCTGTGTGGAGTGGCGAAAGTATACCACTAAAAATAGAAATTATAGAAAGAGATGATGTTTTCTGGGAGAAGCTTGTGGCGTTTTATATGAATTGGCAGTTGCGTGAAATTGTTGATTCTCGTCAAGCTCAAGGGATGGCATTGCGAGATCACGGAGAGGAAAATGTTTCATCAGTGCTTGAAATTTCTACAATACCAAGCCGTAAAAGGAAAGTAAATGAAACTGTGCCTCGTGAGCAACAGCAAATAATAAGTCTTATCACCTCACACACTGCCTTTAACATTCGATGAGAATAAAGAAAACCTGCCGGGTTGTAGCAGACAGCTAACTTTTGATGAGCTGTAAACTCTGTATTTCGTTAATAAATTATAAATGAATATAAATAAATATCTTTTAATATTTATTTTCTTTGAAACAACACATATTTGAAGCGAAAGATTTTTTTTATATTTTTCCATACAAACATGTATGACGAGAGCTAACGAAAAAGCAGTAACTCAAATTCTAATTCTATAATTTTCTAAGCGACATAGCAGTATCTCATGAATAAGGTATATCAACATATATTTTTGATGTTTCATCTATTTTGAAAAATAATAATGGGTTGGGTTTCGAAACAAGTCGCCTGAATTTGAGGGTATTGGTAGTGTAGGGGGCTTAAGGGAGTTCGTTTTAATCACCTAATAGTAATTTTGGCTGCCGGAGTTGCGTCTAAATATTTTTAAACAATTTCCAAAATTTCATTAATACTTCGGCAATTATGCAAAACGGAACGTAGTTTTAATACTTTAGTACAGTTTTACAAATGTCTATTTTATGTTTTATGTGAAAAACGTGAAACGAAACGCAAAACTGCCATCTTGGAATGATCATATTGACAGCTAATGTCAAATTTGTGCGTCATTGCTTTCGAGTGCCTAAGGTTAGGTGCGACTGTAATAAGTAACTAAATAGGTTATGTTAGGTTCTCTTTTGACCCTTAATCCGAAAATAGGAGCCCTTCGCAGGGCTCCGTCAACCTTAGTTTATTAAACTAGTGTGATGAATGTGGAAGTTGGCAGTGCCATGACACCGATGTTTGGAGATTTTTTTTTTCAGAGGAAACCAAGTATTTCCGGCAAGTGAAAATGGTGAGAGGGGTTTCAAGACCTCCCCTCCTCTCTCTCCAATCACTCACAACCCCTAAAATTGGCGACGTATTTCGAAACCTTTACCATAATAATTATACCTATAATAACTATAAAAATCCATAAATGAATAAAAGAAATCAACTTTTACTAAACTTCAATTATCTCGTAACTCGCTTTAGTTGAGATACGGCTTTTGCGCTTAGTAGAGCAGTATTGTGTCTTTTGGGGTACCGTAGCCAAAAATTGTGAAAACGGAACCCTTATAGATTCGCAATGTCTGTCTGTCTGTCCGCCCGTATGTCACAGCCAATTTATTGCAAAACAGATTTGAAAACTGGAATTAGATGTAGGTATTCTATGAACTACTTCACTATTTTTATACAAAAACAAAACACACATAATAATGGCCTCTCCATACATGGAACTGACTTAATTATTTTGAACATTTTACGGCACGTAGGTATTTACCTACTTTCGTCAACTATTAATACCTATAATGTCTCATGTAAACCAGTTTTGCTCATGGCTGCACTGAGAACAAAAATTGCGCTATGCCTATATTGTACAAACAGATTGATGTATGTAATATAAATTTTAATATCAGTATCTCAATTAAATATGCTAAAACGTTTTGCTTGCGATTTTGAAATATTGGAATACGGATGTCGCCAGAATACGGCCGCACACGACGAGAATGAAGGGGGGCGCCCCGCAGTAGACGGAGCTAAGCTCCCTTCACCTCCCCTGCTTCACCCCCTCATTTACCAAAACAGTCGCTTAGCACAGCGCCTTAACGCGTATAAGCGCGAGCCCGCGATGATACTCGCCGAAATATGCCCGTTTACGCGAGTCCGGTTTTTTGAAGCGCGTAATGTAGCGTGCGTGTAAGCGCGTATTCTGAAACGACCGTATAAGCGCAGAAAAATACGCTAATCTGAAACCGCCCTTCACCCTTCCTCTATATAAATCTCTAATACATATATACAGTGTCGTCGCGACCTGTAATTAAATTCCAAGGAGAATAATAATATATCAACTTGTATTGTGATAAGATTTGCATTAGTAATTGAATAGGAGTGCTGTGTATTTCTAAGTATAAACCGAAGATGTACGTAGTTTAGATGGGCGGTGCGGGGAAAACATGCGCCAATAGTTTAACTAGCTGAGCGAGGCTTGGAATGTAAAGTGATTGATTGTTCTATACTCCTGCATAGACTCTGTTATATACTCAATTTGATTATGTTTTCAGAGAGGATGCCTGTACTGGTTATTAATCCTGTGTGATGTTCTTCATAAATGTTTAGCCAATGGACACAAAGAGCTTGCATATCTTGAGTATCGCACATTGTGTGGTCTCATGTGGGGTTTAAAGCTATAATACTTGGAATAGTGTTAAGTAGCAATCAAAGATATCCGTAAACAAATAACTTTTTGACTGCATGTATGCGACATGCAGTCAAAAAGAAGTTAATTTTATAGTAATTCGGAATATTGAAAAATAATTTCACTGTGGAATAATTTATCTTTGATACTTTACTGTGCATTTGACTGATATTTCTATAAAAATAACATCATTAAATTTGCGCAACTATCGAACCTTAAAAATTGTTCTGACACCCGTAAGTGTTACTCTGTAATCTAAATGAAATAAATAATATAGATTGAAATTAAACTACAGTTTACGGATTTTATCGCGTTATATTGGTTTCACTTGTTTTTACATTTAAACCGAATGATCTAGAAACTACATTTTTATTACTAGCCGACGTTTCGAATTCTTTACAGGATTCATGTTCACGGCAGACAGAGGTGGTATTTGTCTTAGTCTTGAATTTAAAAGTTATCTCAAAGTACCCGAACATTTTTCAACTATTGGTGTTACTATAAAATGTAGTTTCTAGATCATTCGGTTTAAATGTTAAAACAAGTGAAACCAATATAACGCGATAAAATCCGTAAACTGTAGTTTAATTTCAATGTGTAACATTCGCGTAAACCCAAGAAAATATTAAATAATATAGAATTTCAATTTAAATTGTGGGCTATTTTCCTTACATACCACCCCACAGTCTCCAATTCTCTCATATAGGTATATTGGATACTCAACTTATAGATTAATATGAGTTAGACGACCACATCTAACGATTAGAATTAGCCATGAATTTGAATCAAGGCCATAATTGTTATTATTTACTATATTGTAATATACCATAATTGTTCTGTTTTATATTAATACCTATTAAATAAGAGAGTTGATATCATTTGTCGTTTTATTTTAATACAAAGGTATAACATAAACACATAACACAGGTACCTAAATACGGTAACATCATGACATCCGAGCGCATTTCATTCCTGATAGCTCACCGTGCCGAATGGATTTTATCACCTATATTGTGAATTGAACGGAATTGAACCAAAATAATATTTGAGTGAAAATTTGAATGAAAATAAATGAGGATATAATACTTATGGAATAAAATTAACGAGCATAATATCTTTTGGAAAATTAGGCTAAAAAGACTGAAAGAATGGTTTATTTGAGAACTTTTGATGTTTGAATACTAGAATAAATGAATGATTGAAGGGATGATTGAAATATTAGAATAATTAATGACTGAATGATTGAATATTAAATTTTTGAATGCAATGAATGATAAGGTAAATTAAGTGTTTCTGGGTCTCCTGTGATGATTGAAATATTAGAATAAATAAATGACTGATTGATGAATGATTGAATATTAGAGCAAATAGTACCTATTTTTGAATAAAATGAATGTTAGGGTAAATTGGGTGTTTCTGGATCTTCTCTGATGATTGAAATATTAGAATAAATAAATGACTGATTGATGAATGATTGAATATTGACAATGACTTTGATTCTGCTATTTCGTTACATTTTTGACTGTACACTAGGAAAGTCATAAAAGTTGAAGATTTTGTAATTAAAATGGGTTTATTTAATGTCTGCATAACATCACTCGACCAACGATAATCTGTTGTTGACAAGAATGCCTTATAAATTACTCACAGTTATTTTAAACAACTTTCGAATCCACAGTTATTGAACTGATGACTGTACTGTTATCAGTTCTGTAACAACTATACCTGTTACTGAACTGATTTATGAATGACTGAAAAACAATTTAAACAACTTTCGAATCCACAGTTATTGAACTGACACCTGTACTGTTATCAGTTCTGTAACAACTATACCTGTTACTGAACTGATTTATGAATGATTGAATATTAGAGCAAATAGTACCTATTTCTAAATACAATGAACAATAGGGTAAATTAAGTGTTTCTGGGTCTCCTCTGATGATTGAAATATTAGAATAAATAAATGACTAATTGATGAATGATTTAATATTAGAGCAAACAGTACCTATTTTTGAATACAATGAATGATAGGGTAAATTGGGTGTTTCTGGATGTCCTCTGATTATTGAAATATTAGAATAAATAAAAGACTGATTGATGAATGATTGAATATTGATAATGATTTTGATTCTGATATTTCATAACATTTTTGACTGTACATTAGGAAAGTCATAAAAGTTGAAGATTTTGTAATTAAAATGGGTTTAATTAATGTCTGCATAACATCACTCGACCAACGATAATTTGTTGTTGACAAGAATGCCTTATAAATTACTCACAGTTATTTTAAACAACTTTCGAATCCACAATTATTGAACTGATACCTGTACTGTTATCAGTTCTGTAACAACTATACCTGTTACTGAACTGATTTATTAATGATTGAATATTAGAGCCTATTTCTAAATACAATGAATGATAGGGTAAATTAAGTGTTTCTGGGTCTCCTCTGATGATTGTAATATTAGAATAAATAAATGACTGATTAATGAATGATTGAATATTAGAGCAAATAGTACCTATTTTTGAATACAATGAATGATAGGGTAAATTGGGTGTTTCTGGATCTCCTCTGATCCAGAAACCCCAATTTACACCTATTCTCGCCGGCTGTGGGTGTGTTGAGGGTGAGTGTTGTGGGTTCCATTCCCATATGAGACAACGCTTTGAGTGATCCATAAATTGTTGTTTCGAGTCTGGATGTTCATTGTGTCTGTTAGTTGCATGTTTCTCAAGTCCCTCTCGACAAACGATTTATTCCTAGTGCGGGAGTTGCCTTTTTAAAAACAAAATTCTGGTTCAATACGAATATAACTCTGCCATTTCTCAAAAAATAAAATAATAATTTAAATATTACTACTTTATGGTACTCTTTATACTTCCCTGTTTTCTCTTGCAAGAGACGGCTCGCACTAAGGCAAATTCCTGTATCGCTTACATAGACACTGTTACACATTTGTAAATCGTCAATATTGTACCGTGTCGGCACTGTATACACTCACACCATGTAACGAGGCAATCACGTAAGCATTTTGGAAAACTATGTTGGATTTCTCTTATTTCTTTCAATAAAGTAAAAAAAGTCATCAAGTAATTCGGTTTGTTAATAGAAAAAGGAGTATTGTCAGTCTCTTATTCATAAAAATATTGAGATTTCGTAGGAAGGTACAGTTGTCGATGACTTGATATAAAGGAAAGTACAAAGGAAAACTGAAGCCAGAGTAATGCGATATTGTTACGATTCTGATACCAGTTCTTATTTATCTTAGGTTTAATACAAATACCAAAATATTGTCGTGAGTTTTTTACTTCGTTGAATGACAATTGACAGAATTGTGTATCTATCGTCGACAAAACTAATAATACAATTCTCACAAATGACATGTATTTTATCAAATATGGCCAGGAAAAATTTTCCAAATACCCAAATGTTTCAGTTCTGCCCTTTGGGCTTTATGACTATTTAGAAACTCTTATTTACATTGTTAATTTATTTAGGGAAGTGAATATAGTAAAAGCCTAATGAATATTAATGTCTAGAGTTTAAGACAACGGTTTAAGATGAAGTAATATTATTATTGTACAAAAGAGATTTTAGCTAGAATCATTTTGGTCGAAATTGGTTTTGTGGTGTCGTGAAAGATGAAAGTGAATTACGGGATTTAGGAAAGTCGTACATATTCTACAAAAGTAATACTGACAAAGAAAAATGTAGTTTTATTCTAAGCCTTATAATATTTGGAGTATGGGGTAAAGCCTGTTGCCGTATTGACGAATAAGATGAAAAAAGTACATTTGACGACTTAACTTGCCAAGCTCAAAAGGTAAGGTACGTGAAATTTATTACCATGGGGTTGGCGGATAATGCCTTAATATTGCACGGTGATGGAGGAACTTGGGATAAACTTTTAATTAAGGAAATTACCGGAATAGTTATTGTATAAATCCTAACGCATGGTTAATTTTACAGTATAATATATTTGAAGAAATTATAATTATTTTTGTAGCTGGTTATTTTTATGATACTTAGTATTCGCGAATTGATATTTTGATGAATATTACCTCCCTTAAAATTGCCTTTTATTTCTATCTATTGTGCATTTCTATTTTAAGCTTAATGATTCAGATTCAAGAAGAGTACTTTCAAAGCATCGTAAATAGCAAGATGACTTGGAAAGTACACGTAGAAGCCTACTACTATTATAAATGCAAAGTTTATAGAGGATAGATAAACAGATTTTTGTAACTCTCTCACGCATAAACTACTGTTCGGATTTTGACGAAACTCTGCAAAAATTAGGTTGTACATCAAAATACATTATGGGCTACCTCTTACACACAAGTTACACAGTTACTTACACCTATACGGACAGTTTGGTAGGCAGAATCTCGTACATAATATCTATATAAAGCTTTTGTCATTCAAAGTATACACAGTGAACCGGGTATACAGGTCAAAATCCTTCCCCGGGCTTAAGTTGTCACGCGGGGCATTCCACCACAATATCATTTGGTTCAACCCTCGGTACCCTTCTGAATTCACTTCCCCTGTTATTCTGAGCAGGTAGAGTAGGCTGACCACATGGGACCTGTGGCTATTGGAACATTATGTACTGATGGATAGGCATTAATTATGTACTATAGTTAAGTAGAGAGAAAAGGTGGTGTGGAAATGGACAGGTGATTGGTGATTAGAAATATTACGTGGTTATGTAATCGGGTAAGTGTTTGGTGGAATTAAAGTTTAGATATTTTTTGGTTGAGTTCTATTTGCAGGTACTTTACTGATCAAAATTAAACTCATGGATGTACGAGTATTACATACAAAGACATTACACTTAATTCTACTAGATTTAAAAAAAATTTAAGACTGCCTCGTTGGTCTCGCGGCATATATGTGCGCGTGGGATTGGGAGGTCTCGGGTTCTATTCCCAGGTCGGGCAAAGTGTGATTGGGTTTTTCGTTAGGATTCTTGGTATGGGTGTTTCTATGTATAATATGTATGTATTTACAAAAAAGAAGTATATATGTATGTTTATCCATTATCTAGTACCCATAACACAAGCTCTAAACCATCTAATTTATTTAGTATACGTATTACTTGTGAGATATATTGTGTTTGCATGCGATGGCCAAGTCAGTCTATTTATTTAAGGTCCCTTATGTAAAGACTGAATAAATTAATAACCGACTTGGTATTACATGGATCTCACAACTTTTTATGGTAGAAATACTGAGTTGCGCGACTTGGTTTTTTTGACAAGTATTGTTTTTTATGGGATCTCATTTCTTTTTGTAGATAGTCCTACTGTTTTCCTTTCCAGTACCTTCTACTACTTGTATACCAACAACGAATTTACTTGAAGCCTTAACTGCAAATGTAACTTTGTAATCCTATATATTTATATGGGATTAGAAAGTTACTTATGCAGTTAATGTGTCTTGTGAACTGGACCGAAATTGGTAAATATTTTAGTTTTTCCTTTATTTATATACCAAACACTAATTGTATTCTAAATTTGAAGCTTCTTCGTCTGCTAGAAGTGCCTTAGACTTTTGATGATCGGTCAGTGAGTGACAAAATTAAGAAATTTGACTTGTTCTAATTCTTAAACTACTGGTTCAATTTCAATGATATTTGAAACATACCGTGTTTATACAATGCCTGCTCGGTCACTGAAAATTCAGGCTTACAGTTTTATCCACAACAAAGTTATGGGGGGGTTGAAAATGGCCTGAATTGCTTCATAGAAAAGGACGGTACGGCCGTGCCGCTTTTTTGCTCGACTTGGTGGGGGCACTGCCGTGCCCCCAGATTTAAGGGGCCACACTGAGTTTGACATAAGACGGTCTTAACTGCGACGGATGCGGTTTATGCGTAATATTCAAGACGTGTTATAAGGGAATGGGCAGACAATGGTTTCCATGCCTTAATAGGACGGTTGATATGTAACTTTAGTTGGGTGGTATGGGATGCGAGGACGTTGACGCAATCAAAAAGCATTCGGACCCTCCTTACCCAATAAGGAGGATCCGAATGCTTTTTGAATATGTTGTATATATTTTAGACATGAAGATGGGTGAAAATATTTTCTATTTTAGTATTTAAATGTATCCAGCATGCGAGCTAGGGTGATCCAACTTCAAAATAACCAAACTGCTTACCTGCCTTTCAGTTGAAACCCAAGATCTTGCGGCAATCGATAACACTGCACAGCAAAAACACTTTCCTGCAACAATGAAAAACTTAAGTTAAATAATATGATATTGAAAGAACAGTGGCCATTGTTGACGTAAACATGTCTAGAGATAAAACTAATTTTAAAATTAAGGTTATTTTATAGTGAAATGATTTCACTAACAATTATATTTTATAGAATCTATTTTACCTGGCTCGAGACTTATCGAAATCCAAGAATTATAAGTTTTGCTGGACAAATTATGGAAAAGTATATGTACGTAGAAATGAGCAATCATCTATTATACATATTATAAGTGAGGAACAGGTGCATCACCTATCATTAGGAGACTGACTAGATTTTGATAAAAGCGTCTTGTTTTGCTTAAAGATTTTCGTTTATGGATTAACTATATTTTACTTATTGCTTACATTTTGTTATATACTCTTTGTTTTGTTTACATATAATTATAAATTGTGTTCTGATAGTTTCTCGCTAACAAAATATTACATTACGATGCACCTATTTCTACTAGAAAATACCAAAAAGATCTATGCAAACTGTCTATGCAATTCACTGTTATTAGATAATATACGAAGCATACTTAATTTAATTATGTATCTGCACTCACACACACCACTCACACACACACAGCATATACACTACAGTTCACTTAAACACGGCTCGCCCACTATTTTTATGTTTTCTACATATAATTTACAAAAGACTTACATAAACACACATACATACCAACACCCGAATTCTACAATGTTTACATTAAAACATGTACAGTCTATGCAATTAAATAAAAATAATCCTTTAGAACACACTTTTATACCTCAATATGTTCTACTTAATATCATATATATATAATCTACAAACAACATACACAAACAGTACCAACACATATATTTACCTGGACGCTATGACATATTATATATCCACACATAATATTCGCTCTACTCAACTTAATAAACTAAATCATAATAATATAGAACATATATGTATGTTAATGTACATTCCAGCATATCTTATATTTACTTGTCCTCAACTTCTATTTACTAAAATAATGTATTATATTGTTATTTATAATTTATATGAGTGATACAATTAAAAAACTGAACGAAATAGATAATCTAGAAATTGCATGTTCGTTTGAATGTGACTTAACTGATCTAAATAAGCATTTACACGTAAAAAGCATCGACTTCACCGTAGTGTCACAAAATATACGAAGCATATACTGCAATTTTAATGACTTTCTTCTAACGTTATCTAGTATCACATTCCACACCGATATCATAATTCTCACAGAATGTAGTATCAATGAGTACAAAAACATTCCTCAATTGCAAAATTATCAATCGTATTTTACTCGGCTTCAAATCAAAACGACGACGGTGTAGTTGTATATATAAAAGATACATTAAAACATAAAATAACGGAAATTAATCTATGCCAAGCGTCCTGTCTGCAACTTGATGTACTAAATAACATAATCCTCTGTATATATAGGTCACCATCAAACAAAAATGCGGAAAGCTTTATAAGCTCTCTAAGCACTCACCTAGATAGACTTAGTTCCACGAATAAAAATATAATCGTTGCGGGAGATATACATATTAACATCGCACTTAAGTCAAACGAAACCTACTATGAGCAAAAGAATAGATCACATTATTTAAATATATTGTCCGCACATGGTATACTATCGGGGCATACTATACCAACGAGAGATAAAAATTGTTTGGGCCATTTCATGTTAAAATAAAATAAAAACAAAGGTAATTGCTTCCATTGCCATATTACATGCCAGTACAACTGATCATTATACTACGCTTTTATGTTTATCTAAATATAATTATAAACAAATTGCAACCAAAACTAAGAATAGTTTTCTTAGTTTTGGTTGCAATTTGTTTATTGTTGTGTGTTTAATTATAATGAAGCTCTTGAACAATTAAAGACCCAAAATCTTGCTGTACTTCTGTATAGTGATGATCCAACAAAGTTAATAGAACTACTCATATTTAAAATATCTGAATCGTTAAAATAATGTACAGTTACTACTAACATACCCAAAAGCTGTCTTTGCTAAAGCCTTGGATGACACCAGGCTTACTGCGGTGTATAAGGAATAGAAACAAATTACAAAAAAATTACAAGCTAATCCATACTATGAAACTGATAAAATTATATATGTCAGGTATAGGAATTACTGCAACAATCTTATAAAAAAAGTTAAAATAAAATACGAACGAGATTCAATAACTAAAACTGCTAATAACAATAAATTACTCTGGAAAACTATTAAAATATAACCTCATCATCATATCAGCCAAACGACGTCCACTGCTGGACATAGGCCTCCCCCAAGGTTCTCCACACAGACCGGTCTTGAGCCGCCCGCATCCAACCGCCTCCCGCGATCTTGACGAGGTCGTCGGTCCACCTTGCGGGGGGCCTACCTCTGCTGCATCGTCCGGTACGTGGCTGCCACTCCAGAACCTTTCTGCCCCAACGGCCATCGGTTCTTCGAGCTATGTGCCCTGCCCACTGCCACTTCAGCTTGGCTATCCGGAGAGCTATGTCGGCGACTTTGGTTCTACTGCGGATCTCCTCATTTCTGATTCGATCTCGCAGGGAAACTCCAAGCATAACATTCTCCATCGCCCTCTGAGTGACCTTGAGCCTTCTGATAAGGCCCATAGTGAGCGACCACGTCTCTGATCCGTAGTCATCACTGGCAACACACAAATGGTTGCGCAACAATATACTTACCTTAAACGCAGATAAGACCAACTACATTTGTTTCTCTGTTTACAATAACTCACAACCAATTCATGACCTTAATATTAAAATACATAGTTGTAATAAGGATATATACAGATTTAACTGTACCTGCCCAACTATACAGAAAGTTACCCAAATAAAATATTTAGGAGTATTTTTGGACCAGAGACTCTCATGGTATAGACATCTCGAACACGTTGCTCAAAGAATCAGAAAATTAATTTGGATCTTTAAGACATTAAGACATGTCATTCCAAGAACAATTTCTGGTCCAGGGCAAACGAGTAGAGATATACTGAAAGAAACATATATTTCTTTGGCACAATCTGTGCAGGCTTATTGCATCCCTGTATGGGGTGGTGCAGCCAAAACTAATTTCATAGAAGTGGAACGCGCTCAACGCAGTCTACTTAAAATCATGTACTACAAAAAATTACATTACCCACCGAAGAAATATATCAAATGACAAAATTGCTCTCAGTAAGAAAACTGTATATTTTATATACTGTGTTAGGAAAACATAAGACCTTACCTTATGATCCTGCTAATTACAGTAAAATAAGAAAGCATATTGTAGCGCAGGTGCCTAGAATCTTCACCACGTTTGCCAGTAGGCAATATAGTACACGTTCGTCCCAACTATATAACTTTATAAATAAACATTTGGATATATACAGTAAATCATATTACAAGATCAAAAAACATGTAACATATGGCTAGAAATAAAAAAATATGAGGAAACGGAGCAACTACTGCAATCAGAATTTACATAAACATGTATCATCTACATAAAGACATACTTATTTACACATATATGTATATAATATATATTTATATGTTTTATATATACTTATATATTTATATATCTCTGGACACATCAGACCAATCACATACAAACACGCACACACACGCACACACACATACACACAAACACACACATATACATACACACATATTTTATTTTATTTTATCAATTAGCTGTAAGGAGACAAAATAAAATATTTGTTAGATCACAACATCATGGTAACCTATGTATGTACGTGTTGGAGGAGCGGAGCTTTCCTGACACAGGCCTTGAAGCCTAAAAGGAAGCCCCAGTAAGTTTAAGATATTTGATGTGGTTAAAGAAAAAAAGATTTTTATTTTTTATTTTATATAGAAGCCTAGGCAAAAGGAAAAGTTTTGGGTTGTAAAGATGTTCTCGAACTCGTAAACGCATCCTTATGAAAATATTTTTTATTCGCTGCATTGTTATATTATCTGTGCTCGATAATACTTCCTTGTTTAGTTCTACGTTCCATTTCATTTATACCATATCTATATCGACTGGTTTTGTCAAAACCTTGAGAAAACTTAAGTTTATATATAAATTGAATCAAGTTGTTAAAAGCTTATCATAAATGAATGTATCTTTTTTCGTTAAAAGATATAAAAAGGTAAATATAAATGTATTTCTGCCGTTGAAAACATTGGATAAGGATGCAACGGAACGTTTTTGACGTAAAGACGCCGCCGGTGACATTGGACATGGGAGAATCTGTCAAATTAATACGAACTAATTTCGGTGTATTATGTAATTCCTAGGCCTTTATAAGAAAAACTGTCTTTACAGTATAATTTCTTGATCATGGAACTACATGTTTTCGTGCATTTTATCTAAAGATGCAATAATTCATTATCAGGTCATTCAATGTATGAGAAGTGGTCATTGTTCTTTAAATTTCTACTTTGGAATACTACGGTAACATTTAGGCTGACTTCGTACTGGGCGTACGTTCCTAGAGCCGTGTGCCCGGTGTGTGTTCATGCCCAATGTGAGGGAGGCCTTACACGTTTGCTATGATTGTCATTGATAATTCAACTTTAGGGTCATAGAATTAGGTTACCTATAAAAAAAATTCAATGCCACTGTAAATCGCTTGCGGTGCCACATGTGACACTGTTAATAGACGCAGCGTAGAAATGACACCTGACTTAATATCTTCTTGGGTTTCCGCGAATAACTGATGACTGTTGTATATTGCTTACGTCATTGAAACCGTAAACAAATCCAGCTTCCTACTTTTTTTATAAACGCAAAATTTTTTGTGTGAAGTGTTTCCTGCAAAAATATACCTAGTGAATATTTTCAGTAATATAGAATATACATTGGAAACCGACTACCCGACAGCTACATAATTATGCGGATGACTTCACGGGCAGAACCAATTCTTAACTAGGAAAACCTTCCTGGTTAAGAATGGTTTCAAAGGTAACCTTAAAGGGTCTTACCTACTTTGAAATAAATTAAGAAAACGGTTTCATCAATCCACGTAATTCGAATAACGTAGATACGGAACCAGGTATACTAAACTAAAGTTTTACACTCAGAACTTGAGTTAAGGCGATACTGCCAAGATGGGGTTTACTTTAATGAATAATCTATTTTAATCAGTAGCTATCTATTCCTGTCTGGAAGAACTTTAAACTACTAAGATGTGAGAACATAGCATTCTTGGGCTTAAAATACAATGCTAAATTATTTATACTTAAGTTTAGAAAGTCCGTGTGGTGACGGATTGAGGAAAAAAATGTTGCTACCCCTGATTCCGTGAGTGTCGTAAGAGGCGTCAATAGCACATACACGGGACAAATTGTATCTTAACAAAGAGACGGAAAATTCGTTATCAAACACTCTAGCTAGCGTAAGACAGCACGCCAAATCCTCGTATTGCTACTGTGCTATTCTGAAGCAAACAACGAAGGGTTTATCGCTACCAATGGACTTTTAAGGCTGTAAAGGAAGTTCATAACATAAAATTGGAGGTCAATCGAGAATTGAATTCGCCATCCATCTGTGAACGAATGTGTTAAATGTTTGATTCCCTTGGCTTGATGCATTATTTTTGTTGTGTTGCAGTCTAGGTGTACTTAGTTACCATACAATCTATAAAAATCAAGAATTGAAAAACAAATATCTTAAAAATAAAGGTCAATGTCAGATTCCTTAAGTTTCTCCCTAAGTGCACAGCTTATTAATATGCACTACCGCTCAAAAGTATTTGCCCACCTTGATTTGAGGATGTTTGAAGAAAATAACTTTCTTCTAATTGTACTAATTTTATTATGACCATTCATTGCCGTATGTTATTAAATCTAATATAGACAGTTTCCCTATCATGATTTAACTAAAACAACTTAAATAACCAAAAAGCAGGAAGCGATAGCCTAGTGGATATACCAACAGACTGCTGTGCAGAGGGGTTCGAATCCACGGCGCGCACCACTGACTTTTCGAACTTATGTGGTATTTAATTATTAATTATCGCTCGCCTCGTGCCTCGGCGAGCATATTAAACCGAACCGAACAGTTGTTGGCAGTCGTTACGAGGAGTCAGTACCCTTAAATAAACTGATACTGGTCTAAATAAGCGGATACCGGTGTCCGTAGTTAAATCATGTTAGGGAAACTGTCTATATTAGATTTAATAAGATACGGCAATGAATTGTCATAATAAAATTAGTACAATTAGAAAAATATCATTTTCTTCAAACATCCTCAAATCAAGGTGGGCAAATACTTTTGAGCGGTAGTGTAAGTAAAGATAATTATACAATAGAGGCGAAAAACATAATATATTATTTACGCGACAATCAGTTGATGATATCTACCTTTTGTTTTAGATTTGAAAGTTATTTAAGTGTATTTTGGTTATTAACTTTGCTAATCTACAAATTTAAAAGTCTTGTAATCTTCTTTCAATGCTTAATTTATAAAAGTCACGTGTTGGTAATATTTTAATGGAAAATTATCACAATACTACGTTTTCATCTGATCAAACAAAATAAAATATATAAACTGTACAAAATAACAGATTTATACTTATAAAATAAAAAGTTACCTATGCCGAAAATCCTACTTCATTCTTTTTCCATTTACAGCGCAATGTTTTTTAAATTGTTACTTCTTTTGATAAAAAGTTATCAAAAAAAATGTTCACGTGATTCGCTAAAAATACTTCTTTTTATTTAAGATTAAGAAGTTAACAGATGTCATTTATAGGAGAGCTAAAAATAAAACCAGAGTTACTCCTAGATTAAAACCATTTTGACTAATAGGCTTTATAGGCAAATCCTTTACGAAAATAAAAATGTGACTAAAAATAACTATAAAAACTTTAACATCGGTTAAGCCACTACTAAACTTGACCTATATTTAGTTTTTGTTTTTTATTAAGGCCAATATTGAATGAACAAAATAAAAAATATCTTCGAATTCAAAATATGTATACCTAGTTAATCACAGAAATAATGTCTCAAAATCTTAAGGACGCGTTTACGCATGTAGGGTCTCTTATGTACAAACAAAATGAGCCCAAACTCGGTATGCCTAGCTCTACTCACATATGAGTACCAGCAAGAGTCATCGAATAACCCTGGAAGGTTACTTCATAAGTTCCAGTGGAAGGGTCTCTTATGTACAAACAAAATGAGACCAAACTCGGCATGCCTAGCTCTACTCACATATGATTACCAGCAAGAGTCATCGAATAACCCTGGAAGGTTACTTCATTAGTTCCAGTGGTAGGGTCTCTTATGAACAAACAAAATGAGACCAAACTTGGCATGCCTAGCTCTACTCACATATGAGTACCAGCAAGAGTCATCAAATAACCCTGGAAGGTTACTTTATAAGTTACAGTGGTAGGGTCTCTTCTACTTGTCTACAAAGTAATAATGTCAACAACAGTCAACGAAGTCTATCGCGTGTTACCATCATTACATTCATACGACACCGACAAAATAATAATAATATTCCAGGCCTATAACATAGATACATACCACAAAAACAATCTAAAGTCTCAAAGTTATTTAGTTGAACTACACTTCCGCAAGTTACCGTACGTAGTACGTACCGTTGCCGCCGTGTCGCTGTAGTGACGCGATTTTGTACCTACTAATTTTGTAAACGCGTCCTTAAATAAAATATGTGTGGATTTGACGGCTATAAATTGCCGATTGGATGGGACAATGAAAAAATATAGAGCGGCTAAACTACGCCAGTTATTTAATGCAGCGAGTGTTAGTGACCGGTGTTGTAGTCTGTGAAGACTAGAGCTGTCATTGCCAGTTAACAACTAGAACAAAAATTGAAATGCTTTGCGTATGTATCGTAATAAAGACATTTATACTTTTCGACTTTTAACATTTTAATGTAACGAGTCTAGTTCGCGTAATTATACAAATAATCTATTATGTTCAATAGTTTTTGTGCTGGATTATAGAGCTCTGCTAAAAGAAATTTATTTGCCTAAAAGTATTAGATTGTGACATGGTATCTATTTCTGATTAAGATACTTTCCAATAGTTTTATAATTATGCTCAATCTGATTACAATACCTCCTAAGCAAAGTTAAGACATGTTCCATTTCATTTTCATTACTGTTTCATTACCTGTGCAGCTTGAATCAGCAGCAGTGCCCATTGAAGACACTCGACACCTACTCAATATTCCCCTAGATTAAGTTTCATTGTAAATTTGATTAAAGATAAATGTTGCGATGGTTGGGACATTTGGAACGGATGGATGAAATAAGACATACGAAATTAGTTTACCGTGTAAGAATGAATGGAGATGTTGGCAGGCGACGCCCAAAACGAACGTACGCCGCCCAAATAGGTGACGCACTGAAAAAGGGGGTAAAATTACCGACGAGCATGCATGATGAGGTTAATGAATGTTGAGGAAGCGAAAGAGGTTTGTTGTCTTTATCTTTTATCTTTATATTTAGATTGTACTATCTTGGTATTTGCAACGATTTTCACGACGCAGATGCAGTATAATTAATAATAATAATAATAATTAATCATCTCTTAGCGAAACCCCTCTCTCCAACACTCGGAACGAGCCACGCGCTATAAAAGATGTCGCGCGCTTAGCAACGGGTTCAGTTTGATTGCGGTCGGCAACGGTTGAACATCGCTACCCTCGCTTATACGTTATTCGGTGCCAGTATAATTTTCTTGTATTTCGTAAAATTACTTGCAGTAATTAGTGTTTTGAATGTAATAGTTCTAAATAATTATTTGGTGTAATTCTGATTATCACATTGTGATTGTTAAATAATTAAATAATTTTAGGAGTATCTGTGCGTTATTTTTTAAAAAACCATTCTCACTTCTGGTTCGTAAGATCAGAAGTGGGATTTGGTCCACGTGCTTAGTGCTGTTTGTGCCATCCGTTTTAGTAAAATATCTGTCAGTGTTTGAATTTTACCTAATTGCTGCAAGTTTTGTAGGTAGTTTGCTGTTTGATAATTGTGTGTGTTTCGTTTACGCGTATCAGGTGAGTGTTTCGCTTACGCGTATCAGGTGAGTGTTTTCCATTTGATTTAATTCCTGAGATATGCCGCGACGTTCGGAAAGTGTTGAAAAACCAGACGATTCGCGTCGACCGCACCGGAATCGTTTTCGTACTTTTAGAAGTAGGTCGCGTAATCGTAGTCGTGATTCCGGTAGAAATAGTCGCACTTCGTCGCGTAGACGCTGTAAATGTTCTCATGATCGCGAACGTACCCGGTCAAAGTATGGTGGTGTGTCTTGCAGTCCACGTAATACTCAAAGACGTCGTGATACCTCATACAGCTGTCGTGATTCTCCGCGTGATCAGGCTTTCGGTCAAATATTAGCTCGTTTGAATTCTATTAAAAGCCGTTTGCCGACCTCGACAATGCAATCAAACCCGCGGGCCGCGTCGCGTGTCAACACCTGTTAGGGAGCATAGTCCGCGGGGGCAGGAAACTTCCACTAGGCAGGAGTCGCGAATATTCGACGGGAATAATGACGTGACGGATAAGCTTGTTGGCGCACTGTCGTGCTTAGTTCGGGCGAGATCGCATAATTTTTATATTTCTCCCTTCGATCCTAACCTGCATGACTTTGACGTTTGGTGTTTGGAAGTAAACCGCGCTCGTGATTTAAATAGATGGGATGACCGCGAGTGTCTGGGGCGCATAGGAGGTTGTTTGCGCGGTGATGCGAAGTCGTGGCTTAATGATTGGGTAACGAATGATCGTTCGTGGAGCAACTTCAAGTTAAAATTTCGTTCGCTGTGCCCACGTAGTGTAGATATTGCTCCTACTCATGTATTTTTCAACATGTTAATAGATGGCACTAATAAAAATGTTTGGTGTGTTACATTAACTATGGTTAATAGATGGCATCACTTGTAAAATTTTATTAAATTTAATTAAAATTACCTACTGCGGGTTTCTAAATTCATGTCAGGCTCTGGGTATGTCGTTACGAGGAGTCAGTACCCTTAAATAAACTGATACTGGTCTAAATAAGCGGATACCGGTGTCCGTAGTTAAATCATGTTAGGGAAACTGTCTATATTAGATTTAATAAGATACGGCAATGAATTGTCATAATAAAATTAGTACAATTAGAAAAATATCATTTTCTTCAAACATCCTCAAATCAAGGTGGGCAAATACTTTTGAGCGGTAGTGTAAGTAAAGATAATTATACAATAGAGGCGAAAAACATAATATATTATTTACGCGACAATCAGTTGATGATATCTACCTTTTGTTTTAGATTTGAAAGTTATTTAAGTGTATTTTGGTTATTAACTTTGCTAATCTACAAATTTAAAAGTCTTGTAATCTTCTTTCAATGCTTAATTTATAAAAGTCACGTGTTGGTAATATTTTAATGGAAAATTATCACAATACTACGTTTTCATCTGATCAAACAAAATAAAATATATAAACTGTACAAAATAACAGATTTATACTTATAAAATAAAAAGTTACCTATGCCGAAAATCCTACTTCATTCTTTTTCCATTTACAGCGCAATGTTTTTTAAATTGTTACTTCTTTTGATAAAAAGTTATCAAAAAAAATGTTCACGTGATTCGCTAAAAATACTTCTTTTTATTTAAGATTAAGAAGTTAACAGATGTCATTTATAGGAGAGCTAAAAATAAAACCAGAGTTACTCCTAGATTAAAACCATTTTGACTAATAGGCTTTATAGGCAAATCCTTTACGAAAATAAAAATGTGACTAAAAATAACTATAAAAACTTTAACATCGGTTAAGCCACTACTAAACTTGACCTATATTTAGTTTTTGTTTTTTATTAAGGCCAATATTGAATGAACAAAATAAAAAATATCTTCGAATTCAAAATATGTATACCTAGTTAATCACAGAAATAATGTCTCAAAATCTTAAGGACGCGTTTACGCATGTAGGGTCTCTTATGTACAAACAAAATGAGCCCAAACTCGGTATGCCTAGCTCTACTCACATATGAGTACCAGCAAGAGTCATCGAATAACCCTGGAAGGTTACTTCATAAGTTCCAGTGGAAGGGTCTCTTATGTACAAACAAAATGAGACCAAACTCGGCATGCCTAGCTCTACTCACATATGATTACCAGCAAGAGTCATCGAATAACCCTGGAAGGTTACTTCATTAGTTCCAGTGGTAGGGTCTCTTATGAACAAACAAAATGAGACCAAACTTGGCATGCCTAGCTCTACTCACATATGAGTACCAGCAAGAGTCATCAAATAACCCTGGAAGGTTACTTTATAAGTTACAGTGGTAGGGTCTCTTCTACTTGTCTACAAAGTAATAATGTCAACAACAGTCAACGAAGTCTATCGCGTGTTACCATCATTACATTCATACGACACCGACAAAATAATAATAATATTCCAGGCCTATAACATAGATACATACCACAAAAACAATCTAAAGTCTCAAAGTTATTTAGTTGAACTACACTTCCGCAAGTTACCGTACGTAGTACGTACCGTTGCCGCCGTGTCGCTGTAGTGACGCGATTTTGTACCTACTAATTTTGTAAACGCGTCCTTAAATAAAATATGTGTGGATTTGACGGCTATAAATTGCCGATTGGATGGGACAATGAAAAAATATAGAGCGGCTAAACTACGCCAGTTATTTAATGCAGCGAGTGTTAGTGACCGGTGTTGTAGTCTGTGAAGACTAGAGCTGTCATTGCCAGTTAACAACTAGAACAAAAATTGAAATGCTTTGCGTATGTATCGTAATAAAGACATTTATACTTTTCGACTTTTAACATTTTAATGTAACGAGTCTAGTTCGCGTAATTATACAAATAATCTATTATGTTCAATAGTTTTTGTGCTGGATTATAGAGCTCTGCTAAAAGAAATTTATTTGCCTAAAAGTATTAGATTGTGACATGGTATCTATTTCTGATTAAGATACTTTCCAATAGTTTTATAATTATGCTCAATCTGATTACAATACCTCCTAAGCAAAGTTAAGACATGTTCCATTTCATTTTCATTACTGTTTCATTACCTGTGCAGCTTGAATCAGCAGCAGTGCCCATTGAAGACACTCGACACCTACTCAATATTCCCCTAGATTAAGTTTCATTGTAAATTTGATTAAAGATAAATGTTGCGATGGTTGGGACATTTGGAACGGATGGATGAAATAAGACATACGAAATTAGTTTACCGTGTAAGAATGAATGGAGATGTTGGCAGGCGACGCCCAAAACGAACGTACGCCGCCCAAATAGGTGACGCACTGAAAAAGGGGGTAAAATTACCGACGAGCATGCATGATGAGGTTAATGAATGTTGAGGAAGCGAAAGAGGTTTGTTGTCTTTATCTTTTATCTTTATATTTAGATTGTACTATCTTGGTATTTGCAACGATTTTCACGACGCAGATGCAGTATAATTAATAATAATAATAATAATTAATCATCTCTTAGCGAAACCCCTCTCTCCAACACTCGGAACGAGCCACGCGCTATAAAAGATGTCGCGCGCTTAGCAACGGGTTCAGTTTGATTGCGGTCGGCAACGGTTGAACATCGCTACCCTCGCTTATACGTTATTCGGTGCCAGTATAATTTTCTTGTATTTCGTAAAATTACTTGCAGTAATTAGTGTTTTGAATGTAATAGTTCTAAATAATTATTTGGTGTAATTCTGATTATCACATTGTGATTGTTAAATAATTAAATAATTTTAGGAGTATCTGTGCGTTATTTTTTAAAAAACCATTCTCACTTCTGGTTCGTAAGATCAGAAGTGGGATTTGGTCCACGTGCTTAGTGCTGTTTGTGCCATCCGTTTTAGTAAAATATCTGTCAGTGTTTGAATTTTACCTAATTGCTGCAAGTTTTGTAGGTAGTTTGCTGTTTGATAATTGTGTGTGTTTCGTTTACGCGTATCAGGTGAGTGTTTCGCTTACGCGTATCAGGTGAGTGTTTTCCATTTGATTTAATTCCTGAGATATGCCGCGACGTTCGGAAAGTGTTGAAAAACCAGACGATTCGCGTCGACCGCACCGGAATCGTTTTCGTACTTTTAGAAGTAGGTCGCGTAATCGTAGTCGTGATTCCGGTAGAAATAGTCGCACTTCGTCGCGTAGACGCTGTAAATGTTCTCATGATCGCGAACGTACCCGGTCAAAGTATGGTGGTGTGTCTTGCAGTCCACGTAATACTCAAAGACGTCGTGATACCTCATACAGCTGTCGTGATTCTCCGCGTGATCAGGCTTTCGGTCAAATATTAGCTCGTTTGAATTCTATTAAAAGCCGTTTGCCGACCTCGACAATGCAATCAAACCCGCGGGCCGCGTCGCGTGTCAACACCTGTTAGGGAGCATAGTCCGCGGGGGCAGGAAACTTCCACTAGGCAGGAGTCGCGAATATTCGACGGGAATAATGACGTGACGGATAAGCTTGTTGGCGCACTGTCGTGCTTAGTTCGGGCGAGATCGCATAATTTTTATATTTCTCCCTTCGATCCTAACCTGCATGACTTTGACGTTTGGTGTTTGGAAGTAAACCGCGCTCGTGATTTAAATAGATGGGATGACCGCGAGTGTCTGGGGCGCATAGGAGGTTGTTTGCGCGGTGATGCGAAGTCGTGGCTTAATGATTGGGTAACGAATGATCGTTCGTGGAGCAACTTCAAGTTAAAATTTCGTTCGCTGTGCCCACGTAGTGTAGATATTGCTCCTACTCATGTATTTTTCAACATGTTAATAGATGGCACTAATAAAAATGTTTGGTGTGTTACATTAACTATGGTTAATAGATGGCATCACTTGTAAAATTTTATTAAATTTAATTAAAATTACCTACTGCGGGTTTCTAAATTCATGTCAGGCTCTGGGTATGTTTATTAAATACCCCCGATTTCTTTGGCAAGTTCTAAGTTATGTTTAGGACGTTTAGGAGTGATACAGTAAACAGAGTTTCTAGAAGAAGCTGTTGAACTCGATTATCAGTGTAGAAGTAAGTAATTGAGTTATCATAGTGGTGCGTTTTGATAATCGGTTTAAGCGATTTTCGTTTTCATTGTAGGTAGAACCCAGGTTAGTGATGATTGTTTGCTTATCTTTATTTCCATTGAAATGGGAACATTGTTAGTTGATGTGATGGTCTTGTAGGGCCCTAGTTGCCGTTGTAAAGATTTGCAGAAACGGAATGAGCTGATAATGCGGCTGCATATTTAAAACCATGCGCTGCTATTGGTTGGACCAGCTACATGTCTTTATGGTTAGCAAAGTTTAAGCTGGTGCTTTTGTGTAAGGCATAGCTTCGGTTAGTGCGCAAATAAGACAAAGCGTTAGTGCAGTTTCATAGTATGAAAAACATTGTCCATGGCTTTTAATGGGAAAAGTCTATTGCTGATCGCTAATGATTGGGTTAGGATAAGTATTTCGAATTAAGACTCACCATGACAAAAACATTTTAACGCTGACAAGACTGGTTGAATACTTGTTAGTAAACTTAACCCTTGGAGTATCAGCCTAATGAGATTTTCTTAGTCTGTTTCAGATTACTTTGATAAAGGCTCGAAAAGATTATCTGGGTGGCGTTGTGATTGAAACCGGATGGAGTCTACGTGTGGTGGTGACCGAGTAGAGGTTGCCTACGGTGCTGTGTAAACGGATGGAGGTTGCGTGTGGAGGTGACTGGATAGAGGTTACCTGTTGCGTTGTGTAACCGGATGGAGTGAGTATGGGCGTAGAGCGGCGATAGCCCAGTGGTGTACGCAACGGACTGTCTTGGGTTCGATCCCCAGGTACCCCAGGCACACACGTATCTGACTTTTTGAAATTGTGTGCATTATAAATTAATTATCGCTCGCTTCTTGATGTGACCGGTAGATATCAATAGGCTCATCCCCTATTACATTGGGACCGAAACATACTTAACTGGCGAAGTATGGGTGTAATACACCTTTGCCTACCCCTTCGGGGATAAAAGGCGTGAAGTTATGTATGGGTGTTGTTCAACATGTCAGCTTCAAAAGAAAGAGTTACTTAGTTATGATTTTCATTAAAACCTGTAACTGTTTTAAACAGAGTAACTTTTATTTTCCACCGACTCTGGCCAGGAATGGCCGAACGGCTAGAATGATTACTGTTCGAGAGTTTCTTATTCCTAGAGCGAAGTGCATTAAGATATGGCACTTGATAACTCTAATGTCAATAGAGAGGTTCTCTTAACTGTTCGCAGACAACGAGCATCTCAGCACTCTTGGCGTCGGAGACTTTGGGTTTGTGAGCAAGGCTGCACAAATCAACGGCAAACTGGACTCCGTCATGCCGCCACCGCGCACCGCTACGAGTTGCTGCGGCAGAGCATATGTTGCTCTGGCGTGGCGAGTGGACGCCTGATGCCTGCTCCGCTTTCTTCGAGGCTGATGAGTGACCAGAAGACTTTTGATTGGTCTAAGCCTCTGGCTTATGACTTCCGACTGGCCTAAGCCTCTGGCTGATGGCTTCTGTTTGGCCTGAACCCCTGGTTCATGGCTTCTGATTGGTCTAAGCCTCTGGCTTATGACTTCTGACTGGCCTAAGCCTCTGGCTGTTGGCTTCTGTTTGGCCTGAACCCCTGGTTCATGGCTTCTGATTGGTCTAAGCCTCTGGTTTATGACTTCTGACTGGCCTAAGCCTCTGGCTGATGGCTTCTGTTTGGCCTGAACCCCTGGTTCATGGCTTCTGATTGGTCTAAGCCCCTGGCTTATGACTTCTGTTTGGCCTGAGTCTATGGCTTACGGCTTCTGTCTTGGCCTGGACCTATGGTTCATGGCTTCTGTTCTGGTAAAGTATCCTGGCTTCACGCCCAGCTCTTGCGAGCGCATGGCGTAATCGTCCAGATTTCTTCATGTGTTCGTGTGGATGGTGTGGAAGCTACTATTTATTCACTTTGGCTAGTATTCCACTCACTGGAAGTCCGGAATTTCATTGCTTGGAATGCTATTTAGTCCCGTTTACATTACCGTGCTTAAAATAGCTGTTTTTGCTTTGTAATGATTTTTCTTAGTCTGAAGCATTTAAATTTATATCTCAATTACCTGAGAAACCTTTTTGTTCGGGTTGGGTGCTTGATGGTGGGAGTGCACGCTCGCTATCATGTACTCAACAAAATTAGTTCTATTGCTTACTATTCTTTGGCTTCAGGCACATATAAAACGCGAGAATACGAATTTACGATATGTGTTACGTTGCAGATGATGGTGTCCAGTCTGATGATGATAGCTAGCCCGGTGCTGGTGGACCTAGTGACGGCGCAAGTCAAGATGCGGTCGAGGACGCCTCGCTGTCAGGAACGGCCGTCTTAGCGAAACCCCTCTCTCCAACACTCGGAACGAGCCACGCGCTATAAAAGATGTCGCGCGCTTAGCAACGGGTTCAGTTTGATTGCGGTCGGCAACGGTTGAACATCGCTACCCTCGCTTATACGTTATTCGGTGCCAGTATAATTTTCTTGTATTTCGTAAAATTACTTGCAGTAATTAGTGTTTTGAATGTAATAGTTCTAAATAATTATTTGGTGTAATTCTGATTATCACATTGTGATTGTTAAATAATTAAATAATTTTAGGAGTATCTGTGCGTTATTTTTTAAAAAACCATTCTCACTTCTGGTTCGTAAGACATCATTATTGTACACCAAAATAATTTTAAGATTATAAACATAAATGTAGAAATTTATATTTACAGAAATCAATGTACAGGAATTGCTTTGGAATATATATTGTATATCAAACGACGATATAAGAGTCAAACTACCCTACAACAGAAATGAATAAAAACGAGTTCATTCATGAAGGCAGTTTAGAAATACACTATTTTTAAACTGCCTTTGTTTCTGTTTGCCTTTCCGCCATTAAAAAGTTAAATTAATTTGACTTGGCAATATCGAAGTCAAATTTCGAACAGTGCGGGAAACGAAACAGTTAGATAGAATAAATAAATCTAACGACTTTATGGATGTTAGTTCACAAATTGGTCCCAGTACCTATGTATTTATGTTTTTCCCTGAATGCAAACAGCTTGTTAATTAATCCTTTTTGTGAAAATAAAAGAAGTTAATTTTCAAAATGAACATCACAAATCGATTTGATTTCTATTCCTTTTGTTTTGATTACTGTTTTATTTCAAAGTAATTTAACCTATATAATACAGTGAAAACCATAAATAAAATAAGGTACATTTTTTTAAATATTACCTTGAGTGTTTTTTGTTTGAAACCAGAACTTCGAAAAATGTTTTATGATGCAATTATTTTTTTTGTATTTATCATCCCGAATACGCCACGATTATTGCTACTATTTATTTCATATTTTTCACTAAACAAACATTTTAAACTGCACCAATTATACACACATTTCCCCGAAAAAGATGTTACTCAGCGAACTGCGTAGGTACCAATCAGTGTTGCAACGCTGGTTTAATTTTCAATGGGGCTTCAACTTCACCGAAATTACGTAAATTACCCTATAATAATAATGTGATTACTCTGAACAGTCGAACGCAAGGGCAACTCTAGTGATATCTGTTTTGACAATCGGTTAGAACGATTGAGTTTGATAAGCTTTTACGATATTCGAATTTAGAATTTTTGAGTCTAACAGCCGGTTGCAGAAACGATATTTAAAATTTTAAAACGAGATTAAACCCTAATCTATTATTAAGTCGTTGCACAAAGCCAAATTCTTGTAAAATTTAATCCTTTATTAAATTTAATTTAAGAAGAGTCAAAGCCTACATTAAAGCGCGTTTTACGTTGCACAAACAGCCATTAGCGTGAATTGACACGTGAGAATTTTAAATATGACAGATGTGAATTTTAAAATCTAATGTGAGCTCAGTGAGGTATTAAAGCTCTATTGTTGTTGAATTTATCTCTGTTCCATAATATCTTATTGTACATTGAAGTGTTTGTTGCCAAATATAGCTCTATTAAATAATATATTTCAATGCATTGTAGTGTTTTACGGTATCGAAGTGGTTGACAATCAATACCTAAGTTATGTCTTAACTAGTCTTTCATCTTTGTCTGATCCCGAAGAAGATTTTCCTCGCGGTCAAATTCCGGCAAGGCGAATATATTTTCAAGGCATGACGGCGGAGAATTACGTATTACATACAGGGTACCCATAGAAGCAGATGACCAAATACGAAACATTGTAGATAAGGAGGTTTTAGGTGGTTTTAGAAGGCTTTAGGTGGTAGAGCTTTGCTGATTTCAGCATGAATAGGCCGGCTCGACCGGGGAAGTACTACCCTCTCACAGAAAATGGACGTAAAGTAACAGTACCTAAACTGTTGCGTTTCGTTCAGTGAGTGAGAGTGCCGGAGGCCCTAGCCCCTATTCCTTCTGCCCTATCCCACTCCTTATCCTATACCTTTTCCCAACCCTAAGGGGTGGCAACGGACTTGTGACTCCTGTGGTGTTGGTTGTGTCCATGGGTGGTGGTAATTGCTTACCATCAGGTAATCCGTCTGCTCGTTTGCCGCCTATTACTATAAAAAAAGGGAACCCATGTCTCAAAGAAATAAATAATTATGTTGATGGTCAGACAAAGTTTTTAATTTGTTTGAGGGTTTTTGCCACAGGAGCTTATCAACTGAACAGGTCTTGGGTGATTATCAAATAAACACAAATCCAGTGTGTAGATTAGTGCAGAGTTCTCAAGCCCTAGCAAAATTAAGCTCAAAATGTATTAAATTGCCAAACAGGAAAGTTCTACGTGTACATTTAAGGTCTACGGCGAGTTGCAGCTAGAAATTGATGGATTTCCACGTGTCGTAGGCGCTTTGGATTGTACTCATGTTAACATTATTACCTATTAGCAGAGGAGGTCATCATCCAAGCTATAGATACCAGTGCAAGAAGAGATACTTCTCCATAAGTGTAAAAATAATTGTCTTTATTCTATCTAATTGAATTATCACAACAAAACACATTATAAACAAAATATATAAAAATATTTATTTATCGTATGCAATTTAACCAATGTCTTGAATAGTATAACAGCTTATTTCCTTCTCTCTTCTCTCATTTTGTGACTTCCACATAAATGAAATAACTGGGCATTTTCATACTTGATTTTATGTTAATACAAAATACAATAGTAGCGTATGTATTCAGGTTATAGAAAATCATCATTCATGAATGGTATTAACTGCATTATATGGTCAATCATTATAATAAGCGCCAGGCTCCCACTTTCTATGAATTTTCTCGGCTTTTCAGCTCAAAACGTAACAATTTTAATTAAAATCGTAAAAATGATTCAATACAACAATAACATAAATATGTCAATTTTTGACAAACGTTTTGATAGTCTTGACCACAGATTTACTAAATATGTATATTTAGAACAACACCTCTTTGATATATGTGACCATTACGTTTTGTTTAATGAAATTTTTACTCATAGTACATTTCATAGATTATTGTGCATATAACTAAACGGAAATGTTCACTCTTTTCGTTCACTTGTAGGCATTAGTTCTTCATTAGTTAAATGATGTTTAATCAAGCCTAAAATGTGTTTGTGCAACGCCATTAAATTATGACACACATTAGCGATAATCTCCCTTTAAGTAATAAAGAATTAATTTGAAGCTTTTTGCAACCGGCTGTAACTGTTAAAAAAGCATACTTCTCAGCCAATATGTATTTTTTTTTCAATGCTCAGTTTTGTTAATAAATGCATTTAAATATACTTTTTAATACTATTATTATCTATGATGTTGTGACGTGTTCAACAATATACTTTTATGGAAATAACCGTATTTGAATTTAAGTTTGGATCACCTTTTCAATTTTGGAATACTTAGACAGGTCATGAAAGTATTTAATATCGCTTCAAGTATGTGATCTCAGTAATATCTACTGGCAATCGACTACCAAGCACCAAGGAGTCAGAGTCAGCTGGCATGCAGAAAGTAAATAAAAAATAACTATTAATTTTTGAATTATCTTCCATCTTAAAAAATAATCATCTAAATCGAAAATATTGCATTAAAGCTACATATGTCTAACATTCTAATCTATAAGAAGGTTATACAAGAACTTAGGTATATAATAATGTACTGTCGAGTTGAAAACCTCCTCCAATTTTCCAGGTATACAATCTGGCACACGGCACGATTTTCAAATACAAACATAAGATTTTGTTCGCACGGCACCCTGAAGTACGTAATCTTGGAAACAATCAGGTGTCGAGCATTTTAGCAACTGACTCCAAGCGGCGTCGATCTACTGTACAAGCTTTCAGGTTGAAATCGAAAATAGCCAAACAGATGTGACATCGTTTCCTAGTCAAATTTATGAATAAAATGCAAAAGGATAGGATTATATTCAAAGGACATTGAGTACCTGTTTGTGATCATTTAAAATTACTTTCTTACTGTTACATATATAAAATATTAAAATTTTATCCGTCTGTCTGTTTGTGCTGGTTTATTGCTGGAAAAACTGGACTGATTACGATAAAACTTTTTCAGGGAGATGTTAAAAAATCAATGTACTATGTCAAAATCAACGTTATGTTCGGTAAACTTTATAGTACCGCGAAATAAATTTTCAAACCCATTATTTTGCCATTAATGTAGACCAAATCGCGTGTAAGAGCTGTTGGACAAAAAAAACTGCAGCCAAAGCAGTGCAGTGGGTACTGCACATTTGGGACGTTCGCCTTGACGGGTGGCGTACCCGCTTAAACCACTTATGCGTGTCTCTGCTATCATCATCATCAGCCTTTTATACTGTCCCACTGCCGCGCACGGGCCTCTTCTCACTATGAGAAGGGTAAGGCCATAGTCCACCACGCTGGCCAAGTGCGGGTTGGCAGACTTCACATATCTTTCGAGAACATTATAGAGAACTCTTAGACATGCAGGTTTTCTCGCGATGTTTTCCTTCACCGCTTAGCAAGCGATAATTAACAATTTAATGACTTTGTTATACGTGTACTCAAATAATACAATGTAATCAATAAAGTAGGTATTTAAGATACCAAACAATGTTACATTTCATTTAAAAACAAACTACAACAAAACCCCAACAAAATACTAGATGAAATAATTAACAATCCACAGAACTGGGTCATAAAATGGCTCAACGTAACCCTCTAAATGCCAACGCGTAATACAATTTTTCGGAGAATGTAACTTACGCCATTTGCCACTATTTCGAAGGACTGCTAAATGACCGAATCTTCCAGACCTTGTGGGATTACGTCATCATCTAACACTATAAATCTATACAGAAACCTTCCTTATGAAATGGAATAAAAATATTTTCGACTGTGTACTATAAATCAGGAAGTTATATAGCTGAGTTAAGTTTAATAGAATAGCTAAATGGGCTTAATTTATTGAGTACTAGCTGACCCGGCAAACTTTGTACCGCCATATATGTATTATACATATAAACCTTCCTCTTGAATCATTCTATCTATAAAAAAACCGCATTAAAATCTGTTGCGTAATTTTTAAGATTTAAGCATACATATGGACAGACAGACAAAAGACAGACTTTGTTTTATACTCTGTAGTGAAGTAGCCGGCACCCTGAAGTAATACATAAATTCTTTACAAATAAATAAATCAAAGTTTTTAAATGGTTAGAGTATTTCACCACTATGTATGGATAGGTAATGGAAGTTGGTATAATCACTACAAGTACTTAATATTCTGCGAATATGAATTTGTTTGTAAGTATGTTATCCATCACACCTTTTGCCAGGTAGTAGAGCCTTGCTGATTTAAGCATCGATGGGCCAGCTCGACCGGGGAAGTAGGTACTACCCTCTCACAGAAAATTGACGTAAATAACAGTTCTTAAACTGTTGCGATTCGTTCGGTGAGTGAGAGTGCCGAAGGCCCTATCCTTAGACAAAAATTCCTTCTCTCTCATCCCACTCCTCATCCTATCGCTTTACCCGACCCCAAGGGGCGGCAACGCACTTGTGACTCCTGTGGTATTGGTTGTGTCCATGGGCGGCGGTATTTGCTTACCATCAGGCTATCCGTCTGCTCGTTTACCGCCTATTATTATAAAAAAAAACTTTACCTGCTCAACCAATTGTCACGACATTTTACGTCATAAGCCTTCTAAGAGTTACCGAGAACGACGTAGCATGTCTTTAGATCTCTTGGAGAACTAGAGTAGTACCCGCAGTAAATGTTTGTATGTGCTAGTATTTATATAATATAAGAAATGGAAAATACATCAACATATAATACAATGGATGGTGTATCAAGCAAAAACTAATTAATTTTGTTCGTCAATCTCTTATTTAACTGCTGTCGTAATTTAGTAAAATCTAAGCATACTCGAAAATCTTGTTACAGTAAAATTATATCTCGCTAAGACGTATCTCCGTTGTAAAACACAATCTCTTAAAATAATCGTCAATATCACACCTGATTTTACAGGACACTCTTGTGGCATCTTAGGGCTCATAAACTTTAATGGCACTCGTAACATTATACCAGAAAGCTGAAGTCACATTTTAGGCCCCAATCTTACACCACAATCTTTAAGGTTTTTAAGATATACAGACAGATAAGAGATGAATTAGCACTAACCCTTATTAAGATCAACAGCGTAGAAAAACATCGACTAAGCGCTTGAAGGTCGCAAACAAGTTTCCAAAAAATGTGTATTGGAATTGATTTCCCGGGCATATAACGTTAAGAAGTTTCTTTTTATGTCAACAAAATAGCGTATACGCAGCTCTGAAGTACTTACTGCTTTTTTGCGTCACGGTGAAAATTGCGGACTTATCGTTGCCGATCTACTAAAACCATTACGGTGTCCGTTGATGGACCATAGCATGCAAAACGCAATTGGCATACTTTGTTGCAACCCACTGAGTCTACAATTTACCATTGTGAATGTACCTACAATACACTAGTAACATACGAGCAAAATAAACTTATGTTTATTACACGTCCTCTATAAATTTTGCGTCGTAACAAAATACTTTATCTTTCGCTTACAGGTTTCCATGTTTCGTTCGTTAGATTATATGATTTGCTGTTATATAAAACGATAAGTCAGGATGGTGTATAATAATAGTTCGATCGTGGTTTAAGCTTCGCCTTTTTCTTTTCCTTTTACCTGTCAGTACATGGCCTATTAAGGTTAGACCGCACAAAGGCCTCCAACACGTTCTAACGATTTTTGTTTGTGGGACAAGAATCATCACCAGTTTTACATGCCCTTTAAAGCATAGTTGCGCTCTGATGTGAAGTGGTGAAGGGTGCATAGGGTTCCCACCAAGAACTTAGGGTCCCAAGCCAACCTCACCTGCAAGTGGTGCACCTGCCGATCAACGGATGAGGCTCTGGCAAACAAAATGTCCCAATAAGCGGCAATAGGCTCGTCACCTATTACGTGGGATCAAAACACTGGCGAAAAGTGGGCGTTTAAAATGCCTCTGCCTACCCCTTCGGGGTAACAGGCGTGAGTCTATGTATGTATGTTGCGCTCTGATGTGCATGCCGCAAGCGGACAAAATATAGGACTTAACCTGGTGTTATACTTAGCCCAAGTTTAGTAATAGGTAAGGCGTTCTTAGTTTATTCTAGTACCCACGTAACCAAAGAATTTCACTTCCACCTAACCAAGAACCTTCGAAGCTGGTACTAAAGTAATAATATCTATGGTACTAGATCGATGGGACCATTTTTTTAAGTTTTAGGGTACTAAATTAGTCTTTAATAACGGACCATTTACTATCGCTTGTCTCAGAGCATTTGTCACTTCCTTCACTGAAGAATGAAAAAGATTTCTGATGTTTTTCCTCGTCAGCCTTCCCTTTTTTTTCAAAGGACAAATTAGCCCTTTTATTTCTACTCCGTTTGGCATTTCAAAGGAGTTTGGCGTTGGAATGTTTTTCAAATCGAGAGTTATCGTTCTCTTCAGAGGGATGTAATCAAATCTGAAGGATATTGTCTGTTTTATATTATTGGATGTTTAATGTTTGTGTGATGAATAAAATATATCTATTGGTATATTGGTATATATATTGGTATCGTGGGCTAGATGGAGGCCTGCGCAGGATGCGTCTAAAGGTGCGGGGGACAGTTCTTTCTGTCCCTCGCAGTCGGTCGCAGTCGCGAGAGGAGAGGCGTGTCAGTGTTTCGTTGCCACGCGCCCTATCTGTGTTGTGTTGAATAATGTATGAAAACTTCAAACGATGACAACTTGAACTACTTTTCACCTTATTATTTATTACTAGAGAATGCCCGTTACGTAATCTAAATATTTCTTCCCAATTCCGTGGGAAAATTGAGAAATCCTTTCATAAATGTCTTCGTGAATAATAAAGTCAAATCTTTCAATCATTTTATTTGCCTAATTAACGGAAAGAAGACATGAGCGCCAATTAGGAAATGTTATCTGATTCTTGTAATTTTTTAACATTATCATAAACGTTGAAGCATGAAACCTAAAACATAGTTTTATCGATGTTAGCTTAATTTTATCTAAATCTCAACCAGACATCATCATCCTCCTAACGTTATCCCAGTTTCAATCTGTGCTCCGCTTCCTAGTCTAACCGGATTTGGCTGAATATTAACTTTTCCACAGAGCGACTGCCTGTCTGACCTCTGCAACCCGAAGGGATAGCCATATTCCATGGTTTAGACTTCTTCTTCATCAGCCTTTAACAGTCCACTGCTGGACTAGGCCTCTCTTTGGAAAGGAGGAATTGGCCTACTATACCACGCTTGCCAAACGGGTTGGTATAGGGTTTGTATCAATTCTCTTACAGTGCTGTTCTCTGCATAATATGCTCCCTCTGTCGGCTCTTACGACACCCATAGTATGATTTGGGGTGGTGACATTCCGTATTCTTAATCCGTCACCACACGGATATATGTTTTAGACTAGTGTCAGTTTGTTTAGAAGGCACTGACGCCCTGTAACGACTGTCAGAGATCTTCATGACAACCGTGACCGACGGCTTAACGTGCTCTCCGAGGCACGGGACAAGCGATAATTAACAAACCGATACGCACATAACTCCGAAAAGTCATTGGTGTGTGCCGTGAATTCGAACCCGATATCCTCTGCATGGCAGTCTGTTGGTGGCTATCTCCACTAGGCTATCGCTGCCAAATCTCAACCAGACATAACTATAAATTCTACTTGTAATGAGTTTATTCTGAGCGCTTGCTTAGCTAAGTTTTACGTCAGTAAACTTAGAGTACGCTCTATAGATCTCCGTCTTAGTGAAGTAGTTCTCAAAGATTAATTGTCTAAGTACGCAACAATAAAAGCAACCTAATGGATCTGGTTCTAGATACTATTGTAGAAAACAAAAGAATTTGTGTATAAGTATGTTTTATAAATATCTACGCTTAAGTTGCAATTAAATTGATAGATTTTGCTACTACTGAGATTTATTGACGTCTAAGTCAATAAATCTATGCTTGTTATAAAATTTCCAAACCCTTGTGTATACATATTATGTAAATACCATTAAAATAATACTAACGTTAAGTGATACATAAACACAATTTTTTTGTATCTTATAAAGATTTTTTAAAAGGAGCATTACGTAACGAAGGATACTTGTAAGTTTACAAAAAGTTTACATAAATTGTGATAAAATAAGATATATGGGTCTCTTTACAACTCCAATGTTTAAAAATAAAGAGGCAGAAGCAAGGTCTAGGAAGAAATAAATGTACATCCATCATTGTTTTTCCTTAATATGATCTTAAAATGATTAAATAGGAGTATAGTACATTCACGCAGGTTCAGCTCAAATAAATATTTATCCCAATTATACATTAATATTTTTGATCAATAAATTAAACTAAAAGGATTATACATCCTCGACAGCAAAATTTATTTGGCAACATACCATAAACAAATGTAAGCATTGAAATGTCAACCGATTGATACAGTATGTTTTTGTTTGGATTTTTTTTATAGCATTAGGCGGCAAACGAGCGAAATTACCGCCGCCCATGGATACAAGCAACACTACAGGAGTGACAAGTGCGTTGCCGCCCCTTGGGGTTGGGAAAAGGGATAGGATGTGGAGTGGGATGAGGGAGAAGAAATAGGGGATAGGGCCTCCGGTACTCTCACTCACCGAACGAAACGCAACAGTTTAGGTACTGTTACAAAATGTATAAAATGGTTTCATATCAGTGCGAAATTAATTAATTACTGAACATTAATAATTAATAGAACTGCTAAAAGCGGTGGCAGTTTACACAGGGCTCAATGACGACAGTTGTCGAATTTTATTATTTTGAAATTAAAGGTATTATTATATTGTATGCAATCTATGTCGAATAAATGTGATTGGTTTTTTTTTTATTTGCTATCAAATGCCCCAGTATCAATTTGAATATTTACTATGAAAAAAGCGAGTTTTTGAGGATTGAGATGAGTTTGTTACTCTTTCACTCAAAAAGTACTCTAAACTTTGCAGCTATATAATTTACATTTCATAGACTTACTAAGGTTTTTATAAGCAACTTAATTTATCGCGGTAAGCCTTAGTAATATTGTATATGGTCAATACATCAGTACCAGTACTAAAGAATTGTCTAAAAACCGAACCCAACACCACCAAAAGGCAGTTGACTTATATAAAAAGAAATAAACAGATGATATCCAAACGAAGTAAATTAACTAAAGTCAATTCAACAAGATATACGAAATTTTACATCGAAACTTTTTATCGAATAAAGCATATTCTTATCGCGAGCACGAAGTAACGTCACCAAATTAATATATATTATTTGCTCCAACAAGATGTGACACCACCACAGAGATTTATCGTTTTTAATTTTCATTTTTTATCAGTAAAAAGTTCTCTCGCCAAGATAAAGGTGACAGAATTAAATTTATAGCACAAATTAGATTTTTTTGTGCTGATTGTACATGTTTTTATTCATTGAAGCAAAGAGTGTCTGGGATGCGCCAAGCCGCTTGGCTTATAAGAAATGTTTTTATTATATATATATATATACAACGTGTAATGGAAATAACGCACATCCTCAGACACCCCAATTAGAAAACCTTGTTACAATCATAATGCATGCATTGAAATATTTTTTTTATTTGCGTAAATAATGTTTTTTAAAGAAAGTATTAACTCAATTAAAAGTGAAAATCGTGGTCACTCTAAATCTGCGCACGCACACAAACGAAACGGTTGCTATGGTAAACAAACAACAGCGATCTGATAGGAACGAAACATGATACGATATAACAAAATGTATGAAATTCAGTCTGTAAACCACACTCTGATAGAGTGGAGTTTACAAAAATGATGTTTGAACAATTTGCCGGCTACTGTTGATATTACCAAAGATAATATTATGAGTATTTCTTTCCATCACACTTTTAAGCTATGGTGTGGACAGTCGAATCATTTATTGTTTGTTATTAATATGCACGATCTATTGTTGCTTAACATCGTAAGTGACTATTGTGACTATCTTAACTTAATCAGATAAAATAAAAGAATATCAATGAGAGAAATAAACAAGAACGGCGTGTTTAAAGTTGTCTTGTGAATCTAAATACTTACAATAATAGAATAATAAAATAACTTACAGGCTTAAATCACAATTCTTTCGTCCACGTAGCACTTCAGTATTTCCTCACAAATCACATCTTTTCACTGTTTCAAAAGCAGCTAGTATCTTAATTTATTAACTACTCGGCACTTTTTCTGTCGTCACAATAAACTGGTGATTTATTATTTCTCCACAATGAGAAAGTCCATGGGTCTTAGTCTAGTCAACATCAAGATGATGTTGAACTTTTCACTTTGTTGTTGAATGATTAAATTATACACCATTACACATTTTGTAAACAAGTGAACTTTTAAAAAGGTTTTCACAGCACTCACTGATAGAATCAGATAGATATTCCCGGTTGTACTTGTCATAACATGTCTAAGCGCATCGCCCGCTGCGCTTGTCATGCGCCAGCGCGAGCGAGTCATTACGTCTCGCTCTTTCCCGTTGTTTATTACCTACGTTAGTGAATGATAGATGATAGACATTTTGGTGGTCAATTGTGTGCTATTGTCTTTTGCCGTCTATTGTGTTGTATTAATGTGTGCGTTTGTGTAAGTCAACGTGAAACCATATAACAAATGCATTTAAAAATAAGCCGTTCTGCTTTGATTTAAGGTTTATTTTAGAATAGCTCAATTTTTTTTAAATTGTGTTGTTTTAATGTGTGCGTTTGTGTAAGTCAACGTGGAACCATTTAACAAATGCATTTAAAAATAAGCCGTTCTGCTTTGATTTAAGGTTTATTTTCGAATAGCTCAATTTTTTTTTAAATTGTTTTGTTTTAATGTGTGCGTTTGTGTAAGTCAACGTGGAACCATTTAACAAATGCATTTAAAAATAATCCGTTCTGCTTTGATTTAAGGTTTATTTTCGAATAGCTCAATTTTTAAAAAAATGAGTGACTACAATTTACGTTATTTTAATTATTTTAAGACTAAAAATAAACAATATTAAAAATGACGGAAATGGATTCAGTTGCCGATTCTGAACAAAGTACTTTCAAGATGTGCATTAAACTTGTTACATGTTGTATATACGAGGATATTCGTGGATAAACAAAGTTGTGGCAATTTAAGCATAATTTTACGAGTGAATATGTACTGGAGAATATATTTTACATGCAAACAAGTAAACATATTATAACTTATTAGAAATTGAAAATATTTATATGGGCTATGCGAAGCGTGTATGACACTAGTAAATTGACAAATTTCATTCTGTATCATTGTCAGAACCATGATAGTATTCTTGCTTTTCATCTTTCAAATCATACGCTGCTGCTGGATATAGATACAGCAGTGTACGTCTAACAATCTAAAATGAATGAATTCGTAGCTCCCAGCTGACTTTTTGGAAACACCAAAACCCAGGAACGAAATATACAAAATTAAAGCTAAATAACACAACAACTTTAGTGAACTAACCATCTAATATGTATTGTTTAGTTACAGTACACTGACCACATTCTGTTTCCCACTGACATACAGTAATTGAAACCTAACCACTGAAAGCAAATACGTTTGAAACAGCTGAAGTAAAACAGAGAGCCATAAATAACATAGTGATCTATTTCCCCGGACATAATTCCAGTTGAATTTAGTCACAGACCGGTTAAATTATAATCACTTTAAAATAATGGAGGGGAGCGTAATCCACAATTCACCCTTGGATTGCACTCCCAACACTATCCATCCTTTTCTATTGCAATAGAAAGAAATGAATAATGGATTGAAACCCGAGACCCTCTGCGTAGCAGTCCGTCGGTCTCTCCACTCGGCTATCGCTGCTTGCACTCGGCCATCGCTGTTTGCAACACCTGTACAGCCGCTTTGAAATAAAAAGTATTCTTATACCACTTAAACTGTTTGGTTGAATTCAGTGAAAATACACATTCAAAATCAATGTGGCTATTTTTAGCTCTTTGTATAATAAATTCTCATTTTATATCCAGCCATATCCTTGTTTGCACATTCTAAAGCGTACGAAAGGTACATTTAAATGCTAAAACGGGACTCAACTTCTCTTTTAAAACACCACTAATATTGTTATTTATGAAGCTATTTGTTCTTTGTATATCTGTTTGCTCAAATATATTGCTTAACGTTTGTAGAAACAGCTGTGTTGATTTTAAATATTGTTCACTGCAGTTGTGACTCGCCCTCGCAAAAAGAGAGTGCAGAGAGCTCGTGAAATATTATAATTACTCATTTATTACAGAGAATCTTTCATGGCAAATAAGCAGAGAATCAGTTAAGTAATTTATATTGATTTTATCGTATGTTCATTTCTAAATGACGACCAGTTGGCGCAGCGGGAGTGTAAGCGACTGCTACGCTACGCGGAAGGTCGCGGGTTCGATTCCCGCTCAAGTCAAACATTTGTGTGCATGAACATGGATGTTTGTCTTGGTCTGGTGTTTCTATGTTTAATATGTATATATTTACAAAAAAAGTATATATGTATGTTTATCCATTATCTAGTACCCATAGTACAAGCTCTGCTTAGTTTGGGACTAGATGGTGATGTGTGGATGTGGTAGAATATTATTATTATTATATAAAAAATACTACGATATTATTGGTGTAATGGATACGCAAAGATGATTGAGCAAAAAGTGTATTACTCTAGCTATAAATGGGATCCGCAGACCAGGATAATCTTGCCCAGTGGGCTGCAGACCGAGTTGTCAAGTACTTTTTGAACTCATTTAAAACCAGTGACTATAAATTGTAAATTATAGAACTATTCTATAATTTACAAAAGATCCATAATACAACGAACTCTTGCGTAGCCGTGGGATTATGAATTTCAAATAAAAAACTTACCGTCTCCAATCTACTTTACTACTATACTGCATTTAAAGTTAGGGTAAGACCACGCTGGATTTCAGGCCACACTTTGTTACTTGTCAAAATAGAATGTACAAAAATAAATTCACGAAAGAAGCGAATCTACACCGAATGGCAGTAGTACTCAGCGAACTGCAATACGAGACAATGTAAAAACTTATAGGTATTTTATAACATACTAGAGGACGCCAGCAGCTACGCCTGCATTTTTTTTAAATTTACCCGTTTTGGCCGATCCTGTGAGAATTTCGGGAAATCCCTTCTTAGTGCACCCCTACGGTCCCCAAGGAACATACATGCGAAATTTCAGCTTCCTGCACCCAATAGTTTCGGCTGTAGCGTGTCTGTCAATCAGTCAGTAACGCAAGGATTTTATATATTAAGATTATAAGCGTAGACTGCCTCCTTAGTCCAGTGGCTAGCGTATCCGTCTGCAGATCGGGATGTCTCAGATTTGATTCCCGGATCGGGAAAAAGTGTTAATGAGTTAGTCCGAATTTTCGGTAACACATTGGCAGACTCCGTAGTCTGGCAATGTGCCCGGTAATGGCAATAGGCTCGCCACCTATGACGTGGGATCTAAAATTCAGGGATACAGGCATGACGCTATAAAATATAGATAAGCATGCGTATCAGTAGTTTGTTTGCTTTATATGCTGTAGTACCTACTTCGGGGTCAGATAGTCCCAAGATATTACTATCATAGTGCCCTTTCGCTTCAACACTGCTATGTACTTCCAAGTAGTACAACCTCACTCTTAAGTTTCTAAAACAAAACAATATCCGCACCATAAAACGCCAATAGGTTTGCAGTACATCGATCTGAGCTACGGTGCAGTTCTGTGTTTTACGAGGGTGAACACAACGCCACTATGTAGTATAACACCGCAGTTCATGTAAGTGGTCAGCATTTTACTTTCGTTGCCGCCTCTTTGGGTTAGGAAAAGGGATAGGATGAGGAGTGGGATGAGGGAGAAGGAATAGGCCTCCGGCACTCTCACTCACCGAACAAAACGCAACAGTTTAGGTACTGATGCTTTACGTCGATTTTCTGTGAGTGTAAAAAGAGAAACAAAAATGTCTTCAACTATGTTATATTTTCACTGATTATTATATATCGAGTAACTCTACTGAGAGCGATGCTCAGTTTCTTAAAAAAAAATCGGGCAAGTGCGAGTCTGACTCGCGCACCGAGGGTTCCGTACGCATTTTACCTTATTTGAGGTTGGTTAGGCTAATTACGCTAGTCTTCTAAATCTGAGGGTCTAGTACCAGTTTGCACTCAATCGTCACGGTGGACGATAGCCTAGACGATGGGAACAATTTCCATACATTTTCTAAATGCGCCCCCTAGCGGTCTCTATCGATCGCTTCTCTCCATTAGGGGCGCTTTAACAAGTACGAAAATTAACCTTAATTTCCAACTTTTTTAAATTTTCGGAATTTTTCCTTTGTTTGTGCTGTAGGACCCTGCTTTTGGCCAAATTTCGTGATTCTAGTTCAACGGGAACTACCATATAGGTTTTCGACCCAAAACCTATAGGGTACTTACGGTTGACCTAGAATTGTCAATTTTTGTCAAAACCAAGGTCTTACAGCACAAGTAAAGGAAAAATTCCGAAAATTAAAAAAAGTTGAAAATTAAGGTTAATTTTGGTGCTTACAAGTTTTCGCAAAAATCTAATTTTGACCATATCTTTTTATCGGGTCGACCCAGGACCCCGATTTTTACACACCTAATAGGAACCATAGACCTCAGTATCTGGTATAAATTTCAATTTGCTAAGTCCACCCGTTCCTGAGAAAATCAGTGGTGACACACGGACAGACAGACAGACAGACAGACAGACAGACAGACAGACAGACAGACAGACGGACAAGAAAGTGATCTTATAAGGGTTCCTTTTTTACCTTGTGAGGTACGGAACCCTAAAAACGAACCAGGAATGAGGCGATCTAAATAAAAAAAACAGCCCGGCCCAAAGCTTTGACAATATTTGTTTTGATAAGCAAGATTCTTCTACTCACAAAATATTATTATTTAATATACAACTAATGTTAAAGACCTCGAAAGTGTCAATTCATATAGTATTATTATACAGATTAACACACAAGATATTTCGCCAAAAGAATGATCCGAGAGACTGCCCATAATGTCGACGAAAATCTCATTTTCGTCCAAAATATTGGTAACGCGAGAATCGCGATAAACCTAGCTTATCCCTTTGTAATAAATATCATGTACGTAACAATAATGGTGAAAACTGTATTAAAAAGCAATAAAATTCGACTATTCTCTTAATATACGAGGCAAGGGATATTTATCTGATTTTACTTTTAGCGATAATTTATAGTCAGCGATAAATAAATAGTCGGCAACATAGTTATTGCCTGCCGACTGGTGGAGTGACGATATACTCAAAGTGGCTGGCAGTGGTTTAGAAAACTATAAGTATAGAAATTCTCAAGCTAGAGCCGTGGTCGCACATATTGTAGTATTATGTAGTTACCTACCATGTGTAATGCAGGTAAGTGTTCCTTGCTCCCACATTAAGGCTCACAGTGGCACACAGTGCCAGCGGCACAGGCCGCCGGCTTTTGCCGCGCGATACGTGCCGCCGGCTTTTGGCAGGCGTCGGTGCCGCCAGCATCTGCTGCAAAAAGCCGCCGGGCATCATTGCAGTTGTATAGAACGACCACAGACAAGGGGCAAGTTGCAACGCGCGCGGCCCGCCGGCCTACCCGGGCGGCCATGCCGGCGGCTCTGTGTGTCCGGCACTGTGTGTTGGAGCCTTTGGGTAAACAATAGGTGCGACTACGGCTCTAGCTTGAGCATTTCTATACTTATACTTTTCTGGATTTATATCTGAATGAGCTATTCACTTTTTTCGTCTTTTTAGACCCTCTTTTGTACGTAGTCGGGTTATAGTTTGTAAACCTTTATTTTTGCTGGCATGTTTGAAAATCCTCATCTTTTTTACTTGACATATTCCTTTCTCAGATTTATTTCATTGTCCTTTTAATTAGCTAAGTAAAAAGGAGTAATCTTCTCACTAGGTGTAGATAGCATAACACGAAAGACTAAAACCTCTTTGTTTGCGATGAGTGGATTATAATATAGGAAAATTATTAAGAAGAAGTTTATGAATATTACTCTTACACCGCGTGATAAATAACCTATTCCCTATTTAGACGAACGGTAAAACGAATACGGAACCCACACAGCAAGCCATTTAGCGATTTTACTTCCCGTCCACCGCTATACGTATTAACGTTCGAGGAATCTAAAGGGTGTAATCGGGTATATATGGACACACTAGAATGGCCATGAAATATTTTTTCATTTTATCTACTGACGCATTCGATCGTATACCGATAGGCGTAATTATTATGTTGCAGTCAGTGCACGGTATTTTTATATTTGTTGTACCTTTTTTTATAGTAAGAGGGAGGTTTTACAATATTGTATCTATTCAATATTGTAAAACTTGCCTCCCTCCTCCAAATATTGTATCTATACAATATTGTACCGAATAGTACCTCTAGGTACTGTTCGGTACAGTTGAATAGAAATTGAATGTACAGATGAGTGCAGATTGCGTTGTCGTTTGATTGATTGCTTCATCAGTGAGTTGAATGTTGGATTCATTCTGCATTGAATAAAAAAATGAGTGATTTACAAAATGTAGTTTGTAGAAATCTGAGTAAGGCTTTCTCTCTCTTTTATGACTGGAGAAGTTTCTGTAATCCTAAAAATATTAGTCATGAACAATAACAAAGGATCATAATTATGACTGGCTTGTCTACTACTTAGTGATTTTTGCTGCTACATTGGTCGAGGGTCCATATTAGCCTAAAAAAATATTTGCTGAATATAGGTCTACCGTAAGGCTCTTTACGTTGACGAGTCTGGAGCCGCCCACATCCAGCTGTTTCTCTCTATAGATCATCTAGCGGCACATTATATGCACCTTCAAGATACAGTTATTTACTAGTTTGGAGGTCAGAGTCTCACCTGTAAGATGTTGGTGTTATATGTTCGTAATAAAGGTTATTATTATTATACCTTACATATCAATAAATTCGGCAAATTTACAGACAGTTTAATTTGCTATGTGTAATATCCATGAAAACAAACATCGATGTTATAGCTAGCGAAAGGGTAAATGGAGAAAAAGAAGGAAAGAGAAATTTGACAACAAGCCCTATCAACCCGTCTAGCCAGGGTGGTATAGTAGGCTAAGTCTAGCAGTAGAATGTAAAAGCATTAAAGGGTTAGTTAGATACATTAATAATTAATCCTTTGGGAGCATTTAACCGATCCTAAATATATCTAGCTATAATTAGAATATTATCTTCATATATTCTCAAATATTTTACCCGTCCAATTTCACTTTGTAAATTGGTTATAAACGTTTAATATGTCTCAGAGGTACACTTATAAAACGATGATAAATGCCTTTTGCTAAAACTGGAAAATTTACTTAAAAAATTGCAAGCTCTACGCGATGAACATTTTAAGCGAATCTTTTATTTCTTTTGAAAATATACTAAAGTATAAATATTTGCTGGTTTTTTAGTAGTAGTCGATTCTGTGATATTTAAGTATTAAAAGCGTTCGTGACTTTAGAAAATATTAGTTATCATCAATTTCAGTTAAAATTAGAAGAATTTTCTTAATGGAAAAGTTAAATTTATTGCCTTTAATATAAAAATGAGCAAGCAAACTATTGAATCCGCATCTGCATATTATTACACACACGATTACAAGTAAATACTAAACCTATCTTAAAAGCATGCTTCTTTATTTAAATAACTTCTACCACATGCAGCACCACAGGCAGCCAGTCGCGATAGCCGACGTAGGTTTAAAACCAATAAGCAATTTAGAGAAAACCTATGTTCGTCTCTTTCACTAATTCAAAAATGACGATTTAAACCGTAAATTCAAATGAGACAACAACTGAACGTCAATCGTGAAATGCGGTGTCTTCCAGTTGTAAAAATGTCTGTCTTTTCGTGTCGACAAATTTGACTCTTTGGGATAATGTGACAGTAATAGGTCCACGGACCTATTACTGTCACATTATTTCATTGAAACCTACACATGGCAACAAATATATGCTCTCTTAGTTGTTATACAGATCAATGGAGTTGAATATAACTATTCATAAGAATAAAGGAGCAGTCCTATAAGCTATGTGTACTACCAACATTCCTGCCTCCTAAAGCTATCGAGAAAGACCCTTGTGAATCGCACCCCACAAACGGCAACGACTGCATTTTTGCACGTTAACCAACGCATGAGTGATTTTAATTCAACTATGTCCTTGAGCTGCAGTGACCACTCTTTATCAGATGGACCGTAAGATCATAAGATTGTCATTAATTACTTTAAAGCAATAAAAAAGCAATTTTATTCAAATGTGTCTCCTATGGGTTTTATAATAATCAAAGTAATCACATTTTGTTATTAATATTTACGTACAGCCGTGGTCGTGGGATAGCTACAGTACACTAGTACTACACTACACTAGTACTCAATATTGGCGTTTCCACCGTGCAGGCAAAATGCCTATTCATAACCGTGGTCACTGCTGTTGTAAAGGCTCCTACACACAGTGCCGGCGGCACGGCACGGCCGCACGAACGAGCCGCCGGCATGGCCGCCCGAGTAGGCCGGCGGGCCGCGCGGGTTGCAACTTGCTACTTGTATGTGGTCGTTCTATACAACTAGAATGATGCTCGGCGGCTTTCAGATGCAGCGGCACATGCCGGCGGCACCGACGCCCGCCAAAAGCACTGTGTGTAGCAGCCTTTAATCACGCCAAAACTTTACGATAAACAGAAGGTAATCCACATGTTTTCTGTTAATGCATTTGAAACACCCGTAACATAAATAAACCTGTACATAAAGTAAAAAATAGTTCGTTAAATCAAAGCTATGATATTTAATACAATCTGCATGCATACAATTTATTTTTTAAACAAATTCCCACAACACTATCTAGACCCAAACTAAGCAGAGCTTGTACTATGGGTACTAGACAATGTATAAACATACATATATAGATATACTTTTTTTGTAAATACATACATATTATACATAGAAACACCCAGACCAAGACAAACATCCATGTTAATACAGACAAATATTAGACTTGAGCGTAAATGGAACCCGCGACTTTCAGCGTAGCAGTCGCTTACACTCCCGCTGCGCCAACCGGTCGTCTTTCGTGCGTTACTGACTGACTGACAGACGTACAACCAAAACTTCTGGGCGTAAGAAGCTGAAATTGGCATGTGTGTTACTTGGGGAGCCCAGTGGTGCTCTATGAAAGGATTTTTCCAAAATCGCACAAGTAGGAACGATAAAATTAAACAATATATATATGCGGGCGTAACTGTGGTCATCGTCTAGTTTATTATAGTTTGAGGAATACTATCATTATGTTGTTGCACAACATTAATTATTACAACCACACCTATTAAATATTAATGAACGTGTTTGCTTTCATTGTAATATTTAATTACATTGTTTAAATACAATGTACCTACTAATATTAAATGAACCAGGTAAACCAACTCAAATTTACAATTAACAGATTTTCATTAATTATGAATGCCATGTTTAATTTTATTGTATTTATCACGCATGTACAAGCGAAAATACAAATCTTTTTTACTAAAAAGAATTGAAAAGTAAAATAAATGAGGCGTAAACGGTGGATACCTTAGAGAAGAGACCTCCAGATTGCTTCGCTGAGGGTCTCGGGTTCGAATCCACGGCGCGCACCAAAGGCTTTTTGAAGTTATGTGCGTATTCAATTATCGCTTGCCTGTTTCTGGGAGAGCACGATAAGTTGGTCCCAGCAGCCATGCAGATTTTTGGTAGTCGTTACGAGGAGTCAGTACTCTCAAATAAACTGATAATTATGTTGGGTTGAGGAGGTCTGGCAACGGTCGTAATATAAAAAGGTAAATAATAATTCTGTCCTACTTGTCTTATTGGACTTGTAAACGGCCCCGGGCTTCAAAGCATGTCTTGGAGCCCATAATAAGAAAAATCTAAGTTTAATGAAAATCATTTGTAGGTCTCAATTAAACTACACCATTTCAAAACTACAATGCTGTCCACGTATCATTTGAGATATCAGTGCCGGTTGAATTCGTAGTCTTCTGGCAGAAACGGAAATCTCTTTTGATGGGTCGATTGCTTTACGAATAACACTGCGAGTAAAATAGGTCCATTGACTACGATAACTGCCCTACCTTATACCTATTCAATAGAGTATATTTATACTCTATTAGAGTATAATTATATTATTGTCATAATATGTATTTAATTTTAAACCAAATGTTCTCTCATAATAAATTCAAGCAAATATGAGAAAAACAAGCAAAACAAATATAAAATTATTTACAAGATTTTGAAGTTAGTAGAAAATACATGTTCTATCCCTGTCTCGCAAAATGATTATTTGTATAGAGCGGTCCTCATTAGTATATGAGACCGAAGCTGCTAACGTCACTTGCACCTCAAATGGTTGTAAATAGCTCAACATGAATATAAATAGCATGCTTTTTCCACAAGCCGATACAAATTTTGATGTATTCTATATTTATGACTTAAAAATATTTATTCTAATACCCTACTTATTTAAAATTCTCAATACAATACTTTTTTAAACATAAAACACAGCGAGCAGCCAACTCGAAAATTAATTTGAAACATGTTATTCAGTATACCTGCTTAATTAAACTGTTACTCTAAAATTCTAATAATTAATTAGTTTTCTTTGGCCAGTCGTGCAAAAAATATTTTATCGTTACTCTAAAAACTTAATGTAATTAGTGATGTTTTATCTGAGATAAAATTATAGAAATAAATTTAGGTAAAAATTAAATATATTTCGTAACACCACAAGGTAGTGTTATTAGAATCAAATGCCAAATCGAATAACTACAGTAACCCGGTGTGAGAATGTGTAGGGATATATATCCCCATCCTCCTCGTTAATAAAATAAAAGGGATTTTAGAGTAAAGGGCCCTCCGAGATTCTTTTATAAGGGCAGATTAGCGCGCGAGAATTGTTGACGTCCTATATGAAAATAGCTTCCATGGGGTATTTATTTTTACATTATATTTTTCTATGGGTGGGGAATTTCCAATTTGTCGGACAAATGCTATATTTAATTGACTTCGTTTAGACATTTGTAGTACCGTGTCGGACGCACGCTCGGTAATGGATTTGATTCTGACTTATAAAGGGGTCTTTATTATGGAGTGAATTTCTCGGCACGTAGTGTTCGACATTTTACTTATATAAAAGTTTGAGCATAATATATGATTTTAATGACCTCCCTTCTAACCAGTGAGGTCAATAAAATCTTCCTTTTCTAGAATTCGGATGAACATATTTTAAAGACATTTTATTATTTATTGATATTATTATGCAACGTCCATAATTATTATTTCTCTTGTAATGGTAGGCAATAACTACGTTAAGCTAATAAGCCAAATGCACTGTCAGGAATAAAGTAGATTCCACTAATAGGATAAAGCAATAGATGTTTATACTCTCAAACTATGAAAAAGATCGCGATGTTTATTTTTAGCGCTGATCAAAAACCTTGCCGCGTTCTTTTCCTTCATTTTCTTCTTTTAAGGTATTAAATACAACCACGTGGTTTTTATTTGCTCATTAGCATGCAAACTATTATTACTTTCCAAACGCATTTGTTCATACAAAGGTTTGCTTTTACCGTTTGTAAGTAAAGAATTAGGTAGGTACTGGTCCTTACAGCGAGTTTTCTTTGACAAAAATGCTTGCATATTTTTATTTAATTATGATATTAGATATTAGTCCTCATTTTTGCTTAGTGTGTTTTATATCTTGGGGACGCAGTTGTATTCCCTAAGGCTTTTTGTTTACAAATGATCTTTACGATTGAAATTATTTTCACATTTTACTTGAAACATATTTTTGTTAGAATTCCTATTTTAATGTGAATATTGGTTTTGATGACTCAAATATTTAAATTAAGTTAACGGTTATTATTCGCTTAACGGACGACCTAGCTCATTAGATAGTTGTCTTTTCATACTGCATGATTCGAAAGAGAAATGGAGTGATTCAGTTTGTTATTGGAATTGTCTGTTAGGAAATTCTTACTCGCAGTTCAGGTTCAGTGCATCTGAATATAATACGGCAATTCTTCTACTACGCCTAACTAAATAAAAAAAATAAGTTCAATAACTAAAACCCGACTACGTCAAAATGGCGTCTAAAAAAAACGAACCAAGAAAATAGCTCATTCTGAAACAAATCCAGAAAAGTATAAGTACAGAAATAATCAAGCTAGAGCCGTGGTCGCACCTATTTTTCACTAGTGTACATGAAGTTACCTGCCATGTTTGTATAATGCAGGTGAGTGTTCCTGGCACCCACAATAGATATACAATACCCTACAGTCCCCAAGGAACATACATGCCAAATTTCAGCTTCCTACGCCCAATAATTTCGGCTGTAGCGTGTCTGTCAATCAGTCAGTAACGCAAGGATTTTATATATTAAGATGTTATAAAATGAAGTCCCCGACTGTCTTTCTGTATGACCGCGAAAAACGCAATAGCTACCTAACGGATTAAGTAGAGAACAACAGACCATATTTAGTGCAATTTTCACCAAAAGATGTTGTGTGATTCCTGAGAAAGGTCTAGTTATATAATTCACAACGCACAGAGCTGCTAAGTCTATTTTAACATATTTAGATACTAAATTTCCATTTAATATACCATAAACGAAATTTCAGGTAAAGCATTTATCACAGAGGTCTTTGCCGAAAACCCATACGCCGCATTGCCACTTAGGTGGACGTTATGTATTAAATTACATTAAGACTGTTGTACCCTTCGCCCCATCCTCAAATTACATCTCTCTCATGAAGATCTATTTTAAAGGCATTGACTTTATTTGATATTTTCTGAATGTTATAAACTAAATTATCTATAGTTGTAAAACTAACTACAGACTATCTAGAACTGTTTTGAATTTTGAGATTATTTTGTCAACGATTTAATATCAAATTAATTTAAAGTAAAAAGCTTTATTTTTTAAATATCTTTCCTGCAATAATCCTATAGGATCAAAGTATAAACGAATTAAACGAGCCAAAGTGCGATAGGGTTTTTATTAGTATTTATTACAGACACAGGGGCAGGTGAAAGAAAATAGAAGCTTGTAATAATAAAACATATATATATATATATATATATATATATATATATATATATATATATATATATATATATATATATATATATATATATATATATATATATATATATCTTCCTATTCACTAACAGTTATACTGTGAAGTAAATTTGGAGAGACTCACGTCTAGTAGTAGATTTCTTTTTATAGCACTAGGCGGCAAAGGAGCAGACGGATCGCCTGATCGTAAGCAAGTACCGCCGCCCATGGACACAAGCAACACCACAGGAGTCACAAGAGCGTTGCCGCCCCTTGGGGTTGGGAAAAGAGATAGGTTGAGGGAGAAGGAATAGGGGGATATGGCCTCCGGCACTCTAACTCACCGAACGAAACACAATAGTTTAAGTACTGTTACTTTACGTTGATTTTCTGTGCGAGGTAGTACTTCCGCGGTCGAGCCGGCCCATTCATGCTGAAATCAGCAAGGCTCTACTATCTAAAAAAAATATTGCGAAACGTTGTAAATGATATCAATAGGACTAAATGTAAACATTCCGACGATACTCCATACAACCAAATCTGTTCAGGCATTCTAGGTAATATGATAGAGTTAATGCTTGCATTCGTAGTAGGCGTTGCAGGATTAAATTATGTATTTACTGTTCTAGTGATTTACTCCCATTACTAACATAATCCATTCGCTCATAATAATATAAAAATATCAGCGCTGTCTTTTTTAAGCAAATTTATTACCTTTTCACAAATTATAATTTAATTTCGTTGAGAGCAAAATAAATATGTTTCTTTCCTTATAAAGCAATGAATGAACTCCGGGAATCTAAACCTCTGCTCTTTTTCTATAACTATTTTCATTTATTTTCTCTGAAATAATGTCCCATATTAGTAATATAGTCACGATATCCAAAATTAATAATAGTACGTTACCTAAAATAATACTATGTTAAAAGCTAGCTCTAGATTTTTTATACATACATACATAGACTCACGCCTGTTTCCCCGAAGGGGTAGGCAGAGGCATATTAAGCGCCCACTTTTCGCCAGTGTTTTGATCCCACTAAATAGGTGGCGAGCCTATTGCCGCTTATCGGGATATTTTTTATAATAAATTGTCATAAATCCATTAATTTTAATTTTCAAACTTTTTTCCCTTCAGTCACCATTTAACAGAAAGATAGAGAGCCTAGAAAACTCATACACTTTTTCAATCACCTAAATATATATATATATATATATATTGTTTTTTTTTAAAGAGGTATAACATTACAACCACATTTCGCCATAGGGCGAGCCTATTGCCGTACCGTACACATTACCACACTCCGTGCTGCTACTGAAAATTTCCTAACGGAAAAACCCAATAACACTTTGCCCGACCCGGGAATCGAACCCGAGATCTCCCAATCCTACGCGCACATTTATGCTGCGAGACCAACGAGGCAATCCTAATCTGAATATTACACTAATATTACCTACGTTTTTTTACAAAGGTAAGCAACATCATCTTCCTAACGTTATCCTGCTTGTATTCCTTGAGTCTTCCTCCGTCTATCCAAACAGGTATGACACAAGTTTTGTTACATCGGTAAGCGGGTCCAATACCGGGTTTTGCAAGTGACTAGTTTGTTATAGTAGACAACCATCAGGTCAAACAAAATGCTTGACTATCAACCCTGTGAGCAAGCTAAATGCACATACAATCCCACATAGCTGTAAACCAGAATCAATTTTCGTAATTTTCAATCCATAATAGGGATAATGAATATTCTATGATTTTTGCTTTTATAATATACTAGAGGATGGCCGAGGTTACACCCGCGTTATTTAAGGCTACTGTTCCGCTCCCGTCGCTCATAGCGCAGTGTTATATAACCTTCCTCGATAAATGGACTATCTGACAGTGAAAGAATTTTTCAAATCGGACCAGTGCTTTCTGAGATTAGCGCGTTCAACTAAACAAACAAACAAACTCTTCAGCTTTATATACCTATTAGTATATAAGATTAGTATTAGTATAAGATAATTATGACATAATTATCTAAAATACTATAATAATAAGATCATTGTATGTCTTCCTCTCTACTTACATACATTTTATTGTGCCTAAATAAGACAGATAGGTGGACAACAATATAGAATTGAAAATTGCCAAGGCCTCTAGAATATGCTATTTTCAGCAGTTTAAATATAATATTTGCATATTCAGAATACACCAGCTCCCATTTAAATTATAATTATTTCTTCAACGCGCCAGTTTTTACTCTAATTATTCTTTAATTAACAAATTTGTATGAACTCAGAGACTGAAGGCGACTAAAAATATTACATTAAATTTTCAGAGGTCTAAGAAAATTGATCCTTATATTATGATGGTGTATGAAAACGTTTCAATCAGTCTTATATTTTTTAAAGCTGACGGGATATCTAATTGCTTTCAAAGCCTTATTAGTAATGTATTTATTTGGTTATACTTAGCACCTTTCTCGCATTTATAGTAATGCAAGGTTTACTGACACTATCAATAGATTTTCTTAGCCAGAAAAATATCTTGCCAAAAAAGAGGAAAATAGCTAACCCAAATGAAGTAATATGTAAGAGAGATGTAAACCAAATATCACGAAAAAAGCACAGAAATATAATTTACACGATACTAATTAATTCTCCAAATTATTTAAAAACGTTACTGAAATACTCAATTAACATTCCATAACGCTTATTTATCATTGAAACTTGAAACTTACATTATTATTTCTCTAGCAATTTAAACGTTTGTATGCTATTTTATTCACTCCGCAAAAATGATTTAAGTATTAAGTCAATATAAAAAAAAAACATTGGATTGTACTTCTTCAGCTATTATGTGCGTAATCATCAGAAATAAAAACAGTACCAACCGCATTTTATATTAAAAATACGTCAAATAAACGAATTATTTTGATGTAATCTTAAGATCGCAATATATAAATCACTGTTAATTCGTTCCCGGCATGTAATTAAAGAAAACTCGTAAAAATAATGACCACAGATTGTCACACACGTCAAAACGTCAACTTCGTATAACTTGAAAACATTTTCATAAACGAAAACGCGGCAATTCTCCCCTAAAAGTACGTAGAAAAATAATCGCGAAGCAAAACTTACCTCAATGAGTTTATCCCACAATCATCCCTCAGTCACTTAATCACACACACAACATTACAGAACGCAACATTAAAAAACACACGAACTCGCGAATGATTTGTTCCGAAAACGGCCGACACGTCCACCTCTCAGCCGATCTCCAAGAGAACTGAACACGAAACATGCAACATTTTACCCCATGTTTCGATAATTCTGCGACTGTCGCTATCTGGTGGCGAAAAACTTATGCATTAACAAGCTAAGAGTTAAAAAAGTTTTGATAGCGAACTGGTAACGTTACAATACATTTTTTGATGGTTTAATTGTGAAGTTTTGAGGAATGTTTACAGTTGTGAATTTATTAGCTTCGTTAAACAACCTTTTTATTGAAGAAAAGTTTTTATATTTTTGTTTAGAGCTTAATTGTTTACCTCACTTAGTGTTTTATTTTACTTTAAAATTTAATTACATTAAGTGTTAAGTCTCATTGTTTATTGTAAGTTATTCTCATAAAATCCTTGCATGTTGTAGAGACAAACTTGCATTCAGACAGGTCAGTCACTAAGATCTGGGTTTGATTGCCGAACAAATCATGTATGATTTTAAATGCTTAGTTTATATATTTGACTTACTATAATTAATAACATATAAAATACAGTTTTGTACGTTTATTGAAAGATAACACAGTATTTCTGCGTTTAATTATACTATTAGTTGCATAAACTTATTGTTAGGAATATAAACGTCACAGAATGTTAGAGTAAGGAAATAAAATAATTTTAGCAAATAAATAATAATTATAAACACTGGCGAAAAGTGGGCGTTTTATATGCCTCTGCCTACCCCTTCGGGGAAACAGGCGTGAGTCTATGTATGTATGTATGTAAATAATAATTAGCGTTAGCGTTTACCTACAAAATAGAAACAATCGTTTGCCTATTTTATTTGGAAGTCTTTCGTTATTTCTGAAAATACTGTATGTTCTTGATGTCTGTGATCATTATTTGGGGTTACCAACTAAAATGTGTGTTAGTTTCAGACCAACAATAAGCCTAAGTAGTGACCAAATTTTCTTAATGTACACGACCTACTTATTCTTTTATTACAAAATATGTATAGTATTATTTGAAAGTAAATGTTTTATTTTCAATTACCGAATTATATTTTAAATTTCATGTAAATAAAAATATCGTGTAAGAACGTTTTTAAGCGACAGTGACAGTTTGAGATTTGAAATAGATAAAATTAGTATACAGAAGGATTGTCGGGTTAAAATTTTCGTCGAAATTTGATCACTGCAGGCCACTAGTACTCATTGTAGCTAGTCTGGTAAATTGACCGCAATAGGCAACAGGCATGCACGTCCTTACAGTGCATACCTATTGTCCATCGTTCGGTTGCATCATGATTTTATCCCGAAACAGGCAATTCGGCACGCCGAAATAAATAGCAAGGGTTGGGTTATGAAACGAGTCGCCTGAATTTGAGGGTATTGGTGGTAGGGGGCTTAAGCGAGTTGGTTTTAATCCCCTAAAATTATTTTTGGCTGCCGGAGTTGCGTCTAAATATTTTTAAACAATTTCCAAAAATTCTTAAATACTTCGGCAATTATGCAAAACGGAACGTAGTTTTTATACTTAAGTACAGTTTTACAAATGTAATTTTTAGGTTTTGTGTGAAAAACGTGAAACGGAACGCAAACCCGCCATCTTGGAATGATCATATTGACAGCTAATGTCAAATTTGTGCGTCATTGCTTTCGAGTGCCTAGAGTTAGGTGCGACTGTAATAAGTAACTAAATAGGTTACTTATGTTAGGTTTTCTTTTGACCCTTAATCCGAAAATAGGAGCCCTGCGAAGCAGGGCTTCGTCAACCTTACTTTATTAAACTAGTGTGAAGAATGTGGAACTTGGCAGTGCCATACACACCGATGTTTGGAGATATTGTTTTTCAGAGAAAACCAAGTATTTCCGGCAAGTGAAAATGGTGAGGGGGGCTTTCGAGACCTCGAATCACTCACAACTCCTAAAAACGGCGACGTATTTCGAAACCTTTACCAATAAGTAAATTTCAATAATATAATTCAAAATTAATTTAATGGTGGTTTATGCGAATATTAATTAATTTAGTCGTGTCTTTTTAAGAATCGTTACCATCCTTGTTCATCGTCATCGCCTAGTTTATAATTTGTTCCACCGACAGGTATGGGCCCCTACTCATGAGAAGGGTCAGGTCATAGTCCACCGCTCTGGTCAAGTGCTAAGTAGCAGACTACGCATTCATTTCTATCGAGAACATTATGGAGAACTATCGGAGTGAGGGAACGTGAATGGTTGTCTTGCTCTGCATTCCTTCGCAAACGATAATTATACGCAATGAACTTTGAATACTTTCTGTCGTCTGAAATACAGGGACATACACCTAGATCAGAGGACAGAGTTGCTTGAAATGTGCATAATTTATAAGCCTTGTTAATACTATTTGTAAAGTGAGATATCATTTGGAGCAATAAAGATTATTATTATTATTTATTTATTATTTAATAGTCATTGCTGTGTGCCGTGGGAATGAACTCGAGAACCCTCTGTGTAGCAGTTTGTTTGTCTCTCCATTAGGTTATTACTGCCTTGATAAGCCTTAAGTTATAGAATTAAAATCTCCATCATTACCAATGGCAAACATAACTAGGACCCTACGTATAAAAAGTCATGTAAAAATTGGCAATATATTTTTATGTGTAAATAAAATCTAAATGTTTGGTCATCATCATATTACATACGATTGCTTCGTCTCAAAGATTGGAGTTCAAAATACAAAATGCTTGTGATTTTGTTGTACTGGCTTAAGTAAATTGAGTCTATTGCTTCTTAAGAGAGCAGCTCTTAGATAAATCTGGAAAGAGATAGCATCAAATATGGTCCGCTGAATTTAATTTCACAATATTTTCAACCTAGCTTTATATGATATTTTAAGACTGTTTACTCACAGGATAATTAATGCGTGTCTCAATCAAAATTGTCACGAACTTTAGTTTAGACACTATTTCTGATTCCTGCCACGTGTTATGGGGTCTAAAATGCTATATAGTTTGGATGGTCACTTTATTTTTCTTTAGACCTCAATGTATTCCAGCCCTCGAGAGCAGTAGTATATTATTAGGCATTCTATATCACAATCGGCAACTTTCTAGACGAGTAGGCACACTCGCCTCGTAGCTAGCCGATAGTGGTATGGAATGCCCAATAATACCCTACAGAGAGCCAGCATAAAACCATTACCAAGTCTACAAATCGCGAAAATATTAAAATTGGCATTATTATTAAAAGCTACATCATAAAAAAAACATAAATGGTACATTAAGACTAAGCAAAGCTCGAAACAGTAAGTTCAGAATAAAATGCTACTCCAGTTGTATCAAGTAAAGCCGGTGGCAGCTAAAAGCCACATTCAAGTTGGGCGATACTAATGTACTGAAACTATTTAACACAAGACAAATGTCCTCATTACTGACAAGTTATAACGATACAAATTAAATGTCCTTAGACAGGAATAGTTTACACTATGCGATGGTAATCACAGTTGTATAATAATCTATACTAATATAATGATGCTGAAAGGTCTGTTTGACGGGTTGAACGCGCTAATCTCCGGAACTACTTGGTGAAATTTGAATAATTATTTTTGTGTTGGATGGCCCATGACTGACTCTGTCTATTAGTCCTGAAGTGGTCACTCACACTGACTGCCAAGCCAGCACTCTTAGGTTCGATTCGCAACCAGGACAAATTTTGTGAGATTTGATGAGCATTTTTATTTGATCTTCACCTGGGTGTAATTATTCTATAATATATTGTATGTATATTAAAATATTTAACTTTGTCAGGTTTAGACCATCGCCTCAATTCCTGTATATACATAACTTATATTATATGTAACCAATTAGCCCACCTTTTAACATTACTACATGTATCCCTTATAACCTCCTAGTTACATTTTATTTTATTGCTCATGCCAACAACTGATGTGCATCGTCAATATCCCAATTAATTTGGCGACATGTTGCGACATGTAATTACCTTTATAGTGCTAGAAAATGTTAGTAGTAATGAGAGAGAAATATACGGAAATACGTTACGAAAATCCTACACTTACAATTTCTTTTTTCACATTCACACAACACCATCTAGTCCCAAACTAAGCAGAAGCTTGTACTATGGATACTAGATAATGGATAAACATACATATATAATTTTTTTTTGTAAATACATACATATCATACATAGAAGCACCCAGACCAAGACAAACATTCATGTTCATGCACACAAATGTTTGACTTGAGCGGGAATCGAACCTGCGACCTTCGGCGTAGCAGTCGCTTACACTCCCGCGGCGCCAGCCGGTCGTCTCTAAACTTGGTTTAGGCTCTGTAGGAGGTACAGTAGGAGAACCGTCTTTGGAGATGAGCGCTAAAGCAGGCTGTGGGTTTCTTTTAATGCGGAGAGGAGACATGAACTAGCTAATTTAAGGAGGATGTAGAATGTGAGGAATAATATGTTGGTGTTCCTCCAACTAGTGGGAGGATCATCTGACCAAGCAAGGTGGTCTTGCTCAGTGGAATGCAATTCATCGGAAGTGTTGCAGAACTTTTATAGATAGTATTCACGTGCGAGAACTTTAATTGCGCGATGTAGCATGTAGTTTCGCCCTGTCCGTTAGATGGCTTTAGTGTTGGGTGTCTTCACCATTCTAACATTAGGTAGATGCTCTCAGTTGTATGATACTACCATTGTATACAATGTCACAACTTGTACTGTACACGAATCATGTTTAAAAAACCAAAGAAATCTCTAGGTACGCGTATTTAAGTTTATATTATTGTAGAGAACTCTCAAGCTTTCAAGTTAACTCATGTTTTACTTCACTTGAGACGTGTATTACTTGTACACTAAGAAAATAAAGTGTTGTCAAAGGTTGATCGCGAAAGTTTAAAAGTCATATTTTGCTTTTATTTCAAACTTTATAAAACCTATCGTGTTTCTATAAAACTTTAATAAATTATTAAATTCATTATATAAAAAGTTATTAACCCTACAGTAGTAGTAGTCGCGCATCTAGAAGTAACGTAAGTGGTCGCGCGGATTACATACGTAGTCCATTTTAAAATTGATATAAAAATAAAATTTGGAGAAAACTCCTTATATTTTGTATAAAAATACTATCAGTAGTGTTTTTTTACGAACATTTAATTCGCGAAACCTAATTACAACTCAAAAATGAGAAAATAATTAACCAAAACAAAAATCGTCTCTAAATAAGCAAGACATTATTTACTCAAATGGAGATCACAAATAATTTTTGTATGATAAACTAACTACTAAATTCGATTTTCTGCACAAGATAGACACATAATCTAAAAATGATCCCTACATATAAACTTGTTGCACGCGGTACACATTTTTCTGGTGCTTTTACTGCGGCTTCTTCACAGTCAAAGAAATGACGCAATACGATGCTCAAAATTGAGGTAGTTGCTTGAGTTTTAGGATACAAAATGCCCAAAAAGTATTTTATCTTGTTTGTTGGATGCTTGGTAACGATTTTCTTCGATTATCTTATGAGCCAGTGCAGCAGTGGCGTCATCCGAGCCAAATTTATCCATTATTTGCTTGCGCTACAAAATTCATCAAGCCATGCTTCTATTTCTGAAGCTTGGCAATTATTCTCCATATTTATACTAAAATATAAGTAAACTTATGTTATAACAACAAATGTGAATAAATAAAGTCTAATTATAGCAATCCACTCAATTTTAGATAAAAAATACAAAATTTTAGAACAGTGAATAAGGAAAAAAAACTTACATAATCGGTCGCGCAGATTACAATTGTAGTCCACGGCCTTCTCTGAACTCCTGTGAGCGACCACAGGGCACGATTTGCAGTTGCACTGCACTGAGCGAGTTGCCCAAACATTCATTTGAAAGTATCTAGCGGCTTATTAATTCGGCGCAAACCGATTTTGAGAAATTGACGATTTTACATAGGTGGATTACATATGTAATCCACGCGACCACTCCAGGGTTAAGCTGTAACGTATGTCCGGTGCTTACCGCGTTGCGTCACAGTACCGCCCATACGCTCGGCCAATCAGAGAAAGCCATCGTCCGCGCTCGCAAAGCCTGACCAAATATGGTCATAAACGAACTCTCACCCTGATGGAGGGCCCGGTATATAAAGGGGCCGACAGAGAGGCCGGCACCGCTACACTAACGTCGCTTCTACTATATACCTACGCGTACCTACTGACCCTACGTCTTACGTGTATCCTGATCCCAGCTACGGGTTCCAGGTTTACCTTAAGCTCCGGGCTATGCTACCTAGACCGCTACACCTGCTGCATCGCCTTCGGCGTCACCTCTGCCGAAGAGTCTGGCCTTCCCTTGCACGAGTATGACCGACCAACAACACGACACTGGCCTGAACACTAAGGGCTGCAGTCTCCCACTCTGTTCCCTCCGGTAGTGTGCAGGGCAGGTTGCTCGAAGGGCTGCGCGTAGCGGCAGATCCTCGCAGGCCGTTGCAGCTGGCAGGTGCCGGCGGTGTGTGTGCGATGAGCGGGGCAGGCCTCTCTGTCGGCCCCTTTATATACCGGGCCCTCCATCAGGGTGAGAGTCCGTTTATGACCATATTTGGTCAGGCTTTGCGAGCGCGGACGATGGCTTTCTCTGATTGGCCGAGCGTATGGGCGGTACTGTGACGCAACGCGGTAAGTACCGGACATACGTTACAAAGCATTACTCCTGAGGTTTACGACTTTTTATTGATTTAAGATATATTAGTCGTAGTATTGCTCATTCGATTTTAAACTTTATGTAGTAAAAGTTTATTGATTCATACGCACATTTTAGAAGATATTTTCATTAATTATCATTACTTCTAACTTATGCGTATATAATTACATCTAATTTATGGGACAGGACGAAGGGGAAGACCTAGGCAGACGTTCTGTAACCAGATTGGAGACATCCTAAAAAAAGGACAGGTCAGAAGTACCCTAAACAGAAGACCATGCATGAGAAACTTGATGGGAGTGGATGAAGCAAGAGAGGTATGTCAGGATCGTTGCAAATGGCGTTCCGTATTCTCTGCCTACCCCTGCGGGAAACAGGCGTGAGTCTATGTATGTATGTATGTACCAACAGATTGTCAAGGGAATCGGGTTCGAATCAACGGCGCTCATCACCAACTTTCTAGTTCTTACTTACTCAGAGTTAAAACCGCTTGGTTCTGGCTGTCATGACGAGCTTTGAAAGTCGTTATAGGTAGTTAGTATTTCTGAATAACCTGACATTAATCTAAACCATGGACTATCTATATCCCTTCGGTTTGCGGAGTAACTGCCTGTCGGACAACAGGCAGTTACTCTGAGATAAAGCTAACGTTCAGTCAAATCCGGTTAGTATAGTTAGCGAACTCCAGCGTACAACTGAGATGATCAATATGTTTCCAGTTAAACCCATTTGTTTAATTGTTACTACACTCACCTTCAAAGAAAACATTACGTTACAACGTTACATTGTATTTTAGGTAAGGACACACAAACACTTAGTCCCATTTTCATTACAAGTCACTGCACACTGTTTACCACGCGTTATACTTGCAGGAAATTGCAATTGCCTTTGAGTATTTTGATGTATAGTTTTATTAGTGCAAAGTTTCATCAAAATGCTTGCGTGTGATCGACTGAGTCGGTTTAGAATAAATCTTATGTTCCAGGGGCAGACAACATGGCAGCATGGCATTTCAAGGCAGGAAAAAATAACAGTAATCTTAATATATAAAATCCTTGCGTTACTGACTGACTGACAGACACGCTACAGCCGAAACTATTGGGCGCAGGGAGCTGAAATTTGGCATGTATGTTCCTTAGGGACCTTAGGGGTGTACTAAGAAGGGATTTCCCGAAATTCCCACGGGATCGGCCAAAACGGGTAAATTAAAAAAAAAGCAGGCGTAGCTGCTGGCGTCCTCTAGTCTCTTATATAAAGAGAATTTTAGATATTGCAATTCAATAATAGAATGTATGACACTGAACGACATATTTTCCAAGATATCTTATCTCTTAAAATCATAACAATAGTTTTCTTGAAACAGCTACGAATATATCACTCGTAACGTTTTTATACTTTCGCTTATACAGTTTTATTTAGTTTTTACAGTAAATTATATTTGTTCACAGATCTTAATACCCGTGACTACGACGGAGGACTGGAAGTTACATAGTTTCCGAGTTAAGAAGCCCTAAAAACCCATCACTTTACATTTCTGACAAGCCTCGTCTGACGGATGGACGGATGAACCCTAAAAAAACCATGACTTTACTTTGCATTTCTGTCAAGCCTCATCTAATTAAATTAAATATTGTGATCCTCTCTATTTAGCATCAACCTAGCCTGTTCGCGCATCGCTCTGTTTAAGCCACTGAATGCTGGCTTGTTTTTCTAAGTCCTGCGGTTCAATAGACAATTACTTTTAAACTCTCGTAAAGAAACTATATCTCCGTTATAGTACTCTGGGGTGGTCTCATTCTTATACATCTAAAGGGCTAAGGCTTGTTACACACGGTTGTGAAGAGGAATAGCGGTACCGCTGTGGTGTGTTTTAGTCACCTTAACCTGTGTTTTATTCACCAAAGCATGAATTGAGTCACTATTCTCAACTTACTTTCCTTAATTGAAATTAAACTACTGAATTCTTCACAGATCTGGATCATTAATCCTGTAAAGAATTTGAAACGTCGGCTAGTAATAAATTAAAAATGTAGTTTCTAGATCATTCGGTTCAAATGTAATAACTTAGTGAAAGCAATACATCGCGATAAAATCCGTAAACTGTAGTTTAATTTCAATGTGTAACATTTGCGTATACCCAAGAAGATATTACTCTCCTAAACATAAATTTTAGACATCTAAGCATTTGTATGTTTTGCCTAAATATGGTTTCTGGTGACCTAAACATGTAATTGAGCCACCCAAACATGACGTGACTATCTGCCCTGGCTTATGTCTTAATCTCCAAAATACATAATTTAGTCAGGAATCATGTACGTACTTTAGGCGCATAAATATGTTTTTTAATCATTTAGACATTATTATCATTAGATAACGTTAATCAGTATTGAATTGAAGTATATAATCTAGCAACAACTGCTATGTAATTTTGAAATGATAATTATATGAACCCTACGCATAGTAGCTATTTTCTTTTGGCTCTCAGAATGTAGGAAAAGCAATGCAAATTTTAAACTCAATCCACCTAGCACGAGTAGTGGCTGTAAGGATGCAATTCTTTACCTTATTTTTTTTTGACAAAGGACATAATTAATATCGTCTGCATGACTCGAGGAGACAGCGCATACCCTATGCTTGTCGCCCGACTCGGTCATAAAAACGTCTCATCAATAGGACCGTGTGTGTTGACCCTAGAGTGGTTTGTAGTCCCTTAAAGACCTTTGTAGGGGTCTCATTAATTAATTCTTCAACCAATCTTGATAAACAGGGGTAGTTGTACACACAAGTATGTTTAAATGACCCCTTTAATTAAACGTATGTGACTGAGTTGGCGATTTTATTTTTGTTTCATGATTGGTGACATATATTGTCAAATGAAAAGATTGACTTGGAACTTGCTTAGAACATGCTAATTTTTACTTATCTTTAACACTAGCGAAAAAAAACGTTTTAAACCAGGACGTAAGGAATTAAAAATGTTATACATTTCAATTTACAGTATCAGTACTATCAATATTTTATTTCACAGCGTGCGAATCTGGTTTAAATGTATTATAATGATAAGTTTCCGTTGCTTGGACTCTAAAACATATTGATTTATACTGTTAATCAAATGGTCATGTCATAACGGATGGAAAGCCACCATGAAACTATAAAGAATCTTTGTAATTTATTACTTTACTTTCATTACAACCTCATTTTTAAGGCACTATACCATCAAAACAAGCATATTTTCCTCATTGACCCAAAATGAACTCAAGCGCCTTACAAACGCTTGTCGGATCGGGCCCTTACAATTTACAACATAAAAATATATTAAAAATCTAATCCTGATCTCTTCCCATTCCATTCGCCACGTTAAATAAAGATATATCGATTATATCCGATATCGAAATAATTTGAAGCCGTATTATTTTCTCCCTCACATTATTTTCTAACCATTCATTCAGTAATTGAAAGTAAAGGAAAAATTTGTAAATAAATTTTCTCTTTATTTCCCTACCTCAATTTAGTCTTTAGAATACCTTAAATTCAGGCCTATGGTATTTTCTCGTTTCTTTATGTACGCGAAATCGTTGTCGGCATGACCAAATTTTATTTTTGCAAAATCAGCAATCACTAATCAAGTATTCGCTCAATCATAATCTCCGCCTTCAATACGCTTTTTATAATATTCATGAAATTTCGTGTAATCCTCGTGTATAAAAACCTACCGAGGTATTAGTAAACCGTACTAAAAGGTAAACCTTTGGTTTCTTGGGTTATACTTAGATTTTAAGGTGATTGATAAGAAATAGTGAAAATTTTAAATACTTTTTATTTTCCATGTCGCTAGTATTTCGAAAGTCTTTTTTTGTACTGTCGACCTCTTGGTTTTGTTTATTTAAAGAAATATTTTCTCTCAAACTTTTATATCTTAATGGTCGCATCTGTTGAACCTGACTACACTTGTGATACAGAGCTAGGTATCGGCTTGCAGCAAACATTTTGATGAACGTTCCCCTTAGTGATAGAGAACGTCAAGAGATTAGCTATAACTGTATAACAACTACTGTTAGTAAAAAGACAAATTCTTATACGATATTCCTTTCATAATAAGTCGCGTTTGGCCAGACAATAATTTTCTTACAATGCACGTGAAACTAACGCAATATCGAAATCAAACGACCCCTTGCGCATACCTTGTTCAACGGTTATTTTATGAGATAATTCCAATCATGTCCGTTGTTGTCAATGTTGGCTTTATGACCAATTTACAGTCACTAATTAGAACTTATTAACCACTAATTAGATACATTGCTGAATATATACATACATACATACATACATACATACATACATAGACTCACGCCTGTTTCCCGGAGGGGTAGGCAGAGACTACGGAGCGCCATTTGCAACGATCTTGACATATCTCTCTTGCTTCATTCACTCCCATCAGATTTCTCATGCATGCTCTTTTGTTCAGGGTGCTTCTAACCTGTCCTATTTTTAGGATGTCTCCAATCTGGTCAGAGAACGTCCGCCTAGGTCTTCCCCTTCGTCCTGTCCCTTCCACACTTGCCTTATATATCTGCTTGGTCAGTCTTTCGTCATCCATCCTCTCCACGTGCCCAAACCATCTTAGCATACCTTTCTCGATGCTTGTCACTACATCTTCTTTTACCCCACAACACTCTCTTATCATACAATTCTTTACTCTGTCAGTCAAAGAAACACCACACATACTTCGCAGTGCTCTCATTTCTACAGCATTTATTCTACTTTCATGACTCTTCTGCCATACCCAACTATCACTACCATACATAAGAGTAGGTACTAACACCCCTCTATGGACAGCCAAACGTGACTTTTTGGACACGTTTTGGCTATTCATAAACGCCTTCAGAGCTCCATTCACTCTATTACCTGCATTAACTCTTCTTTCAATATCTTCTACATTCTTACCATATCTTGTAAACAGCGCACCTAAATATACAAACTCATTCACTTGCTCCACTCGCTGTCCATCGATCATAACATTACAAGCCGTAACGCATTCCTCCTTTTCAAAAACCATAACTTTCGTTTTACTTACATTTACTTTCATTCCTTTCCTCTCTAACGCACCATGCATGATTGTTACCATCTCCTGCAACTCCTCCGCTGAAGACGCAAGTATAACCTGATCATCAGCATAAAGGAGGCATTTGACAAGTAACTCATTCATCCTTAATCCACAGTCACTATTTTTCAAATCTTGCAAACAACTGTCCATGAAGAGGTTGAACAGCCACGGCGACGCTACACATCCCTGTCTAACACCTGTTTCGATGGTAAACCAATCCGTGTACGACCCATTTATCCTCACACAAGCTCTAGAATCTTCATAAAGGGACTTCAGAGCTTGCTGAATATAGATTTGGCATAAAGCTAGGAGCTCACTGATGACACGACATTAAATATGTATATTATCTTAATTCTATTACAAAATATTAGTTTAAATCCTAATAATCAAATTTCAATACTAATTATCACAAGTAGTTATGCGATGCCGTGTCCCTTAGATGTCGCTGTATTGACTGTCTTCACCGTTGCACGATAGATGGCTCCATCGTATGTAGCTACTGGTACATACGTACAATTAGAGGCAAGATATTCTGTCAGGATAGCTGATCGTGACTCGTGAACTACGCCGCTACGTGAAACATTTAATAGCGCGATTTAAGATCTTCTATCACGAATTCTTAATTCTATCGGTGCCCATGATATGTCGATAGTATTGATGTCGATGGTGTTGATGTCGACGCTATTGGAAGATATAATGAAAAATTTACTGCACCATTGGCGTAGTGGTTTACTCGGCCGCCTCGCCGCTTGACACTGCACCAAGTGTTGTGGGTTCGATTCCCACACGAGACAACACTTTGTGTGATCCACAAATTGTTGTTGCGAGCCGGGGTGTTTATTGTGTCCGTTGGTTTTATGTTTGTAAAGTCTCCCGCGATACAGGATTTATTTTTAGTAAGAGAGTTGTCTACAAACGAACAAACGAATGAATCTTACATCGTCTTCATAAATATTAAATCACCGAAAATAAAGTAAATTTCTTTGCAAGGCCGTTACATCAGTATAGGCTCAGGACCTAACACGTCCGCATTGTATCATACATACATACATAGACTCACGCCTGTTTCCCGGAGGGGTAGGCAGAGACTACGGAACGCCATTTGCAACGATCCTGACATACCTCACTTGCTTCACTCACTCCCATCAAGTTTCTCATGCATGCTCTTCTGTTAAGGGTACTTCTGACTTGTCCTTTTTTAAGGATGTCTCCAATCTGATCAGAGAACGTTCTCCTAGGTCTTCCCCTTTGTCCTGTCCCATTCACACTAGCCTGATATATCTTCTTTGTCAGTCTATCGTCATCCATCCTCTCCATGTGCCCAAACCATCTTAACATGCCTTTCTCAATGCTTGTCACTACATCTTCTTTTACCCCACACCACTCTCGTATCACACAATTCTTTACTCTGTCGGTCAAAGACACACCACACATACTTCTCAGTGCTCTCATTTCTACAGCATTTATTCTACTTTCAAATCTCATCTGCCATACCCAACTTTCACTACCATACATAAGGGTAGGCACTAACACACCTCTATGTACAGCCAAACGTGCCTTTTTGGACACGTTTTGACTGTTCATAAACGCCTTCAGAGCTCCATTCACACATTGTATCAATGGTTACTGAATTATTCCATTATGATGGCTGTAATTTGAATCTGTATTATATATTAATGTTCTGTCTATCAACTGCCAATTTTAATAGCTGACTTATATTGCTTTGCTTTCGCGATTGAATGACTTACTTATCCATCATCATCATCATCATATCAGCCGAAAGACGTCCACTGCTGGACATAGGTCTCCCCCAAGGCTCACTTGCATCCATCCGCTGCCCGCGACCCCAACAAGATCGTCAGTCCACCTTGCGGGAGGCCTACCTCTGCTACGACGTCCTGTGCGTGGCCGCCACTCCAGAACCTTTCTGCTCCAACGGCCATCGGTTCTTCTGGCTATGTGCCCTGCCCACTGCCACTTCAGCCTGACTATTCGGAGAGCTATGTCGGTGACTTATCCATACAATATTGTAAATGCGAAAGTTACTTTGTTTGTTTGCCCTTCTTTCGTACTAAAGCAACTGAACGGCTTTTTTGGAGTAATGTAGCATCAGAATAACAGATTATTGAATTATTTTGCCGTGATATTGTAAATTACAAAATGAATATCAATGTGGGCGTTTAGCTTTCTTTTTATTTTCGTTTAGATTGCTTATCCTAACTTATACGAATGAAAGTATGTATTTCCTTTTCCAATTTTCGTATATTTTTTTTAAGATAAAATATCAAATATCAAACATTTTCTCCAAATAGAGTAGTAACATACAAATTTTGACATTTATAATTTCAGAACGAAATTATTACATAAATTTAGAGAATATGTCTTCGCAGTCGTAAATATCTGTCTCGCCAAGTCACAGCACGGGCACTTGCCTCTTTGTTCTTACATCTTCATTGTTATAAATTCTCACTTACGCAAATATATTCCCAAAGCGAAATGCTTTGGGAATATATTTCAGAGACTTACTGTCTTGATAGTAAGAAAACGAAAATACGCCGTCTTATCCAGATTCACCGATCCATGACGACATAAATAGGGAACCAGGGGATTGCGTTTTTTTAAAACGAAATGCAATGATTTACGTAGCCATCCTTAAAGAATGGCGATTTGTAAAAAAAAATGGATTTTTTCCTCTGGAAAACCGTTGTGAGGTTAGGTACTTACTGTTGTTTTCTTGATTTAGGATGAATGACATGCTGTCTATATTACAGTTTATTCGTGTTTTTGATGTGTATATCGAGATGAACGTTATTCATTGCCCGGTAAACACTGTTAGCTGCTGTACCAAACGTGTTTTTAGCAGCTTTTTGCATACATATATTTGTGCTATTTTATTTAGTAAAGCTTTTCTAATTTCATTTCTGTCTTTCTGTGGTTCTTTATTTCACCTAAATCTACATTTATAAAATGACTCTGGTGTCAGTAAGCTGAAGTCAGGTATATTATGTGGTTTTATTTCGATTTTCTATCAATGGACTGAATAATACTCAGTCTCGAAACAACTATTTGTGAAGTGTTGTCCTGTGTGGAAATTGAACCCAAGAGTTGGCGTGTCTTAACCTGTGAAGTGGCCATTTAAGCTGTCTGTGCATTTACATATATACTATCTGTGCATTCAATGAAGATCTAGATTGAACAAGAGAAGCCTTAAGCAATCATTTTGATTGAAGTGGTAAGGGATGAGGTAGGTCCTTCTTATCCCATCTTAAATGTCTAACCTGTATATTGCAATAATAATCTGCGAAACTAAGAGGCTGTCAAACATCATTCGAAATATCTTTCTACTTCACCATGCAAAATATAAATAACTGACTGGATCTGTCTCATCTCAGCAAAAATAAAAAGCTTGCTCAAAATTTTAACCAAAAGGGATTCGATATAATTATGTATCTTCCAAAACATTTTAGATTACCTATACTACAAAGTAACGTATGTTGAGAAAAATATTACGATTCCACATAATGCTTTTCTAACTCCTTATATGCTAACTAAGAATCTAGTTAGTTCTTTTTTAAATAAAGTGTCTAAACTAATGAGTACGGGTATTCTAACGATGCAAAGGGGTATGTAATGGGAATGCAAATGTAGTTGGCTTTCGTTTTTATCTTTAGGCTCTAGCTGCCTTTTTCTTCTTACTTAATCAATAATGTGGATGTGTACCACACCTCTGCCTACCCCTTCGGGGATGAAAGGCGTGAAGTTATGTTATGTTAATCAATACAGCAAATAATACTATTTTTAGAAAAGTAAAAGCTCATAGCGTAACTTGGCTTGCCGTTCGTCACAGGTCGGCAAAGTTAAGCAACGTTTGCACGGCTCGCTACTTGGATGGGTGACCGCGTGCGGCATTTACAACAGAGTGCTACAAAACTGTCGGTCCCGGTTCTTTCATCAGGACAAGGATCGTTAAGCCATTTCGAAGCTGAAAAACTCCGACACCACAGCTAGGTACATACGGACACAAAAAATATAAACGTGAAGTGAGGCTGGATGGATGTATGGATAATTGAATATTTGTTACTCTTTCAAATAAACGTGTTGGACGAATTTTGATTACGAAGTAATTTATAATCATCAAAATAGCACCTTACCTTTAAACAAATCTAAATTTATTTGCATGTAAACGAACTTTTAAAATTTATGTGCCATAATTTTTTTGTTCTGTAAAATCTCCAAACGAGTTGGTCATTCACCAATAATCAGACCTGAAGCTATTTATAGAAAGAGGAAAGATTTTATTTTAGTCCATGTCCGCCTACATACTTGAGGAAAAAAACATAATCATGATTTCAGACGCCTTCTTACTTTACTGCCGTCCTAAAAGAAGAAAATTTCCTTCAATTTTGTACCAAATTTGTTCTTATGGACGAAGCTAAATGGATATATTGTAGGTCCACTGTTACTGAGTGACTTCTCGTTTTGTGCGACATAAAATTCATGAAGCAGCTTTGAATGTCGCATTAGTAGTTACGTAACGTTGAGCTTATGTTTGAAGACGTTTCTGAAGTCTTAAGCTTGATTTCTAGGTCATTTTTGTCAGAAATTCTTACCTACGACTTATTGTGGAATTTTATAACACAGACCAATAAACATAGCTAATAATATAATAATAATAATTTCCAAATAACATAGCTACTGTAAAACCTTAGAAGTGATTAAATAAACGTTTTTACTTTTTGACTATTAGATTTATTGCATAATCTCCTATCACAAGCAAATGATTAACTTAAAAGAGGATTCAAAATAGTGTTATATAGGTACTTTATACTGTAGTGTACTTTTAATAACTTATTATGATATCCACGCCAGCAGTGAATGATAATAGTTGCCAAGGGCTTTACTATGTACTATATTATGACATAAATCGAAGCATTATCAATTTTCCTTTTTTTATCGTTGCAAAATTGCATAATAACTCTTGTTGCCAAGCCGCAACGAGAGTTGTCATAAACTATTACTCGTCCCAAGGCCTTCGACATGACCTAATGATTTTTATTCAGAGGCAATAACTAAAATGATAGTTATACTTGTCTTCCGAAATAAGGGGTTATTTCTGAAAACAAGTACCTAATGTGCAAAAAATATAGTTTTGAATTATAAATGCTCTGCAAATTCTACATTTCTTTATATTTTTTTTTTCCTTTCTTATATTTTTTATGTGTTTGGCTTTCTTTGTGCATTAAAGCAAATCAATTACTTATTATCTATAGATAGTGAAGAAATATGTGATTTGATAACTTGCGACAACGTCAAAACAACAGATTCTTGATAATAAATTGATTTACATAAACTATTCATTTCCATATTTTTGCCGCATTGTTAATTTATATTTATACGCACATGGTCAATTACATGCATCTTGCATGTAATTGACCATGTGCGTATAAGAACTGAAAGCTTCTTATTTTCTGAAATCCACACTGTGCAGCCCAATATTTGAAAAGGCTATAACCTTGTTCCAAGGGTGCTTGTACACGGTGCATGTAGCTGGAGCAAGTAAAGGTGCGGGTTACATGCGTGAGTAATATGCGCAAGCTACTTGTTCAAGTTACTCGCTTGTACTTGTACGTGGTGCAAATAACTGGAGCAAGTAAAGACACGGGCTACTTGTGCAAGCTGTGTGTACAAGTAATTTGTTCGTAATCAAGAGCTAGGTACATGTGCATGCTATTCGTGCGATATCTTTATTATATTAACTTAAATCGCGTCAAAATATCTCGACGAACGAAAATTCTTTTAAAATCATATGTTAAAAATGTAATTTTAACAAGTAACATGCGCGAGTGACCCGCGCGCGCCGCAGAGTACGCGAATTACTTGCGCAGGTTGCTCGCTTTGGTACATGCTCGAGTCGCTGGACCCGCTCAATGTTTTTAAACGATATGTTTACGGTGCATTTAACCCGCGCAAGTGCCGCAACATGCTCAAGCTACATGCACCATGTATAAGCACCCTAAGTTATAAACATTCCATTTTGACTCAATATGTAGCAGTTGCTACGGTGTAGCTAGTGTCATAACTTTCGTAGCATGTTGTACGCAGTGCTACGACAACGGTCTCCAGTGTGTGCTACATCGTAGAGGGCTACGGTAAAATGTATGTCGTTCTATAGTAATATGCATCGTTTCGTTGTTTGTTCAATAGAATAACGCTTAAACTGTAGATAACATATCAAGATTTTAAGGTTACTTGACGAAACAGTGTCTGTCATAGCGTAGCTGCCATAGTCTTTTGAAAACAGACCGGTGTTAGAGAAGCACTAGGGACGATAAATCAGCTTAGCAGAAAGTTTATTAAAAATCATACATGTTTTCATTCATATCTCTGTGCAATCTAAATAAAACATACATATTTAAAATAACATCGGTTCCCAAATACAATTTAAGAGATCATGATTATCCCACAGTAAGATATAATCTTGTAGCGCGTGGAAACTTTACAGATATTCAAACAACGAATAAAAATAACTTCCAGACTCCAGTCAGGAATCGTTAGTCGTTCTTTTAACAGCATTTTTATTTTTTTTATAGACTCACGCCCGAAGGGTTAGGCAGAGGTGTAATATAAAACTCACATTTCGCCAAGATTTTTTAGGTCCCACGTAATATGGGGCGAGCCCGCGAGCCTATTGCCGTTACCGGGCGCATTACCAGACTCCATGCTACTGAGAATTCGGAAAAACCCAGTAACACTTTTTCCCGACCCGGGAATCGAACCCGGGACCTCCGATCAGCAGTCGCATACGTTATCCACTGGACCACGCAGGCAGTCAAATTTTTAAATCACACAATATGTGTCGCGTGTAAGGATCGAACTAACAACACTTGGCGTTGTGTTGAACGGCGAGGCGACCGCTACGCTATACGTGCAATCAAAGACAAAAATCTTTACATACGTAAATATATACGCTCGATAAAAATATCTATCGCACGTGACATCGAGTTTCGCTAAAGTGCAAGTCACTTTAGCGAAACTCGATGTCACGTGCGATATCAATATCTCATTTTTACACCAAAGAAGAATTCAACTAAAAAGTTTTACAATCAAATTAAAACTGAAATAGACGCATACGTATTCGCTGTCCCGGAATCCCAAAGTATTTCCCAAAGTATTATTTTCCCAAAGTATTATTCTTAATGTTTTGATCGATGGACAGCGAGTGGAACAAGTGAATGAGTTTTTTTACTTAGGTACGTTGTTTACAAGAGATGGTAAGAATGAAGAAGATATTGAAAGGAGAGTTAATGCAGGTAATAGTGTCATTGGAGCTCTGAAAGCGTTTATGAACAGTCAAAACGTGTCCAAAAAGGCACGTTTGGCTGTACATAGAGGTATGTTAGTGCCTACCCTTATGTATGGTAGTGAAAGTTGGGTATGGCAGAAGAGATTTGAAAGTAAAATAAATGCTGTAGAAATGAGAGCACTGAGAAGTATGTGTGGTGTGTCTTTGACCGACAGAGAAAAGACTTGTGTGATACGAGAGTGGTGTCAGGTAAAAGAAGATGTAGTGACAAGCATTGAGAAAGGCATGTTAAGATGGTTTGGGCACATGGAGAGGATGGATGACGATAGACTGACAAAGAAGATATATAAGGCAAGTGTGAATGGAACAGGACAAAGGGGAAGACCTAGGCGGACGTTTTCTGACCAGATTGGAGACATCCTGAAAAAAGGACAAGTCAGAAGTACCCTTAACAGAAGAGCATGCATGAGAAACTTGATGGGAGTGAGTGAAGCCAGTGAGGTATGTCAGGATCGTTGCAAATGGCGTTCCGTAGTCTCTGCCTACCCCTCCGGGAAGCAGGCGTGAGTCTATGTATGTATGTATGTATTATTCTTGTCGAGAGGTCTAAATCAAACTTTGTGACTCATACTGTAACATGACTACTCTTCTGTAATATATCGACAAAATTAAGCACCGTTTAAGCAGGTCACCGTGTTTTAGAGGGCACGTAAAGTACTCGGTCCCGGTTATTGTAGAGTTTTTTGTTTGAATGTGCTAATCTCTGTAATCATCAGTCGTTTTTTTTATATACTAGCCACATTAATGAAGAACCTAGGATAGGCCTAAGCTAAGTTATATTGTACTACGTTTGTTACGCGTCTGAATTTGCCATTTGTCTGTTAATAGAATGTTTGTTATATCCCCTACAACACAGCATTGTAGAAAACCTGTCTTTTAAAAAATTACATGTCTAAATTAACGCACTTTGTTACCATAAGAAACTTTTCTCGTATATTATATTAAAAACCTGCGAAGCATACTGGAATAAAAATTAACATTTTAGCTTTAAAGATTGCATAATGCAACTGTAACAAGCGTATGCATATGCAACAGATTTACATTTTAAACTAATTTTGGTCTGAAAGTTGTACAAGAATCTCTGCTTGGGGAATAGAAAGGAAATGCTAGATATTTCCTTTAGAAAACTGTACTAGATTTTATAAAATTAAGAATATTTTTGATTCGGTGTTCCAAACTGTAGGACTTCATATTCGATTACTTTTGAATTTTAGATTATGATTAAATAAATATCTCGAAACAACCCACACATGGTCTTCTGATGAGAATAAGCAGAGCTTCCATTATATTATTTTATTTTAATTAGCTCACCAACAAATGTAATTAAAAGAAACATCTTAAATACGGCTTTCATATTACATCTAATTTAGAATGCGTAACAGTGTTTTTTTATTCAAAGAGATTCCAATCAGGGGGCTAATCGTGCTATTTTCAAACGTTCAAACGTTGACAACGTAACGTATTTGGTGAACGTTTGGTTTTAGTTTGGCTGATGTCAAACATGGTATCGTGCTAATTGTATTGAGCGTTCTGTTATACCCTTAGAATGTATAAGAAATGGCTGAAAATGACACACTCCTATTTTTAGCTGCTGCGTCAGCAAATCAACTAACTCAGCTAGGACTGGACGGTTAGAAGCCAGTCAGTCGCTCTTAAAACTCGGTTCGGGTCGGACCACTTCTAGCTCCTAAAATTATATCTCTGTATCCTAATCTACCAGTTCAGTATTATAGTGATCTTCAGTGTATTAAATAGTTTTTTTTTAAAAACCTAAATACGATATCCCGTATAACATTTGGTGGCAGCGGTGGGATACGAAAAACGATATCCCGAATACGTCTTCGAAAAATTCTGTGCTTGTTTGGTGAATTAATGAAGAACGGTTCATCGTCTTGGTGATCGTGACACGGAGGCCCGTGTCCACTGCTGAGCCTTGCCTGGGCCCTTACCGTTGGCCTAACGGTACTTACGTCATGCTGCGACTGATCCTGAGACTGATCCCGATCCTGGCTGTACTACAGTGAGTGCCAAACTTTCTAAAAGTCCACAGACATCGCTTCAGAACACAGAACTCAGAGTTTACGCAATTTATTAACGCATTTTGTAGAACTCGTGTACTATATTCTTAATTCTTTCGTCACCCTGAAAACAACACCACTATTCATAGTCATATTTATGTGTGGTACTACTAATTCGGAACAACGGAATCTGTTATTGTTACACGCTTCTAGATAAACTCGCTGCTCCACATCGAACTTGTACGAGCTAATCTATAGTGGAGACGGCTTCTTTCCTGTATACAATATTCTATTCGATTTTATGTTATTAGTTAATATTTTAAAACTATAATAATGACTAGCAAAGCTGACCTTAAAGAGGAGGCTCCCAGTGGTTCTAAGGGCACAACGCCCCGCTCCGAATCAGAAGAGAAAGTAGAACTTAATGTTCTACTCAAATTTATCAAACCTTTCGATGGCTCTCGAGAAACATTAAATGCTTTTATTTCCAACTGTCAAAGCGCTTATAACATCGCCAATAAATCACAAAAACCTACTCTATTCAAGTACATTCTCAGTCAACTCACCGGTAGAGCCGAAACGACATGTAGCATTAAAGAATTCGACAATTTCGAACAATTTCTAGATTTTCTCAAACAACAATTCGGAGAAAAGAAACATTATACACACCTTCTCTCCGAACTGCAAGATTGCAAACAAAACCCTAACGAGTCCGTTAACCAGTACGCATTAAAAATAGAAACGTGTCTAGCTAAATTACTCACGGAAATCAAAATATCCATCCCATCAAAAAGGAAAACGGAAGTAGCAGGCAGGGTAGCAGCCATGGAAGACCTAGCTCTCCATACATTTATGGTTAACCTTCAACCACGACTTTCACAAATAGTGAGATGTCGCGACCCCGATTCCCTCAATGCGGCGGTGAATTTCGCTGTCGCAGAAGAAAAAATACTCTCCGGCACCTCGAGCAGGAAACCATTCCAACCCTATTATAACTCGGATAAACCTAGATTTCTACCGCGACGCGAACCCCAGAGCCAGACCTCACGCTTTCCAGCCGCGCAAAACACTCGTACAGTAGATACGCCAAAGAAAATCAATACTGGTGACCTCATATGCCGATACTGCAAAAATATAGGGCATACCATAGACAACTGCCGCAAACGCCAATACAACAATAGCCGCAACCAGTATAACGCGCAACCTTCTACTTCCGGTCGCCAGAATATTACTGCACAAGATCCGTCTCGTAGGACCTACCACATTAGTCAGTCACAAGACGACGGATACGATGAAGTAGATAATTTAAACGAATAAAATTTCCCGATACGTATCGCGCGGGAAATTACCACCACAGAATCAAAGTCGATACCTTAAACACTGTATCCTCTGAATCGAATAGTCAACCTAATCCTCTGAATCCTCTGAATCCTCTGAATCCTCTGAATCCTCTGAATCCTCTGAATCCTCTGAATCCTCTGAATCCTCTGAACCCTTTGAAATCACCGAATCCTCTGGATCCACTGAACAACAGTACCAAGTCACTTACCAAATCTGATAAATCCCTGAATCCAATGATTACCAAATCCGCTGTAGCCGAGGAAAACCCTGAATCCCTAATACTTACCAAACCGCCTATGTATTCTAGATCCAGAACAAAAACATATTCTGAATGTGTTAAAACCGTACCAAATCCGCAGCCTGTATCTCCAAAAATCGTGTCCCTGAAGCAAAACCTGAAACATACACAAAATATTAGAGTTTATAAAATCAATAGAAATACAGAAAAGCGATACTTACCTCATATCACGATCCAAACTCCTGTCGCAGACCGTCCTCTTTCCTTTCTAGTTGACACTGGTTCTTGTGTTAGTCTGTTAAAATTAGATTCTATGTCTCGAGTACCGCGCTTAAGCGATGTGATAATAACGTTAAAAGGAATTGACCCTAATGACGATGTCACACCAACGGCAGGTAGCTTTAAAATGCATATATTTCAAAATTCTTTAAAATATTATATGCACGAATTCCATGTCGTAAAAGACATTAGCCTAAGTCATGATGGCTTCATAGGCAATGACCTCATGAAAGAACTAGGATGCCAAGTCGATTATTCCAAAGGTGTATTACGCATAGGTAAAGAATCGATAAAACTCAATTTCTCTGAACCCTTGTATACTATTCCCCCTCGCACTGAAGCCGTTATCGAATGCACAGTCAGTAACCCACATATTCAAGAGGGTACTATTCTAGACCAACACATCTCTGAATCTCTACTAATCGCAAACTGCATTGTCAAAGTCAAAGAAAACAACCGTGTTAATATAACGATTGTTAACACATCCGAAGAACCAGCAACAGTCCACCCTAACCTCAACCTTACCTTAGAAATATTACCCGAACCACCTGAAATTACTTGCACTGCTTCGCATTACCAATCCAATGCTTCAGATAGGACTAATCAAGTTCTGAAACAATTGAGGATTTCCCATCTAAACGAAGAAGAAAAACATGCCCTCCTACAAGTATGCACTGACTTCTCAGACATCTTTCACCTCCCAGGCGATCAACTTACTTATACTACAGCCACAGAACATAAAATCAGAACTAATTCCGAAGTCCCGATCCAAACAAAATCCTATAGGTTTCCAGAATGTCACAAGAAAGAGGTCGAAAATCAGATGAATAAAATGTTAGAACAAAACATAATTGAACCCTCCAATTCTCCTTGGTCTTCACCCATCTGGGTTGTACCTAAGAAGCTTGATGCTTCGGGACAACGCAAATGGAGAGTCGTTATCGACTATAGAAAACTCAATGACATAACCATAGGAGAAACCTACCCCATACCACAAATCACTGAAATCTTAGACCAATTGGGTAAAAGCCAATATTTCACCACATTAGATTTAGCCTCAGGGTTTCACCAGATCCCGGTTTCAGCCTCTGACGCACCTAAAACAGCATTTTCCGTCCCACAAGGACATTTTCAATTTTCAAGAATGCCGTTTGGACTTAAAAACGCACCTTCGACGTTCCAAAAACTTATGAATACCTGCCTATCAGGGCTTCAAGGTTCACGCTGTTTTGTGTACCTAGATGATATCGTTGTGTACTCGCCAGACCTCCCAATTCACCTCCAGAACCTATCAGCCGTCTTCGAAAGACTCCGTAACTATAACCTTAAACTCCAGCCAGATAAATGCGAGTTTCTTTGTAAAGAGGTCGCTTATCTCGGACATCTTATCAATAGCGACGGAGTAAAACCTAACCCCGATAAAATAAAAGCAATCACAGAATTCCCCATACCTAAATGCCCAAAAGACATAAAATCATTTCTAGGTCTTGTATCATATTACAGACGTTTCATCCCGGACTTTTCGAAACTCGCTAAACCTCTGACATCTCTTCTGAAAAAGGATACACCATTCAAATGGAATAATGAGCAACAGCTCTCATTCGAAAATCTACAAAACAAACTTATTACATCACCTGTCCTTGCCTACCCCGATTTCTCTAAACCCTTTTTACTCACGTGTGACGCCTCAAACTTTGCTGTATCCGCAATTCTATCTCAAGGCCAAATCGGCAAGGACCGTCCCATAGCTTTTGCATCTCGCACTCTTAATAAGGCAGAATGTAATTACAGCGTCACCGAAAAGGAATGCCTCGCCATAGTCTTCGGTACCAAAGCCTTCCGACCATATCTCTATGGTCGAAAATTCACGATCGTCACTGATCACAAACCACTACAGTGGCTTTTCAATTGTAAAGACCCTGGCTCAAGGTTAGTTAGATGGCGATTAAAATTAGAAGAATTTGATTATGATATCGTCCATAAGAAAGGAAAAATCAATACAAACGCCGACGCACTGTCTCGATTCCCCGTCAACCCAATAGATTTACCAAACCCCGACTCCCTATTTCCGAATGTTAATGACACATACGACAATCCTTTAGAAGATCCCTTACTAGAACTACCATCCCATATTCCATTTGCGTTTGACAACAACGAAATGATTAACCAAGAGCCCATTCAAAACCCTGTCCTAGATTCCACACTAAATCCTTACATAAATCCCACTCCTGGACCTAGTACCGTTCCAGATTTTCCCTTAACTCAAAACGAAGAACCTTTGCCAGAACTAATTGAATTAGGCCCATTAGATCTAAGTCCTAAAAGTACTGACATTAACCCCGACTTCGACAATATCGAAATTCCTTCACCCATCGATTCCCATAACTCACCTGTCCCTGATGTAAACAACGATGACTACTCGAAATTCCTGAAATCCATAGCCAACAAAGAATTCAGTCCCAACACCCTACTGAAAGAACACAACGAAAGTTTACTAAAATGTCCCTACAAGATAATCCTTATTCCTACCTCGATAGACTTAGATGAATCCAACCCCTACGTTTCAGAAATCTTATCCAACAGTACTAACGAAAATGAAATCCTCGAAGCCGAAAAGGAACTACACTCTTTCTTGAAAGTAAAATTTGAAGAAAAGGATATCTACTTAATCTTTACGAAAGTAAACCACTTCGACGAAGCTTCTTACCCTGCGATCTATAATACCCTGAAAAGAGTAAGAACCGATATCTTGCAACTAACCCCGATAACAGATATTGCTATTTCTGATTTTAAGAACCCCTTCGACCAACACTCCTATACTAAAATCTACAATATCCTAACCTACATATTCCACAACACTAAAATCTGTTTACACGTTTACCTAAACAAAATAGTATATCCAACTCTAAGCGAAAGACCCAAGATCTTGAGAGAAAACCACGATATCCCGGTAGCCGGACACCTAGGCTCAACACGAATGTACAGTAGAATTAAAGAACAATTTTACTGGAAAGGAATGAGAAGTGATATAGAAGACTATGTCAAGAAGTGTAAGTCATGTCAGGAAAATAAAGCATTAAGAAAACTCAATCGAGCCCCTATGGAAATTACAACAACATCTACTGCCCCCTTCCAAAGAGTCGCGTTAGATATAGTAGGCCCTTTGCCTGAATCCGGCACCGCCAAACTCAAGTATATATTAACCCTTCAGGACGACCTATCCAAATATTCTATTGCCTATCCCTTACGAAGTACCACGGCGGAAGAGACAGCCGATTGCCTAATTCATTTTATTTCGCTCTTTGGCATTCCCAAATCAATACTGAGCGACCAAGGAACAAACTTTACTTCCGAACTATTCAAAACCACATGTCAGTTCCTAAAAATAAAACAACTATGGGCTTCTCCCTATCACCCACAGACACAAGGCGCTTTAGAACGTAGCCATTCAACGCTCAAAGAATATCTTAAATCCTTTATTAATGATAATCAAGATAACTGGCCCACCTATGTATACACAGCCATACTCACTTACAACACAACCATACACTCTACCACAAAATTCACACCATACGAACTAGTTTTCGGTCATAAACCATTCATCCCAAACTCTTTATATGAAAGCGGCCCTAACACCACGTACTCAGACTATATAAAGATGCTGCAACATAAATTTAAATTTACTAGAGAAAAGGCCCTTGAAAATATTATAAAATCAAAAGAATCCTCAAAAACGTATTACGATACTCGCACTAAGCCACCTCTAAAATATAAAATCGGTGACTTAGTCTACTTAAAAAACCATTTAAGACTGAGAAAGGCCTTGTCTCCCTTGTGGAAGGGACCCTACAAAATCATACAAGTTCATAACAATAATACCGTCACGCTCCTTATTAACAGACGTCACGTCACGCACCATTTCGACGAAATCAAACCCGCAGAAATCCCTACCAGTTCATAAAAACTAACGCTATCCTATTTATTTCTTTCAGCGCCTCGATCTATACTCAAGCGGACTTTATCAAGCCGTATCCGTCGAATTCTGGCATCTACTTTGACAATCTAGGCAAACTTAAGATAATTAAAGGCAACCTAAATATAGTTAGTTATGTAGATATCTCGTTCATACAACCTCACATTACTAATTTAAATGAAGCTATGAGTTCCCTAAGATTTTCTTGCCAACAATTCGAGCACTCACAATGTGAAGACATACTATCACCCTTATCAGTGCGATTTAAGGACATCCAACGCGAATACGAATCTATGTCCCACCTTATTTCTAAGCGCAATAAACGCTCTCCGTGGTTTGGCGGTATAGGTACAGTATTCAAGCATATTTTCGGCACTCTCGACGAAGACGATGCCCTAAAATACGACTCCGGCATAGAATCACTTCAAAATAATCAGAAGAAGTTAGCGACCCTAATAAAAGAAAATATCTTGGTCACCACCTTCACCCTGGAACAATTCAAACAAACAATGATTAAATTAACTAATAATGAAGAAATTATTAACAGATCATTAACTTCAATACTAAGCCAAATAAATAATATTACAGACATTTCTAATAATTTAATCATTGAAACAAAAGTCCACTCCATACTTACCAACATCGAAAGCTCCTTACTTACATTGTCGTTCCAGCTCGAAGATTTAACAAACGCCATTGTTCTCACTAGTCAAAATATCCTACACCCAAATATTCTGGCGCCGGCGCAACTATACAAAGAACTCACTGATAACGACAGGCACATGCCTCGGGACACTGGGATACCGATTTCTTTAAGTTTAGACAACATACATTTAATTTTAAGTATTTCTAGTGTATCGTGTTACTATTTTAATCATAAACTCGTATTCGTTTTACAAATACCTTTAGTCACTAACGATGAATTCGTTTTGTATCATAATTTAGCGTTACCTACCCCTCATGTTACGGAAAACCTAACTACTTTTAGCCTAATTTCACCCTCTAGTTTGTATACTGCTATTTCTAAGGATAAACTTACTTTCTGTAATCTAGATAGTTTAGATAAGTGTAAGATAATTAACTCTGAGTTCTACCTATGCGATATACCTATGGTTCTGTTGTCAAGCGGTAACCCGACATGTGAAAGTGAACTGTTGACGAAAACTATCAGTGCTATTCCCGAACAGTGCGTTACTAAAACTATAGTCGGCGAATTAGACATTTGGAAACCCTTGACAAACAATAAGTGGATTTTCGTGCAATCTCGTCCGAGCAAGATATCAATCGAGTGCGGTGTTTCGGAAATACGCGAAATAATAGTGTTCGGCACGGGTGTATTAAACACTCCTAATCAGGGTATAGTGTATACGAAAAGTGCTCGGTTATTATCGTCAAATAACCCCGTTAATATAAGTGCACCTAGCGTTATTTTAGATTTTAATATTATAAACGACTCATGTTGTAAACTAGATCATAATAATTTAAATAAGATACCCCATACAACATTACAAAATATCGACCTAGATGATTTAGTAGTCAATAATGAAAATAACAAAATATTTACTGATTTAAATGAAATAATCGAAGAAAAACCTATTTTGACTAAATATGGGACATCTTATTTAACACTTACCGTTATCATATCAATTATTGTAATCTCCTATATATCTTTTAAAATTGTTAAGTTAATTCTAAAATATAAGAAAATATTTAACCTCTCTAATTTAAGACAGACCCGTTCCGAAAATGACAACAGTCCGCATATCACCGATTCCCCTGTTCCATTACCCAGATTGAGAGAAGTAGTATAATTCTTAGATTCTGAATTTCGGTTGTTTTCCCCGAATTTCAGTCTTATGCGGGGGGTTGTTATACCCTTAGAATGTATAAGAAATCGCTGAAAATGACACACTCCTATTTTTAGCTGCTGCGTCAGCAAATCAACTAACTCAGCTAGGACTGGACGGTTAGAAGCCAGTCAGTCGCTCTTAAAACTCGGTTCGGGTCGGACCACTTCTAGCTCCTAAAATTATATCTCTGTATCCTAATCTACCAGTTCAGTATTATAGTGATCTTCAGTGTATTAAATAGTTTTTTTTTAAAAACCTAAATACGATATCCCGTATAACAGTTCGAACCATGGAAGAATAATCCAATCTCTTTGGTTCGAACCGTAGACGCAACCCTTACGTTGAGCTAACGTCAAACGTTTAGTGCTTGACACCGGCTTTTGAAAATAGTAAGTACTATTCTTAAACTAAAGAGGCTGCAGCGACATCGCGCCATGTGCAAGCACTATTTTAAAAAGACAAATGTCATTATGTGAATGTCATTGAATGTCAACAAATATTATATATATATGAAATCATGAAATAATTTTATTCAAATTATACGGTAAGTACCAAAATATTGTTGACTGTAATAAGTGATTTATGCAAAAAACAATTAATGATCACACTTGGTCATGTAGAAGTGGTTTTTATTTCACTAGAGTAACGAAAGTGAATTCAAATGATGATGCACCACAACATTACTGCAATTGCAGCTTCTTCTGCTATTTGTCGAGCCCAATACAAATTTTATATGATCGTTACAATAAATAACACCTATTTTTCAGATTTGGAATAATATATAGAGCAGAAAAGCCCAAATTGTCCGCGTTCGGCATAATAGTCATCCATTCTATATAAGAAGAGATACCTAGCCGAAAAGCTGGAGAATTTGAATTTGGCTGACTTTCTAACTTTTCAGGTACGCATTTCAATTATCATTACGTAAGATCCTATAGTATTTAATCTCATTCTGAACTTGTCTTATAATATGCATAAATCCCCAACAAAATATTGTAAGTATATACTCAAACACAAGATACAGCGCACTTATGAGAACAATATTAATCTTAAGATAAATGTCAGCGTGTTTAGTTATTTTGGTAGGACTTACATTTGGGTAAATATTTACTAAATAATTTATGTTTTAATTTTGTTCACAGTAGCCGAGGAGTAAGCAGAATAATAAACCGCTCGTTAGCAGAACCACATGGACAGTACATATTTGCAAGTTAACAAAAATGAGGAATTTGCTATGAGCCAAATCGAGACCATCGTCACTTCTTGGACATTAAACAAGAATAGGTATACTATTAATTAGTTCGCTTCCCGTGGGTGTCGTCAGCGGCGACTAAGGGATAATATAATGCAAATACCATATTTGCGTAGAGACGGAAAATTCGAGATCAAACCCTATACGACTGCCTCGTTGGTCTCGCGGCATAAGTGTGCGCGTGGGATGGGGAGGCCCCGGGTTCGATTCCTGGGTCGGGCAGTGTTATTGGGTTTTTCTGTCACAAAATTCTCAGTAGCAGCACGGAGTCTGGAAATGTGCCCGGTACGGCAATAGGCTCGCCCCTTATTACGTGGGACTAAAGAATATCTGGCGAAAAGTGGGTGTAGAAATACACCTCTGCCTACCTCTTCGGTGTTATAGGCGTGAGACTATGTATGTATGTAGTTTACTAAAATAATGAAAACCAAACCAAATACATCATTATTACTGTGAAGTTCATATTGTAATTGTAACAATCAAATGGCCTAACAGATGTTGATTGTTTCAACTCTACTTAAAATAATATTTTGTATCAGATTTCATCATCTCAATACACTGAATAAATAAAATCGAAATGTGAAATTGGAGCTTGCCTTTTAATATATACACCTACTCTATTCTTTTAAATATCTATTGAAGTGGTCAAGCGGCAGTCTGGGTAACACTGGATCATCAGATGTTTGTCTCGGTACCCGATTAGAAGCGCGCTACGCTTATGTAAGCTCACACAATTGTCTCACATCCTGCTGAGTTTGTGATTAGTCTCCCTTGTAGAACGGCCTATTGGTTTAGTGGTACCTAAACCTGAGTGCTAAGACGAAAGTCATGGGTTCGATTACCACCCAAGAGAACTCTTTGTGCGATGAGCAAATTACCATAACTATAATACTCGTATGTGTATAAAAGCAATACTTATTTATATATATTAATCAATTGTCTGACTACCATGTCACTAAGTTGTGCCTAGTTTGGGATCACACCGCCAGGTGTGGGTTGTCACAGAGAATTAATTTATTGTTATGTTTCTCTTCTTCACGGATATTTTCTTACAATTCACTTAGAAATTCACCCGGTCTAAATGGTCACTAAGGACGAAAGGCGGCACCGACCCTAACCACTCTCATACTAGTATGGGCAGGTGGTACTTGATGGGCGACCTTATTAGATAGATATTCTCTTAACAGACTCCAAGGCTTATTACTTTTACTATATATGCAAAGTGGGCAACAGTGATGTTTTGTCATGGCGGGTCTCGTGGCAACAAAGACCCGGGGCAGGTTTTCCCATAATTATGCCTTTGAAATTACACCAAACGAATAGCTCCTGTGGCCTTCCCTTCGCTGATCGGCCAAGGCAAGCCAAATTTAAGAGCCCTGAAACAGCTAATCAAAATAGGCTGGCCAGAGTCTAGGCCATGTCTAGGCTCTGACCGACTCGTTGAACTATTCGGCACCCTTTTTGTTACGTCGGGAAACTCTTTTGCGAGTGCCTCTCCGCGGGGCAGGCAGAGAGGGTATGTCGGACTCCCCGGGACAGAACCCGGGTTTACCGACTCAAGCCACCATGATAGCCGCCTCAGCGCTCAAAATAATGGGACACAGGGAACGCGGGTGTACTGCTCCTGGGTACCGTTACGCTTGTCCCGTAGTAGGGCTCAGTCTCTTAAAGGGCTAGGTTGGTATTGCCCTCACTTCGCTACCTCGTACTGTGCGAGTACAGTGGTCCCTCGACTATCCGAGACCGCTGTCTTGTCGGGGTCGTTCGGGGTTGGGCAGTCAGATTGCCATCTCTGATTGCCCACGGCCCCAAGGAAGAGTCAGGCTAGCGGCCATTGCCACCGCCACGACGCGCGACGCCACCTGCGTCTGCGAGCGGGATCGGCTCTCTCGCGATCCCGCTCGGCGGTCTCCTTCTGGAGTATGACCGCTTCACAGAAGGAGACCACATCAGCGTCCCACCGGACGTCTTCCGTCAACATGGCCTGAACTACGGCCGGTGGAGAAAGAAATATTCGGCATTCACAGATTACATGAAATTTACAATTCTGTGTCGGCACCGTATTGCGCTTCCCACGCACGCACATTCAACTCGCTGCCACCCAGCCCTAATCTAAGACTTAGGTCTGTTACCCGAGGTAGTGGGTTGGATTCCTAACACGACAAATCTTTGTATGATGAGCTACGCTTTTGTCTGTGTCTTGGTTAAATGAAATAATTACAATACCTATCTAGGTACTTAGGAATAATAATTATAAATGAACGTTTATCAGTCGTCTACTTGCTGTATACAGACGTCTGAGCGCGCTGACCGAGTAGGCAGTCTTTTGGCTTAAGCCACCCAAAGAACCTATAATTGTGACAGTATTATGTTTATGGTTTACGTACATCCCCATAATATTGTTTCAGCCTTTCAAAAGCGAATGTCTAGGAAGGTATCGCGTCGAGCCTATTTGATGAGATGCCTTCCTAGAAATAGTCATAAATATAGGGCCAAGCAAGGTTGACGCCAATCTTACAATAATGAATTCTACCGCAACAATAAGCTATACCAAAGAGATATCTATAAAAAATGCCTTATGATAGAATGTTGTTCACTCATTTAAGTTGCAATCAAACGTATTATAAGCATATGCCACTAAATTGATAAATAATACAACATTATCATAATAATTTTCTCAAATTTAAAATATTATATAATTGCAAAGTTCGTCGATAGGAACTTTTGGTTTGACAACGTATGAGACGTCCGCGAACGTAACGGTTTTGGTTTAAAACTTTGTCAAATAATAGCGCGATACCATGCAACAACGAGAGTTCGCTCGCACGCTGTCACCTAGCTGTCACTGAACGTATCTGCCCTACACATCGATATATATGTACTAAAGTACTAGATGTAGCATTCAGAACATTTACTTTGTTCAAATGCTTTGCATGAACATACCGGCAAAGCAATCTAGTGTCACTTTGACTTTCCTGCAGTGTGGGTCAGCTTCGTTTATTGACTGTGTGGCGACGATATATCAATTAATTTGAATCAGAACTAGTATCTGTAGTAGCGTTAGTCAATATTTTTAATTATTTATGTAAATAAAAGAGTTAAATGTATCATAATACCACATTAAAATGTATTTCTTTATTTTTATGTGGTGTCATTTACGATCATAGACTAACTACTATGCAGAAATACATTGCAAGTGATTGTAGGTAAAATATATGACTAAGACCAGACTTCGTGAAGGTATTGGTTTTAAAGTTTTTAAGTTTGATTAATGTTATAAACGAACGGACCGACGATCTCGTCAAGATTGCGGGAGGCGGTTGGATGCGGGCGGCTCAAAACCGGTCTGTGTGGAGAACCTTGGGGGAGGCCTATGTCCAGCAGTGGACGTCGTTTGGCTGATATCATCATCATCAATGTTATAAGACCAATTTGACGTTGTATAACACTAATTCTGTGTTCTTTTTATTTTTTGATATATTGATCTTAATAACCGTATTAACGAATATTTCAACACTTCATCATAGTAGGTACACATTTGCAGTTATAGAAAAATACGCAAAAATAATATTGAACCATGAGGCCAAAACAGATCCTGATTTCCATTATCCGACCAATAGACAAAAAAACACAAAATTAATTGTGTTTGGTGGCAATTGAATAGTTATTAAAATATATTTTTGAGCATTTCGTGCTAAAGTAAATTTATCTGCAATTTAAAATATTTTTTTTAGGCAGGACTTCAACCCGCGAACACGTCGATACCGTACCGACTAAGCTACTCAGGCCACTTCGTCATCCCCCCGTTGGATCTCAACCGTGTCGTGGTGGGGGGCTCAGTAACCGTGGGTTTGATGTACACCCACGGTGAAGCTAAGCGAGGTCCCGGGAGGGGACGCTCCACGTGGGCTTGCGTGAGGCCTGCATAGGATGCGTCCCAAGGTGCGGGTGCGGGGGACAGTTCTGTCTGTCCCTCGCAGTCGGGTGCGGTCGCGGGAGGAGAGGCGTGTCGGTGTTGCGTTGCCGCGCGCCTTATCTCCCGCGACCAAATGGTGGCGCACTATCGTTGCGTCACGGTGGGGCCGCAGAGGAAGAGGAGATGCGGTGTTGCGTTGCCGTCCTCCCTATCCTCTGCGGCCGCTGGGTGTTTTGGCGGCGGAGACCAACACCTTCATCCGCCGCCAAGTGGGTTTCGTTCGGGGCCCGCCTGAACATCTGGCGGGCCAATACCCGTCGGGGGGTAGCGTGGAATGTTTCGTTGAAACCCTACCCTCTGACACATGGGTACATGAGGAGCAAAAAAAAGGCCACTTCGTCATAGATTTTTTTTTAATAGTTGGTTTCCTTATGGTAGCACATAGTGCCATCTGCCACATGTGTAGGTTTAGAACTCTGTGGTCAGCAATGAAAAACAATCCTGCCTTATTTATTAGGATATGTTTAAGCAATTCTCATAGTAAGATAAATATAAAGTTTAAAAATTATAATTATTCGTGAGGCAACTAAGGCAAGTCTTGAACTTACGCCCACGAATACATTTTTCTATTTTGTAATAAAAACATCTGAATATGTTTATAGATTCTATTTTTTTACTTAAATAAACCCCCAGCAATTAATTCCTTTTATTTTCATAAATAAACTGTTCTTATTATGTTGATGAAATATTGTAGGCAGAAAACATCTCTTCTGTGATGTAAATAGTCTTTGCAAATAGCAATAAGCAGCCAGTAGCGTTAGAGAACTATTGGATACTCATTGGTAAGATGCCAGGACTTGTTGTTGTTGATTGGCTATAATAATAACTAGACACTGTAAGTCATTGGCGCTGCTTGCGCCTGCGTGTTGCGCTAGTACGATTAGACGTCATACATTAGACAATTTGAACAAAATATTTATAGGGAATGCTCCGTCTATCGTTAGAGTATATGTCAATGGCCCTACAAAAACCAAATCGTTTACGTTCAAATAATTAGCACGATACGAAATGTGCATAACGTGACGTTTTCGGTTGAAGTTTGGTTTTGGTAAATACGTTGACGTTTAGCACGATTGCCCCCCAGTTATACGTATACAGTTATACCATAATTATTGTCAAAGACAGAGCTACAATCTAACTGAAAACAAGGTCAATATGACTTATGTTACGAAGCGTAATTATAATTATAGTCTTAAATACCTTGGTACATATTATACGTATAGATGAATTACACCCAAATCATCATCATCATATCAGCCGAAAGACGTCCACTGCTGGACATAGGCCTCACCCAAGGCTCTCCACATAGACCGATCCTGAGCTGCCCGCATCCATCCGCTGCCCACGACCCCAACAAGATCGTCAGTCCACCTTGTGGGAGGCCTTCCTCTGCTACGACGTCCTGTGCGTGGCGGCCTCTCCAGAACCTTTCTGCTCCAACGGCCATCGGTTCCTCTGACTATGTGCCCTTCCAGCCCGCTGCCACTTCAGCCTGACTATTTGGAGAGCTATGTCGGGGACCTTGGTTCACCTGCGGATCTCCTCATTTCTGATTCGATCTCGCAGGGAAACTCCGAGCGTAGCTCTCTCCATCACACTGCACACACTACAAATAAGTAACAAATTAATCGTTCTCGCCTCATAAAAAATGACCCGGATGGAAATCGAACCCACTGACACCAGCTACTAGCCAATGTCATTAAACACGAGACTAATAGTATGGAAGCCCACGATGCTAAATTGGGATTTACTCGAGCGTCATAGACACCTATTGGGTTACGAAGCTTAGATGATAAAAAGATAAAAATGTAAATAATGTATAATTTTTCATTGGTGAGAGTGGCTATAGACTTTCAACATTTTTTAAAAGAGCTTTTGCTTTAATTCCTCCAGATAATCGTCAGATTAAAATTAAGCACGTCTAGGACGTAAGGATAAAGCATATATATTTTAATATGATGCCCTTGAGTACTTCAAACGGCGAATTCACTCATTCACGTTTGCAACTTTCTAATAATGGCCACGAGTTTGCGTGACACCTAAATCGTCAGATTATTCAATGAGAGCCTCTTTTTAGGCCCTCTTAACATCCCCTTAGAAAACCTGATACGCTCGATTAATTTTCTTTTTTTTTGCATTTTGAAATCTTACCTCCACTATGCAAACGATCAGATTAACATTCCTACTATATAAAAAATACGTAAGACATGGATGCTATCATTATCTGACGCGCTCAAGTAAATCCCGAAATCCCTTCTTGGGCTTCCCTACTATAATAAGCAAATCAGACTTACAAACTTTCAGATAAACTCACAAAGTCGACAAAACTTAAAAGTGGCAGTCTTCAAATTACAATGTAGTATAGAAGGACTTGAAGAAAAAGAAACAATCAATAAATGTTTCTAGCGTACCACTCAAAGCATATCATGGCTTGCTGTTTCCATCGGCAAACCAAGCAACGCCTGCAAAAGTCATCTCTTGGATGAGTGACCGCATGAGGAATTTAGACCAGAGCGCTACCATGCTTTGAAGGATACGTAAAGCGTTCGGTACCGGTTCTTGTCTCAGGACAACAATCGTTAGGCCATGTCGGAGGCTTCCAGGCGGTCTGAGAACTACGAAACCAGACTTGGTAACAGACAGACACAGGCGAACATAACAAACTGTGTCTAATAAGACGCTAGAAATAATGGAAATGCTACGGACTTAAAATAGCTGCTTTTCATATTCACATGTCTACACTTATAATATTATAAAGAGGTAAAATTTGTATTTTCGTTTGTAATGGATAAACTCAAAAACTACTGGACCGATTTAAAGAATTCTTTCACCATTAGAAAGCTACACTATCTGCGAGTAACATAGGCTATATTTAAAAATAGGGGTCCGTAAGATATTAGGGTTTTTCGGGGACGCGAAGTAGTTTCTTCAGGACGCGGGTGAAACCACGAGAAACGGCTAGTACTCAATATTTGTATAAAAATGAATAAAGCATTTTCTTCTCCAAACCTGTCATGCCTACAAAACTCGCATAAAAAGCCTTGAACATAAGTACGACGAGAATAACTTTTTCTGAAAACATTAAAAGCAATAAAATGGCTATTTATTTAACAGATTTAAAACAACTTTTGGCATTCTGACGCCATGTCACAGCGAACTCTGTTCATTTTTCTATATAATATTTTTCTTAGAAAGTTTGTGTGGCGGCAATACAATTAAAAAAGAAGTGTAAAAATAATACTGAGATAAAAGTTTTTGTGCCTGTATTATTGAGAATCAGAGGTACTTGATTATTTGAGTATTTGAGTACAAAAAGCAATGCTCGACATTGCCTATATTTATTGTAATAATATTATGTTCAGTAATAAAGGATGCGAAAAAAATTCTCAGATAGATATTTTTTTAATAATCTTATTACTATTTCATAAAGTAAAAGTTTATGAAGATTTATGGATTTTGGTATATTTGCTACTCTTACACGCAAAATCTACGAATTTTAATCAAACTTTTCACTAAAAGAGCTGATACATCATAATAATACAACATTTACAGGTATGACAATGCTTCGAAAATTGATTCTTGTAGAAGGTACATTTAGGTGTACCTTCTACAAGAATCGCACTACCTATCTATTGGTGAAAGCCATACAAAAATACTTTTGGTAGTTTTTCAGTGCCAGACAGACAGACAGTTGCAAGTAAGAAGCTGTTAAGCATGTGATCCTTCAAGGCCGTAGCGCTGCACCAAGAAGGTGTACCGGGCAGAAAAGGTTAAATAAAAAGGTCCATCCATCCTTCAGTAATTCATAATTGCTATCATCATGGACAGACCTTAGAAGAAGTTTTGGATATTTTCTTGAACTCACAAACGGTGCACATACCAAACTTGCCCTACTGTTCTCACCACTCACAGCCAGTCAGCCGACAATTATTTTTCCCACTAGCTGACGTTTGACGGAGGCCCTATTAAAAGTTGTTGGCAACTTGAGTCCATTCGTAATAAGTCACACGTAGGGTACTGTGTCAAAGTTAATGATGGAGTTCAGTACAAAGTTATGACGTTATATTTATTACGTAAGACCAACTTTAAATTAAATTCGGAAAGGATATTTGGGGCTGCATTATTTGATTTGAGGTAAAATTGTCTTTATGCAGAGCGGTCTCTCTTTTTAATGTTGAATAATTTCATCGAAATTTTGTTGCATCCCGGACTCGTGATTTTCAATTTCTGCACGGTTGTTGTAGTAGATTAATTGGCCACTTCACCGCCTGACACTGAGCAGAATGTTATGAGTTAGATTCCCACACGAGGCAACACTTAGTGTGATCCATAAATTGTTGTTTCGAGTTTGGGAGTCTGTTGTGTCCGTTGGGTAGATATTTGTAAAGTTCCCTGGATTTATTCCTAATGCGGGAGTTATTTTAAAACAAAAATAAATGATGAAAACTTTCGAACAGCGCTAAATTGTTAGTGATGAATCTATCCACATTTTTATACTTCCCTTTGCTTGATCAGCGCAGTAATAATGACGGAAAGCCAAGCAAGTCTTTGATATATAATAATTGTATACGCGATTAGAAAAAGGTAACATTCTACAAAAACAAACAATTTATTCCCATAGAAATGTTTTTGTTGGTCTAACACGTAATTGTTGACACGTGTACAAGTAATTGCTCCAAATTATTGCTGTCCCGTATACACAAACAATAAAAACCTCTGCCTGCCTCTTCGGGATGTAAGTTTGAAATTACGCATTTACACATGACATCAGAAATTAATACATTTATCAATCGAAAAGTATTTTAATGTTAGATTATTATTTTGCTTTGTTGTTAATACAATGACCACTTGCTATTATTATAAAAAATAATCTGAAAGAGTTTTAATATAACAAATTTTGGAATTAAAATTTCCATTGCCAATATTTTGTAGTGTAATCATCCCAATGCGCTTATATTTTAATCTGTGAATTTAATTGTTTGTTTTGGCGCGATAATACTGGTTTGATAAATATTTGTGTTTCCTACAATTGAAAAATATTGAAACATTATTATTCTATTTACACCTTTAAATCACTATAATTTGAAACACAACGTATTATTTTCACTATTGTAACTGGTAGCAAATGTGCAATGAATTAACTGAATTCTGATAAAATATTGTGACTATGATCAAATAATACTGGCACATTCTGTTGAGAAAATGTGTATACCACTTTTCGATATCATGTAAGTGAGTATTTATTTGTACTTCATCGTTATGTTTGTTGTGTTCTACTAGTTGATAGAATTCCATCTAATCTCAACAACTCAAAGATAAAACTCCATTCTATGGCTTATACCTGTATCAATATACTTGAAGTAACATCTCCAGTAAACATCTAGTCATCACAAAGATCGACGACTTTACGTGCTTTTCAAGGCACTGGGATAAGACGTTTTGCTTTTTGTGACCGTCCCATCTATAAAGCGAACGGTGATGACCGTGCTTGAACTTCAAGCACGGCATGCATAAAAAATAAAAAAGTTTTTTTTTTATAGTAATAGGCGGAAAACGAGCAGACGGATCGCCTGATGGTAAGCAATTACCGCCGCGCATGGACACAAGCAACACCACAGGAGTCACAAGAAAAGGGATAGAATAAGGAGTGGGATGAGGGAAAAGGAATAGGGGATAGGGCCTCCGGCACTCTTACTAACCGAATGAAACGCAACAGTTTGGGTACTGTTACTTTAACGTCGATTTTCTGTGAAAGGAAGTACAACACTTCCCCGGCCGAGCCAGCCCATTCATGCTGAAATCAGCAAGGCGCAACTACCGAGAAAAAATACTCAAGTATGTTTTTCTTATTCTAAGATTTAATAGTCCGTCTATATATTTAGAGTAGTTAGTAAAGCAGTCTACCTAGCCAGAGGTTGTGTGTGTTGTTTGATTCACACTCTGGACATTTTTATAAGCACTATGATGTTTATAGTTTATCCATATTTTGTACTAGCTGCTTCCCGCGGCTTCACCCGCGTCCTGAGGGAACTACTTCGCGCACCCGGTTAATTTATAGCCTAAGTTACTAAGGAGTACCACAGCGCTCCAAAATTCTTAATTCTTATAAAAAAGAAAGGTCTTTTTTTATAAGAATTTAGAATTTTGGAGCGCTGTGGAACTGTTTTGGTACGTATTCTTTATTTTTCAATAATTTTTCTTTCAATAATGATACTTATTATTTTCAATAAAATCACCATTCCAATTTTCCTTGGTACATCAGCTATCCGCCAGTGAAAGTCCCGTCAAAATCGGCCCAGCCGTTCCAGAGATTAGCGAAAACAAACAGACAGACAGACGAAAATTGTAAAAAATGTAATTTCGGTATATGTACCGAGTAAACATCCATATGCATTTAGTAAAAAGCGGTTATTTTAATATTACAAACAGACACTCCAATTTTATTTATGTGTATAGATGTATCAAGAAGAAATATAGGCATTTTATTCGTCAATTATCTGACTCATATAGTACTATGCATAGTTTGAGATTGGATAGCTTTGTGCGTATTAAATCATTTGAGTTAAGCTGTTAAATTTTATCTCATAAAAATAGATTTACATCTGTGATTCCACGAAAGGGAGAAAATGTAGGTAATATTGTAGTTGTTACACAAAAAATATTATATCAGTTATTATGAATAGGAAAGCTGCATCTAAAACGAATGATACAAAGTAATCTTCGATAAAAAATCTAATTCATTTCATAAGCGCAACAAATCACACTTAAGCAAACTCTCTTAATAATACCTCCTCGAGCATTTATACCTACGGCCACTCATGCACGCAAACCGTATATCTAACAAACGCGACAGTGACTTAGGGCGGTTGCAGATTAGCGTTTTATACGCGCGTATAAGCTCGTTTTTGGAAGCGCACGTAGGCGCGTATAGGCGCACCTTTTGGCACACGCGCAACTCGTACGAGCGTTGTCGCGCTTCTAAGCTCGTATAAACGCGAGCCATCAGAATACATGTTGACACTGACAAGATATCACTACCATTTTAAGCTATCACGCCATATAGACCTGTTTACGCGAGTCCGGTTTTTTAAAGCGCACAATGTAGCGCGCATGTAAGCGCATATGCTGAAACAACCGTATACGCGCAGAAAAATACACTAATCTGAAACCGCCCTTACTAGAACAGCACAAACAGCTAGACGCCACTCGACACACGACACAGCAATCAACGCTAGATCGTCACAAAATCCGTGCCATGACAAGTTTGGACAAGACGTCGAGCCTTACGCCATATTTGAATTGCAAATACCCACCAGCCTCGCAAAGAAAACAAGACAATTAAATGGGAAACATCACTGCGTGTGTTGATGTTTAATCAGTTAAGTAGAGACGTTTAGATCCTTTCGATTTAGTTTATAGTGGAGAAGGTGAGGGTATGGCGTAATGGGAAGGTGGGGTTTGATTTCGACTTCTGATCTTTTCTAATGTGCCTTTGTATGTATGAATTTGTGTGTGCATTTTCCTGAGTTACTTTGTCAGCGGTATACTGATGCATATGAAAATAATTATGGTAAACATTCCTTGGGATTTGATTCGTGTTGTGTGTTCTTGGTTGTCCGTTCTGCTTATTATCAAAATTGGGACGATATCTAAAAAAATATGCTGCTTGATTGACCTTTTCTTGGCCAAAACAAATATTATTATGATATGTTTTATTATTTAAAGAATAACATAACATTTACGTCTTGCTCGATAATTGGAATTGGAAGCTGATTCTCATAAACGAATGAAGGATAAAGAAGAAAAAACAACTTTTTTTTTCTTATAGACTCTTTTTCTTAAAGACAACTCCCGCACTAGGAATAAATCCTGTGTCGCGGGGGACTTTACAAACATACAATCAGCGGACACAATGAACATCCAGACTCGAAACAACAATTTATGGATCACTCAAAGTGTTGTCTCGTGTGAGAATTGAACCCACAAGACTCGGCGCAATGTCAAGTGGCGAGGTGGCCGCTTAAACCACTACGCCAACCGTGCAGTCAAACGTTATTAGCCCACTGATGCTCTCACCCATCAAACAAACTGCAAGTACAGTAGAGTTTATTTTTTTACAGTCATGATATACTACTGCATCCGGTCGAGCCTTTTCATGCCAAAACTATAACTTTGTAAATAAAAAAGTCTTTTAAATGAATTTTATCATTTAACCTGCTGATACGCAAATCCAATAAAAACAATGTCTTATTCTAAATATCTCTAAATATATTTGACAAACATACATACATAGACTCACGCCTGTTTCCTCGAAGGGGTAGGCGGAGGCATATTAAACGCCCACTTTTCGCCAGTGTTTTGATCCCACGTAATAGGTGGCGAGCCTATTGCCGCTTATCGGGATATTTTGTTTGCCGGAGCCTCGTCCGTTGATCGGCAGGTGCACCACTTGCAGGTGAGGTTGGCTTGGGACCCTAAGTTCTTATAAATATATTTGAACTAAGTTCTTATAAATATATTTACTTATAAATATATTCGTCGGAAGAGGAACGAGCGTAAACCTGAAGTAAGCAGAGTGCCCGCTTACATGCCGTATCTAAAGGGAGTGACGGACAAAGTTGGAACAGTACTCAAGAAATACTCCATCAAGACTGTATACAGTCCGCTCTCTAAGATAGCACACAATCTGCGTACACCAAAGGATGTCATTCCTCTCCAAACACCTGGCGTCTACAAAGTCGACTGCAGCTGTGGTAGTTCATATATCGGGCAGACTAAGCGTACAATCGCTGAAAGGGTAAAGGAACATATCGCAGCTGTAAAAAACCGTCATATTAATAAGTCGGCGATAGCTGGGCATTTGTTGGAGTCTGGACCAAACCACTGGATAGAACTGCATCAACCACAAGTCTTATCCACCGATCGTCACTATTACTCCAGAATAGTACGTGAAGCGGTAGAAATCAAGAAATATAACAATTTCAACCGGGAGGATGGATATAGATTATCGGCCACTTGGAATCCAGTCATCAGCAAGTGTAAACACCGCCGCAGTGATAAATCTCAACAGTGTGTAGACGTCATTAGTGTAGTGTGTCGGAGTACCGACATTGCGAACTTAAATAAAGACCAAGTGAGGGTAGGTGGCGAAACCCGTACTTCCACAAGACGTCGCTGAGCTCTCATCAGTCTCTCCGCGACCACGCTCGGTGCAAGACGAGCGTAACGTCGGTAACAAATAGGTATTTATACCTTAAATAAGTTAAGTTAACGCGATTAAGACCCGCTAAATTATTTTCTATGATGTATACAAGTCGCGAAAGTTTAAAATCGATTAATATATTTGAAGTTCAGACAAAGAATTATAATTGATGAATCGACTCGAGTGTTCGTATCGGACGCTATTATTCATCTTTGTACAACAAAGGAGTCTTTGATCGTGTCTGCCTATCTGACCTATAATAACAACTGTCTGTACAATACCTTAGAATAAAGGCCGTAATACATACACCAATTTGCTGGCAGTAATTTATCGTTTAACCGCCGAATTTAATATTAGATCTATCCAATTTTTATAGTTTTAGATACATATCTATACACATAAATAAAATTGGAGTGTCTGTTTGTAATTTTAAAATAACCGCTTTTTACTAAATGCATGTGGATGTATACACGGTACATATACCGAAATGACATTGTTTACAATTTTTGTCTGTCTGTTTGTTCTCGCTAATCTCTGGAACGGCTAGACCGATTTTGACGGGACTTTCACTGGCGGATAGCTGATGTACCAATGAGTAACTTAGGCTATAAAATAACTGAGTACACAAAGTAGTTCCCTCGCTGAAACCGCGGGAAACAGCTGTTTCATTATTTGCCTTTAACAGCCCACTGCTGGACTAGGCCTCTCCTTTGAAAGGAGGAATTGGCCTACTTTACCACGCTGGCCAAACGGGTTGGTATAGGGTTTGTATCAAATTTTCCTTCTCTAACAGTGCTGTTCTCTGTATAATATGCTCCCTCTGTCGGCTCTTACGACACCCATGGGATGATATGGGGTGGTTACATTCCTTATTCTTAATCCGTCACCACACGGGAAACAACTAGTTTGACATAAATTCCATACAAAATATGTTAAACATGAGTCTAGAATCTCCAAATCCATGGATAGATAGAATATTGAAACCGACCGTTATTCAGCTGCTATGCTTAGTGTTTACTTTAGTGTGAACTTAGTGTTCAGACCAACAAATTTCTAGGGTTTCGGGTTCAAATCAACACTGTCTTTTAGAATCTGCGTGCGTCATCTTGATGTGCGTATCATTAAATTGGTAATCATCGCTTGCTAAACAGTGAAGGAAAACAGCGTGAGCAAGCATACATGTCGGAGAAATCTCCAATAATGTTCACAAAATATAATATATAATACATACATACATAGACTCACGCCTGTTTCCCGAACGGGTAGGCCTAAGACTACAGCACAAAAGGCAGACGGAGCGCGCGGAACACTTGCGTGAGGCCACTAAAGCAAATACAAAATTGAAAAGCGAATACAAACTCGGCTCAGTGCGCTGCAAAGCATCGCACAGTTCACACGCCACGATCAATACAGCTTTTAAATTCATAAAATGCCGTCTTGCGTTTTTAAACATTGTAAAAGTTGTTTCCAAAAGCAAAAACGGGAAGATGGAATATATTTTTACAGATAACTATGGATTATTTGACTGTTTTATAATATTATTTCGATAAAATTCGTATTTCTGCAGAAAATATGTAAGTGTTGCCAGTTTACGTCGACACCGTTTGCCCTGAATTAGGGTAAATGCACTTGTCAATTGATTATGTACGTAATAATAATTGTCATGTTAATGAAAAATACATTAACGTATTGTAAAAGTATATTGTAGATTATCTTTTTTCTAATAAATATAGTAATAGAATTTCCATTAGTATATACATTGTTTTGAGTTCGATCCCCATATACTATACACTTTGACCTTTGTCACAGAATAAATCTTTGTACCGTTCTTATGGCGTAGGGAATAAGTATCAAAATCGTACTGCAACTGTTAGCTTGACTTGGCGCCGTGTGTACATTACGTACAGAAACAGAAATTATTGATTACAGCCATTATTTATTTTTAATTGCTTTTTTTTTTGGTTATGATTTATGAATCATAATATTCATAATTTTCTGTGTGCATGACAAAATGTTTTTAGCTAATTAATATTTAGGACGCAAGCCTATTGCAATTAACCAAACATTTCCAGATACTATACTGAGAATTTCTAAACAAAAAATAAACAACATATTCGCCGATCTAAGATCTGAACCTCATGATTGGTATTCGTAAATATATGTAGTTGGTATTATATAAGTATTTCTTCTGGATCGAGGCTATGAATCACAAAACATAATCTATTTATTTCTCAATTTACGAATAAAATTAGTTCAAACTTAACTCAGTACCTACATTTAAGAAATGTATTTATAAAAGCATACTTTAATGGTATCTTTTATTTGAATTATTTTCACAACAGCATTAATTAAATCCATGGTAAATTCTTCAAAACCGCAAACGAATATAAAAATATTACATAGGTAATATTTTATATTCGTTTGCAAAAACCATATGTAAAATAGTGGGAAATTATTCATAATCTGGCAACTTTACACACACATAGACGCGCGTGTCCGTTAGATGCCAGTCGCCAAAGGTCACGCACACATAGCTGTCAACGTGCCTCACTTAGTTGGACGAATGCGCTCTATCTGGTTCTTGTTTGCTAAATCTGTGGGGTAGGCAGAGACTTCGGAACGCTATTTGCAACGATCCCAACATACCTTTCTTGCTTCATTCACTCCCAATTAATGATAATATACTCTTTATTAATTCAATCACAGTACTATCATTGAATCATGGAAAAAAAAAAACAACAAAAATTACAAATTATTTTGTTTTCTTATTTATTAGGTAATTATCACAAAAATTACATTTTTTTTCTTAAATTTAATAAATCTCTAATAATATTTTATTACTAAAATAGAAAAGAACAATCTATAAAGACAGTTTTGACGAAAATCAATATTGTGTTCTCCGTATATGGCCTTTTGGCAAGCTGCGCTTTGGTCAAAGGCCTTTTTTATGAACAAAGTCCGCAATAGCGTTGTTTCTTTAGTTCTGCCCCATCATTAGTAATACCTGGAGATGGCGAGACCAGATTTTTTTAAATGTTTGGTATATTGTCACGTTCAGTCCTCTACAAAGTGGGTGCCTCCAGTCGTATTTGCATCCAAGGTGCTGTCAAATCTGTGCTTAATTTTTGTTGCTGACAACATTGTGACATCGCGTTGGTCCTCTATTTGTACGTATAAATATTAATAGCAGAAGTCCTTCCCATCGTACGTTCTTTTATAGTTGACCATACACGGCTATTCTTCCACGTATTGACGGCTGAGGCAAGGTAAAGTGTAAAGTCGATGAAGTTAACCAATGACATCAAGATTAGCCAATTCCAGAAAAGCATGGGTTTCAGGGTCCGCTTTTCTGCTTGTTGGGCTTGCATCCTAAATGTAGTCGATCATCGTGTCTTCGTTAACACTCCTGACATCATCTTCATCTAGATAAGCTCCTTGCTCGGAGTCCGAATCCAAGGAGAACAATCGCCGTCATTTTCTAAAATTGAAGCTTTTTTGTCCTGGTTTAGATGTCGATGGGACCCCATCTTATATTTAACCTACCAGTATAACACTATATTACGAAAAATGTGTCTAAACAAGACAGATAACTCAAATAAATCCTAACAAAAGAAATTTGAAACAATTACAAAAGTTACGCAAAGCCCAATTATACGTCGAAATGACGTGCTACATCATCATTCCACCAGAATGGTGGAACTTACCGAGATGACGAAAACGTGTCCTGCGAGGTCCTGACGGCCACTGAGTTGGACTGGATGGTAAACGGAAAAGATATAGATATATTTCGCAGCGGTATACGTCAAATTTACGTGGATCGGGCTTCTAGGGTTAAAATCATAAGTCGAAGTGAAGTAAATATGTTGGGTTTAACCGCCATTGTAGCGCGAATTCTATGTATTATCTATATTCTAAGGCTCGCCTGAATGTTCGTAAGAATGCTCGCTAAAACGCACTAATTTGTTCTGTAGTATTCGCGAGAATGCTCATTACAGGTGAATGCTCAAGTGTATCAGCGCCTATAAAAAACAATTTCTGAATCAGTCAAAATGTTGTCACATGCGGAGATCGAACATTCAACACTCGGCGCATTTCTAACCTTCAGACCGCTAAAACTACCACGCCATACATGCAGTTATTTTGCACCTACAATGGCCCACGTGTCAACTAAGTGAAAGTCTGTATCAATAATTGAAATAGCGCAAAATGTTACGATCATGGACATCCAATTTGACTAAGTACAATCAAAAAAGTCGGCGGTGGACCAGTTTGAAAAAAAATCCCTTGGTTTGCTCATAGAGTCGAGGCACACTAGAAACTAGTTTTGTATACGAGTGTCAATGTGCGTGTAAAGTAGCACTGGAAGCGACAATGTTATAGTGGTCTAGCGCGAAGGTGTTACATTATACATACAGACTTTCGTCACAGGCAGTGGCCGAACGTATGCCTCTACTAATTTGAGTCAAAATAAAATTTGGAGTCAACAGGAGATTTTGGCCTACTGTACCACGGTGGCCAGATGGGTTGGCATAGGTGACTAGTTGTTTTATCTCATCATAAAGATTTTATTTGTTGCATGCTTTCCTTAGTCACCTTTTACGACACTCATGGAATGTAATGGCGTAGTAACCCTTTGTATTCTTAATTCGTCCCTACACAGATGATTAAGAATAAGAAAAGATTTTTGTAGTAGGAATTTTGCATCATCATCGATCTCGCGTTTTGCTTGGTTGCAACCAAGGTTTCTTGGACGCATGAGGCGCCTGGGGTGCACTTGCGATGATTATGATCTCGTTATTGACTAGTGTCAATAACTAGATCATAATCATCGCCCTAGCGTTATCCCGGTTGCATCCAAGACTTACAGCCTTGGAGCCCGGGGTCCGCTTACTAGTCTAACCAGATATGACAAAATATCAACTTTTCCACAGAGCGACTGCCGTCTGACCTCCGTAACCCAAAGGGATAGCGATATTCCATGGTTTAGACCAGTATCAGTTTATTTGAGGATACTGACTCCCCATAACGACTGTCAAAGATCTTCATGACAGCCGGGACCGACGGTTTAACGTGCTCTCCGAGGCACGGGGCAAGTGATAATTAACAATTTAATACGCACTTAACTTCGAAAAGTCATCGGTGCGCGCCGTGGATTCGAACCCGATACCCTCTGCATTGCAGTCCGTTGGTATCTCGACTAGGCTATCGCTGCCCTAAGTCAATAACCAGACGTGACAGAATATTAGTTTTTCTATCAATGATATTTATAGTAATAATATTTATTCCCAAATGTTATAATACTTTACCTGGCGTCTTCAAAGCGGACCTTCTATCTGTGCTATTCTCTAGAAGTCACAACAAATTTAATGTTAAGCAATAAAAAGTCCCAAATATACATACCTACATACATAGTCTCACGCCTATAACCCCGAAGAGGTAACAGAGGTGTATTTCTACACCCACTTTTCGCCATATATACTTTAGTCCCGCGTAATAAGGGGCGAGCCTATTGCCGTACCGGGCACATTTCCAGACTCCGTGCTGCTACTGAGAATTTCGTGACTGAAAAACCCAATAACACTGTCCGACCCAGGAATCGAACCCGGGACCTCCCGATCCCACGCGCACATTTATGCCGCGAGACCAACGAGGCAGTCGTATAGGGTTTGATGTCGAGTTTCCGTCTCTACGCTTAGTCGCCTCTTACGACACCCACGGGAAGTTAAGGGGTGGTGACACTTGTATTCTATGCCGTCAACCACACGGCTATTATTCGCCCAAATATTCGCTCCTCAAATAACAAAATTCATTTTATACACTATGAAACATTCTATTTATGGTTGTTAATACTCGTCCTCTTGAATATTTAAAGGTAAAATGCCATCCACTTCCCATTTCAACGGAATAACAACAGTTGCGGTAACAGATGGACCGATGACGGCTCAGACAGGCCTCCTGGGGCCTTGCTTTGCCAAATACTCTCTGATAGACTGACTGAAATCACTACATGTTTTACAAAATACAACACAACGTTTCTGATTTGATTGTTTAAATAAACGGTGTAAGCATTTATACAATAAAATTTAGCAAGAAGAAATACCTAATAATAAGCACATTATTTTTAAAGTTGAATTCTAAAACAAAACTGCATCTATAAGGCGATCGAGATGTGATAGTCGTAAGGACGACTGTGTGGTAAGTTGAGCAAAAACAAAAGGAAACCAGAAAGTAGCTTGGATGTTAATTTGATTTTTAGCGCAAACTGGCAGGTTAGGATAACTATTGATAGATCGGTTCTGCTGTTCTTTTCAATAAAAGATTTGTCAATACAAATCTAGCATGGATCGAGAGACCTTAGGAGGCTATTTTTAGAGCTTGTTTGTGACATAATTTCTAGAAAAATACACAAGCCAAAACACAACTACATACTTATACCCAATTTGGAAGCAGCCTCGATTCTACAGTAAAAATAAAGCCACAAAATAAACATTAAAACAATTGTTAATAAAATAAAACTCATCGTCAGCCATTGCGCAGTTTACCCATCAATCCACATATCGAACGAGGACGACACGACATTTCATTGGTAACAGAGCAAAATAAAACTTAAAAGTATGAGTATAAAATATAATTTGCATATGAGAATCATCATAGGCATTTACTAGACGTCGAGGCATGCTACAAGCTACCGATCTTTCAAATTTCGATTTTATTCTTCTCGTATTAAGTTACGTTTTTCTTTGCCACCAGAAAGCCGATACCGTGCCGTATCACCAGGGGATGCAACTCACGTCAAAAATTCGAACGTCGATAATCATAGGAACATTAATTTTATTGTCAGCAAGATAACTTCGTTAACGTTGCTCGTCCGAACCGAATCGGTACATCATTCGACAACATTTGCAATGCAGATCCAACCATTTTCATTTTACAATCAACAGAATAAAATTAATTCAATAGGTTGAACTGAAGAATGTTTCAGGTTTACAAAAGGAGCTATACGACTGGTTTCGATGAATGTTTAATATGTTTAAAGTGATTTATCGGGTCGGTGAGAGTTGTTTGTTTCACTGAGTAGTACATTTGTCATAAAAGTTCACGCGTAGGTGCTTATATATCCAAATCTACGAGTACATTTCAGTACACATTGTTCTTCAATGTACGGTTTAAAAATGCGTGGATATATATGCGTTATTGTGATTATAGATGCAATATTAAATATTGAAAGCAATAATAAAAAAATTCAAACAATTTTGCGAGCACGCAAAGTCAGTAACGCAAGGATTTTATATCTTAATATATAAAATCCTTGCGTTGCTGACTGACTGACAGATACACTACAGCCGAAACTATTGGGCGCAGGAAGCTGAAATTTGGCATGTATGTTCCTTGGGGACCGTAGGGGAGCACTAAGAAGGGATTGCCCGAAATGCCCACGGGATCGGCCAAAACGGGTAAATTAAAAAAAATGCAGGCGTAGCTGCTGGCGTCATCTAGTACTTTAATAAAATAAGATGTAGCGACAAGCATCGAAAAATGTATCCTAAGATGGTTTGGACACATGGAGAGGATGGATGGCGACTGACCAAGAAGATATATATGAATGGCACAGGATGAAGGGGGGATTGAATGAAGCAAGGGAGATATGTCAGGATCGTTGCAAATGGCGTTCCGTAGTCTTTGTCTACCCCTTGGGGAAACAGGCGCGAGTCTATGCATGTACGTATGTATGATACTTTAATAAAAAGAATGTTAACTAACCATAACTTATAGCTATATATTTCAGTTAATACTCACCGAATATGAGTCGTTCTTACATTTAGTTACCTCTACATCAACATGGCAAACTGGCAATGTCCTTTCTGAAGGTTTACGCTTACAGTTTCATCAAAATTGGGTCAGGGGCTAGAAGTGGAACGTAATAAATAGGAACAAATATTTTGAATCTTTAGTAATCGACGCCTTTTTTGGCATGAAAACCAACACCACTGCATTGTGCCAAATTACCTACAATATTCTCCCTTACAAAAACAATATTAGCTGGAGCACGCCATTTATAATACGAAAGTTCGTTCGATTAATCAGACCTCAAGACGTCTTGATCCGGTTACCATTCAATAAAATAAAGCGAAATTCATAAGAAAAGAAATCAAGAATTTATTTGAAAAATACTTTGCAAGGGTGACTTTAAAAGTACACACAGTATCGAAATAAATTTACCAAAATACCCTTTCTCGAAACGCGATCCCACTTATAGGATAAAATTTCATAAAAACCGTATAAAACATTGTTCATTCAGACACTATTGCCTCTGGCATTGGCGAGTAATGATGTGCGTATATTATCGATATCGAACCATTGTTATCGAAACATACGTCACACCGTCGACTGTGAAATATGTTAATTAACACGACCTTTCAATATTTTTGCTAAAATAAGAAGCGAATTAATAAATTGAGTTAATTGTATGCAGTAGGTGCGATGTTTTTACAATGATTGTTCTGCGAATATTAAGATAAGGTCTCTGCTGTTAAACAGCCATGTGTTATGATTATGAATTATAATTATATTCGTAGAATACAACACGCTGCGTTCAGTCGTTAGAACTGTTTTTTTTTTATAAGCCAAACACAAATAGTAATAAATATTGTGTGGCGGTGGACTTTACAAACATTAAATCAACAAAAAAGAATATAAAAAACTCTAATATCGAATTGCACATTAAAACACCAACAAGGAAATTGTTATATCTGAATCAGTTAGCAAGCAACATTAAGCAAGTTAAAGCAGAGGTGCATCACCTTGCACTGTCCGACCACGAAACAGGGCAAACTCTCTCGCTGAAAACTAATAAATCGTACGAAATATCCAGTTGGTATGAGGCTGTCAGAGATTTTAATGGAGAAAACATGGATACTTTTTGTAGTTGCATGTCGTCTCTTACTTTCTCTAACGTATATGAAAAAAAGAACTTACAAGAAGCATTTACGGAATTTCACAGTCTCTTCAAATTATTTTTTGATTTGTGCTTCCCAGTAAGTACAATAAAAAAGTCAACTAAAAAAGGGAACCACAAGTGGTTAACGAAGGGTATAAGAAGGTCCTGTATAAAAAAGAGATATCTATACTTAACCCAACAACACAATAAAACAAAACCAGCCAAGTGCGAGTGGGACTCGCGCACCGAGGGTTCCGTTCAAACCTGTAGGTATATATAACTATGTAAAAATATACGCGATGTAACTAAAAAATTTAGATGATTGGCATTTTTAATAATAACTTTATATGTGCTATAAAACGTTGCTATGCCAAATTTCAAGATACTAGATCAACTGAAAGTACCTACTCTTTAGTTGAGCTTTTTTTTCTTTATTTTTAAAGGTCTTTGAGCCATGGTTGACTATGTCAGTCCTATAAACTTATAACATAATACAGAAAGTATATGTATAGTCTTAAAACTACCTGTGTAGTACACTCTGCTACACTTAGATATTATTATTACTATTAGTTAACTTATCTACATACATACACATCGTCACGCCTTTTATCCCCGAAGGGGGTAGGCAGAGGTGTATTTCTACACCCACTTTTCGCCAGATATACTTTAGTCCCACGTAACAAGGGGCGAGCTTATTGCCGTACCGGGCACATGTCCAGACTCCGTGCTGCTACTGAGAATTTCGTGACAGAAAAACCCAATAACACTGCCTGACCAAGGAATCGAACCCGGGACCTCCCGATCCCACGTGCACATTTATGCCGCGAGACCAACGAGGCAGTCGTATAGGGTTTGATGTCGAGTTTGCCATCTCTACGCAAAGATGGTATTTGCATCGTGTTATCCCTTAGTCGCCTCCTACGACACCCACGGGAAGATAGGGGGGTGGTGACACTTGTATTCTATGCCGTCAGCCACACGGCTATTAGTTTATATAACTATATAGTTTATTAACTTATCTATTAGTTTATATAAGACCACAGCTGCCTCCGACGTACGATTAGACAAAATACTTAGATATATTCCAATATCATATACATTTAGTTTGAACTGAGGTTTTAATTGAGCTCTCAGACTATCTGTCCGTATACACTCTATAATGATCTAACTGATGATCATGAACGAAAATTATGTACATCTTCAACAACATTCATGACAAGCAATTGAGTGAATCCATTTTTCTAACCAAAAACTTAAATTTATATAATGTCATGTGACCTGATCTCAATCTACAAGCTATAACAATTAATCTTCCACATAGTTTAATATTAACAAACCATGGTAACTGAAATGGCTTGCTCTGAACAACTTTATACCACACCCCTTTGTTAGTAGATATACTGTTAAACTCTGACTCCCAGGAGCCCTGTATAAGGCTTTTGTACTTTAATAGAATGTCACTAAACGCAGAAAAAACAAATGTCTCTGTACCACTCATTAAAGCCTCCTTAGCTAACTTATCTACCTCCTCGTTACCGATAATACCAATAAAAAATGGCATAGGCTATTGAAACACCTCCATGCCATCAAAGGCACATCGAGCCAGATGCTGCAATCCAATCTTAGAGTTGAGTATTTTATATGAATTGAATTTTAATACCTCTACGCGTTCATGAGCAAAGGGAATTTTATAGTTACTACAACTGTAAAAATTATTAAAAATATTTTAATTATATGATGCAACAAAAAAATTACGGTATCGCAATTTTTACTTTGTCTGTGCTATAAGACGTTGCCACGTACCTAATTTCAAGATTCTAACTTCACGGGTAGTACCCTGTAGGTTTCAGTTCCCTGGAGAGTTTCGAAAATTTGCGAGAATTTGCGACTTAAACAGTTGCATCTTTTGATTGCATTGGCTTAGAAGTTTGATTTTGTTACAGCATAAACATATTATAGACTTGAGTATTTGATATGAATTCCAATTTTATAACTCTACGCGCTCATGAGTAAAGGGGTAGTTACCTCAAAATTATTAAAAATGTCTTTATTATTTGATGTAACTAAAAATTTACGGTTTTCGCAATTTTTCCTTTATCTGTGCTATAAGACGTTGCCTCGTACCAAATTTTAAGATTCTAAGTACACGGGAAATACCCTGTAGGTTTTGATTCCCTTACAAGTAGTTAAGAGTTTGAAAATATGCTTAAATTGCTGTTTCTTTTAATTGCTTTTACATAGAAGTTTGATTTTGTTACAGCTTAACGGTGTTATGGACTTGAGTGTTTGATATGATTTTCAATTTAATACCTCCACGCGTTCTTGAGGAAAGGGTAGTAACTATCAAATTATTACAAAGGTTTTTATTATATGATGTAACATAAAATTTACGGTTTTTGCAATTTTTCCTTTATCTGTGCTGTAAGACGTTGCTGCGTACCAAATTTCAAGATTCGCTGTTCACGGGAAATATCCTGTAGGTTTTGATTCCCTTGCGTGTAGTTGGGAGTTTGAAAATATGCTTAAATTGCTGTTTCTTTTGATTGCGTTTACATAGAAGTTTGATTTTGTTACTGATTAACGATGTTATGGACTTGAGTATTTGATATGAATTTCAATTTAATACCTTTACGCGTTCATGAGAAAAGGGGAGTAACTATCAAATTATTAAAAATGTTTTTATTGTATGATGTAACAAAAAATTTAGAGTTTTCGCAATTTTTCCTTTTTTTGTGATATAAGACGTTGGTTCGTGCCAAATTTCAAGTTTCTGAGTTCACGAGAAGTACCCTGTAGGTTTTGATAAACTTGCGAGTTTCGACAATATGCGGCAATTTACACCATAAACGGCTGTTTCTTTTGATTGCGTTGGCTTAGAAGTTTGATTTTTTCACAGCTTCAAGGGACAGTAGATTTGGATATTTGATATAAATTTTAGTTTGATACCTTCACGCGTTCCTTAGAAAAAGGGGCTTGACAGACGGACGGACAACAAAGTGATCCTATAAGGGTTCAGTTTTTCCTTTCGAGGTACGGAACCCTAAAAAATGGAAAAATGTTAAATGAAAAATATAAATCATACAGCTGTATACTAAAAAAGTGCATATATAAGTCCAGACAAATACAAAATAAGAAATATATAGAAAATTATAACAATAAATGTAAAGCCACATGGGCAGTAATTAATGAAAACATAACATAACATAACATATCTTCACGCCTTTTATCCCCGAAGGGGTAGGCAGAGGTGTATTACATACCCACACTTCGCCAGATATGTTTCGGTCCCAATGTAATAGGGGGCGGGCCTATTGCCATCTACCGGGCACATTGTTAAGCGAGCGATAATTAACATTTTTAATACACACATAACTTCGAAAAGTCAGAGGTGTGTGCCCGAGGTACCTGGGGATCGAACCCGAGACCATCGTCTCGGCAGTCCGTTACGTACACCACTGGGCTACCGCCGCTTTTTGAAAACATTGACGACCAAAATACGAGAACCCAAATTGACAAAATAGTTTTAAATAATCGGACTTATGAAGACCCTAAGGAAATAAGTCAAATAAGTGACATATTTAATAATTTTTAAATACAATTGACAAATAGTAATAATTTTAAATATAATGTTGACGAGATTAACAAAACTATTGACATTAATTGTGAACATACAATATTTCTCCAACCGACAGATGCCATGGAAATATTCCGCATAATTAAAAATCTTAATAACACCAACGCAGCAGGAGTAGATGACATAACCACCAATGTAATAAAATTTTGTGCATCATACATATGTCAGCCGCTGTGTTATTTAATAAATTTATATTTTGAAGAAGGTATCTTTCCAAATATATTGAAAAATCAATAGTTAGGCCACTTAATAAGAAAGGCGACAGCACTGCCATGAATAACTATAGGCCAGTGACACTGATTCCAATTATATCAAAAATCTTCGAGAAAGTTATGCTGAAAATGCTTCAAGAATTCACGAAAAGTCATGGTCTACTTTAAAGATGAGCAATTTGGGTTTAGACAGAATAGTAGCACTTCATTGGCATATTTCAATTTGATAAAAATTGTCACTCAAGCTATAAGTGATGGCTTACCAGTCGCGGCGATCTTCCTCGATATGAGCAAGGCGTTCAATTTTGTCAACCACAAATTACTGCTGCACAAATTAGAAAAGTATGGGATAAGAGGAAATGCAAACGATTGGTTGAGAGACTACCTAAATGACAGACAACAATGTGTGGAAATCTCTAAAATCCATAAAAAATACAAAAAAGTAGTATTTAGAAGTGCCTATCAGAAAAATAATTTTGGAGTGCCCCAAGTCATTATATTGGGACCATTTTTGTTCCTTATGTACATTAATCATCTCCCAAATAGCGTTTGCCATAAGACAATCTTGTTTGCTGATGACACAACCCTGATTATACAAAATGAAAACGCCAACACGTATGAATCAGACATAAATAAAGCAATAGAAAACTTAATACACTGGTTAAATTCTAATAATTTACAAATTAACATTGAAAAGACAAAAATGATCCAATTCCAGACATATAAAAGAAAACCATTGACGTTAAATATTAAATATAATAATACGAGTAATACGACGATTGAGGAAGTTGTAAGTACAACATTTCTGGGTATAAAGTTGGATCAGAATTTCAACTGGAAATCACATGTAGATTACGTTTGTGACAAACTCGACAGATTTGTTTATGCTATAAAAAGATTAAGAATCACGGTATCCACAGAAGCTGCTCTTTGTGCATATTACGGATACGTTTCGTCCGTACTCTCATATGGTCTCTTACTGTGGGGAAATTCGATGGATATTATAAAAGCATTCAGAGTACAAAAAAAATGTGTGCGTGCAATCTGTGGAGCCCGGCATACAGACAGTTTTAAACACTTGTTCAAAAAGTACAATATTTTGCCAGTACCTTGTATGTACATTAAAGAATTATGCATATTTGTACACCAACATCCGGCATTTTTTATTAAGATCAAAGATGTAACGAAACGAAATGTAGCTCCCAGAAATAAGCATAAATTATGTTTACCGCAATGCAAGCTAGAATTGTATAAAAGGAACTCGTACATAAATGCCATAAGGGTATATAACAAATTACCCAATTTCTTTAAAGATTTACCTTTGATCAATTTAAAAAAAAAAGTTTGACGCAGTGATTAAAAGAAAAATGTTTTTACGATCTTAATGAATATATGTTATATCGCGGAGAACAAAATTAGGTAATCAAAAATATTGGTATATACCTTATGACTATAAATGTAAATTCAAATGTGGTACTAAAAGCTTTGACATTTAAAATATAATTGTGGACTTATGTAATTATTTATTATTATTATAGACATAAAAATAAAATAATTTCTTTTAACTGACATACATACTATATTAAAATTATTTTTTTTATCTTCGAACTGACATACAAATTATAACTTTGACATTGTTTAATTAATTAGTACCACAATTATCATTTATGGGAGTTCATATTAATTTGTTTTTTTACTAAGATTTTAAAATAATTATCATTAAAATAAGTAATAAGTATATAAGTAATTCATGTTTGTCTACTAAAACAAATATTTGCATACCATATGTAACGGTAGAATGTAAATGGGCCATTTTATATTTAAGATCATACTATGTATACCTACATTCTGGCAAATGAAGCACTTTGACTTTGACTTTAACAGATACCATGTAATTAGACTTACTGGATTATAGCGTAATTTGGCCAATTGCTCAAAATTACACAAATAAACTTTCACCATGTCATCCTATAATATGTCGATAGGCCTTTAGATAATTATATCTTACTCATCGAGCGCTGGAAGCACAAATGATATCCTTCTTTTTCAGATTATTCCTTCATGCGTCTTTCTATGATTACGGACTATGAGGTTTTCAAAGTGATGAAACGCGGGTTTGATCGCAAATTAATTTTAAATAAATCAATACAATTTTTTTCTAAAGGTAGAAGTAGGTAGTATTGCGACCTTACCCTAACCTTATTTACAAAAACATTACAGATCACTTATTTTGAAGCCGACGACTAAACTTTAATAAGCATTAAGACTAAATCACAAAAACTAAAGTTTCCTTTGTTATCAGGAATTCCTCTTCAAACATTTTCAAGGGAAAGGGTCATCTCATTATTGATCACACAATTTAGTTTTCATCGGCCTTAGTGTAACAAATGAGCTAATTCATCAGACGAAATAGAAGTTTTAAAGTTGCGATAATGTGAGACAATTTCTGGGCCCCTAAACTTTTAAATCGAATCATCTTGAAATAACTTGAATAAATTCTTAATTTTCATACTTTTTTATTGAGCCACACCAAGTTTTTGGTTGTGGCCAATTTTGCTTTGAGTTCTGTTTACTTCTTGACTGACTTTAGGTGCTGCAAGTGAAAGATTAACCATAATCTTTTTTACAATATTGACTGCACGGTTGGCGTAGTGGTTTAAGCGGTCGCCTCGCCACTTGTTACTGCGCCGTGTGTCGTGGGTTCGATTCCCACACGAGACAACACTTTGTGTGATCTACAAATTGTTGTCTCGAGTCTGGGCGTTCTTTGTGTCCGTTAATTGTATGTTTGTAAAGTCCCCCGCGATACAGTAATTTCTTCCCAGTGCGGGTGTGGTCTTTTCATAAAAAAAAAACATGATTTTGGCATGTAAAATCACCATAATCTGAAAAGATCGGTCGATCTTTCATACTACCACAAAATGCTGCTACTGTGAGGCAGTAATGCTATCGTCCGTTGAACCGTCTTCTATAGTCACTGCTGCTGAACCTGGCTAAACAGGTGATACAGTATCGGGAATGAAAGTGAGATTAGTCCCAAAAGAAACTACCACAGTGTGAGCGACTGCACTGGACTTCGGTCGGCGTAAGCGAATCACGTCGATGGAAGGAATTTCCTCGGAGACGATGCATCGCCTTCATGGCCTGTTACTCGTAAAACCATACCCTACGGTCACCAAAGATCATCGCCTGCTGACCGTGGTCCTGCAGTTGGGAAGAGGGCGGTGACTTTTCTTCTGGCGCCGTCTCCTTTCTCAGCGTTACTGCTTCGAAGAGGCAAATAGCCCTGATATTGAACAACAACGTTCCACCACACAGCCAACCCTCAATACACCTAGTAGTAATAAATGCCACTTAATAAAGTGATTAAAAGTAATAAATAGTTCAGTTCAATTTATTGTCATTGTAATCAAAATGTAATCTTAATTATTTGTGTGGCTATTACGGATATTGCTAAATAACTGCAAGCACTATTAGGCAATTTGATAATAAAGCTCATTCGATTTTCATAGCTTCGTTTATTAATATATTCTTTCAAGTCAAGTATTTTGTGACATAGTCAACGGAGACGGAGTTGGAAGGATTTAAGCGGATCGAAGCTCCTACTTTTGACTTCCTACCTCACCTACTAGAGTCAAATAACTGTTTAATTTCATTAAAATTTTAGATTGAATTATACGATTAAAATTGAACTCAATTTTAAATTATAATTTGCGTATTTTCAATTCAATCAACCCTTATTTTGAAAATTATTAATACTATTATTAATGGACTACCAAATCAACCAAATACTAGAATGGTGTTATTCAGCAAAAATGCAGACCCGTGTTACAAAACTAAACTTATTCAACCAGTTTCCAACAAATAAACAAAAAATATTCAATACACAGTGCTTATAAAACAATATTCCATTACAATCCGTCCAAAACTGTCCACAAACAAAACATAATAACATCCTAAAAGGCTCAATATATCTATGTTTGTTTGCTAATGTTCGGTTTCTTATTCAAGTGGCCCTCCACTGTTGAAGAATGGACGTCAGTTGCATGTATCTGTGCCAATTTACCGCCAAGCAACGTCCCACTCGAAACAGATTCTAGAATATTCTATGTTGTTATAGACGAGGGTACGTAAGTAAGTTTCCATTTTCCTCAAGTACACTTATTAAGCAATAATAAGTGTACTAGAATAGAATGATCCATGTGGTGACGGATTAAGAATACGGAATGTCACCACCCCATATCTTCCCATGGGTGTCGTAAGAGCCGACAGAGGGAGCATGCAGAGAACAGCACTGTAAGAGAAGGAAAACTTGATACAAACCCCAGCGTGGTATAGTAGGCCAATTCCTCCTTTCAAAGGAGAGGCCTAGTCCAGCAGTGGACTATTAAAGGCTGATGATGATGAAGTGTACTACTACACTTGTAGCATTTTAATTAGTTTGCCTGTAAAACAACAATGAGTGCTTTGATAGCCTCATTATGGAATAAGAACTAAATAACACCACGCGTAAGTCACAAGGATTACATTGATTTTCTTTGCCTCATTAGTAAGTTAGCTTCTTAAGTAATTGAAATATTATAAAGTAATTCTTTGACAACAATCATTTATGTACAAAGTCTTAAGAAGAAATTCAGAGTGCCCGCGCAACTGTAGGTATCACAAATCAATCAAAAATGGTAAAAATTAAAACATAATCGAAACATAAATATGAGGTATCGATGTTTCTTCGAATCAAATCTAGCCCCATCACTAAGTAGACGGGTGTGAAACGGTTCAGAAAAATAATTTCCTTTCAATGTAGGCGGCATACTTTACGTAACAGATGTCAAATACACACACCAAAATCAACTTTAAAACAAAAACAGTAAGGTCTAAAATTATATCTGTGATGTTATGAGAAGTTTCGTAATTAAATAGCTTGGAGTTAATTGTGTCAATTTGAGACGTCACACATGTGAATTTTGAAGCGGTTGGTTTGAATTACTCGTTTCTTATGTCTCCTCTGACGACTTGAATTACTTCGTGAAAGATGTTCTTTGTAATTTTGCTATGTGGTAGCGAATGCTTCTATTAATCTGTGCGGATTAAGCGACGAAGTAAGGACATGTACTTTTTAAAATGTAATTAACAATCTTCCCGGATACTTTGTTGAATAGAGACATATTTAAACACTCTTTCAACCTGTTGATTGATGAAAAAGTATATTAAATAAGCTTAGGTGTTTTATAATTCACACATTTAGCTTTTATGAAAAAAACTCATAAAAAACAATTATATTACGTAAGAAAATGCTAAGGTTATCTGCTGCATACTGAAAATTTAACCGAATTACAAATTAATGTTCCTGAAAAGCAACCAAACTGATACAAATAAGTTACAATAAGTTACAGTCTCATAGATGACAGAAAACTTACACCATTGTAGAAACAACTTTTAAATTAGTGCAGCAATGTACAATAATTAAAAACTAGAGTTCGCCTAGTGGTCGAAATTCAACCATAATTTATTGAAAATTTAAATTTCTAAATTATTAAGGTTTTATTGTCAGTCTCTATAATCACGGACCTCACCGCATAATGAAAATAAGTAAAATGTTTTATGAAATTACTGGAACCGTTATTAAATACTTTATTTGGTTATAAATCTCTTAAACAAATGATCTATAGACTACTGTAGACTTGCACTTTATTAACACGTCATTATCTTGCCCTGGTCCCAATGTATTTAAAGTCAGCGCAGTAAATCCTTCTGTTCCATACTTCACTATCACCTACCCCTTTACTCGTCACCTGCCACTTTCTCTTACATATCCATCCTCTCACAGTCCGTCCATCCATTTCCTCCTATCCTTCCTATCTTTTCTTTGGCCTCCCTCTTCCCTTTCGTCCCTCTACTTTTATATTAATTATTATTTACCTACATACAAACCATCTCTTCACCATGCAAACGATTTACTTAAACTATTTCGCTTATGAGCAAAATTTTCAGACTATATCTAACACACCTACTCATTCCTTCCTCCAATCGTTAGGCCATGTTGGGGCTCTTTGAGCGGTCTGAAAATTCCGACACCAGGGAAGACCACCTACTCACACGAAAAAATAAAACAGCAGCAGTCTCCGCTGCTGCTACATCGGCGGAGACCCTCAAACGGCGCAAATACGGAAACCTATCTGGTAATTACTCTGGTAATTACGTTTTTGAGCCGTTTGGGGTCGATGCGCTGGGGCCATGGGCGCCTAGTGTACGCGCTCTGTACAAAGAAATCGCCAAAAGGCTGATCGACGCTTCCCGTGACCAGAGGGCTGGTTTATATTTTGCAGAGAGAATAAGCATTGCCATACAACGTGGCAATGCTGCCAGCTTTCTGGGCACGCTACCAGCCGACAGAGTTGCGGAGGAATTTTTTGACGCCGCGTAGTATGGGTTTTTTTGTTTTTCCTCGTCTATTTTGTTATTATTATTTATTTAGTTTTATTGGTTTAGTTTAGAATACTTAAGTTGCATAAGTAGTTCTGTTCCTGTTGTATACAAATATAACAAATAACATATTTGTTACATTAATAAACTTTACTAAACAGCAATAGATTTACGAGTCTCACTTAATCTTAATAAACCAGGAAAAGTTTGATGCTAGATCATAAATTAGTTTGGTTACATTTTTGGATGAAATATACTGCCTTGAACCTCTTTACTAGAACAAGGATAACTCAAGCTAGACTCGCCTCAAAAAGGCATACCACTCCATACCAAATATGACAATTTTATCACATCAAAGTTATATTCAAACTTCAAGGAAATTAAATTCTCCATTCGACCAATTTGAAAGAACTCTCCGTGTAATCCATTTCATATGAAAGCTAGGCTTTTGCTCAGGATTGAGATTTTAATAAAATTGGACACTTTTTGTACAAAGAGTGTCATTTCAGTGGGATTGACGTTTGTAAAGTCTCGGATTATTTAAGTGAAAGCTTTTGAGTAATTTATTAAAACCAGTATCATAATCTAGTAGGCGTGTTTGTTACGGCGGGCTCTGTTGTACCTTCAAATACTTTGTTTACTTTGAGACTGTGATGTGAGTGATTCTAGTTAGGTTGCAGTCCGAGCATTTAGAATTTTCTGTTCATAAGTGTCACATTGTGCACTGAAGAGAGCAAATGATACCTATTGATTCTGGATGTGTCTTGGCAATCGAAAGTAGGTCATTATCATTGCCGCCAAAAGACCTCAAGGGCTTAACACAGGATTACTTTAAGGCTTAATGGCCGTAGTCAAAAAATCCCAGAGGTCTGAGATTACAGACTTCTTTTAACCAAACTTCTTCCACCTATTGTCGTCTTTCAATAAATTGGTATATTTGGAAAAAAATCTTCACAATCCCAACTCTGAAGTTCCTACTTTGTTTTATCTCCAAATCATACGGAGATAAAAGTAAAGAATGCTAAGGATGTTAAAGGTGCTTTAAGATAAGTAAAAGTATATTAGTGTAAGATTCTCTTAAGAGGAAATCAAAGATATAAATATACCTATATAAATGTATCATAATTATAGCAGCGGCGATAGCCCAGTGGTGTACGTAACGGACTGCCGAGACTATGATCTTGGGTTCGATTCCCAGGTACCCCAGGCACACATCTCTGACTTTTCGAAGTTAGGTGTGTATAAAAAATGTTAATTATCGCTCACTTAATAATGTGCCCGGTAGATGGCAATAGGCTCGCCCCCTATTACGATGGAACTGAAACATAACTGGCGAAAAGTGGGTGTGTAATACACCTCTGCCTACCTCTTCCGGATAAAAGGCGTGAGGTTACGTTATGTAAATATATCAATAAATAGTCTAGCAACCTTGACTATTTATTTAAAATTCAAGCATATTATTATGTAGGTACAACTGTGACTGTGACTGCCTCCGTGGTCCAATGGATATCGCATGCGACTGCTGATCGGAGGTCCCTAGTTCGATTCCCGGGTCGGGCAAAACTGTTACTGCTTTTTCCGAATTCTCAGTAGCAAGGCTCTACTACCGTGAAGAAAATGCTCAAGTATGCTTTCTTATTCTAAGATTTAAAAGTTCGTCTATTGTATATTGTATACATTTAGAGTAGTTAGTAAGGCAATCTGCCTAGCCAGAGGTTGTTTGTATGCGTTGTTTGATTCACACCCTGGACATTTTTATAAGCACTATGATGTTTATAGTTTATCCATATTTTGGACTGTCTCCGTGATCCAGTGGATAGCGTATGCGACTGCTGATTGGAGGTCCCGGGTTCGATTTCCGGGACGGGCAAAAGTGTTACTGGGTTTTCCCGAATTCTCATTAGCAGCACGGAGTCTGGTGATGTGCCCGGTAACGGCAATAGGCTCGCCCCCTATTAAGTGAGACCGAAAATTCATGGCGAAATGTGGGTGTAATGTTACAGTTCTGCCTACCCCTTCGGGGATACAGGCGTGAGTCTATAAAAAAAATATGTACAACTATACAGCGCCCGCGACTGTTCCTGCGTGTGTATTGTTTATCGGTGCAAAAGGTAGCCTATGTGTTATTTAGATATACTTTATATTGCTGCATAGTTACCAACATGCATAACAAACATCCATTCTTCAACAACCTTCACATTTGCTTTAAACAAATGTCAGTAAATTAGAATAAATTCGCACGTAACTGTTCGTAGAGACTTTGGGTACACCGTTACAACTTAGCCTCATTGATCCCATTTATGGCATTCAAGAAGATTTAACTTCTTTGTTTATTGAGCTAGCTACGTCGTCGTCTTGTCTCATACTTAGTACCAAACATTCTAAATTTTCTCGTAAAATTCATATGACCTCAAATTATTATATGCCCGGAAACCACAGGAATTCAAGAAATGTACAATTCCATTCCAGTCACTGAAACTGGTATAACGCTATGAGGATGAATTCCATTCCAGGAGCATGGGACTATTAACCGATAGGAAACGAATAAAAATAAACCATTTATGAGAGAGCAATAAGAGTAAAATTCATGAATTTTCACTGTAACTGTAAAACAAACGGTCAATATAAAGGCACCCTAAAAATATTCACAGTAAACAAGTTCCACGGTAATATCGAAAGTGACAACTTCGATGATTTTAACGTCGAGATTACGACTTTTTCCCACAAGTCGTTTCGACGACTTTTATAAAAATTGACTTTGAACCAACTTAGCCTATATCCTCCACGTTTCTATATTGGAGGACCTTATTAAATTAATGTGCTGAGTTTTACTTTCTATATTAAGTTAAGGTATTAATATGAATGTTACTTTGATAACTTGGTTACAAGTAAGTTGGTGGTGCTATAATGCTCGCTATACACAAATAGGAAGGAATTCATGGAATATAATATTTTTTTGTGCTCCTAATACGTTTTAGGTAGACGTCAAATTCGACTTTGTAAACCAGTGCTTTTTGTATAAGTTTTTTAGATCTTTGGTAGATAACTGAATAGTTCTTATGCAACGTTATCCCTACTTAGGGGTGGTTAAATGAAAATCGTGGTTAAATGTTACAATTAAAAATCAGTTTAATTCTTCAAGGAAATCTAAACATCATTTAGCAACGTATTAACTTGAAAATTAATAGGTATATATGCTTGTTAAAGAAGTAGAACCAGGGTCGCGTGATTCGGCGGTGGTAAGGGGTCTTGTTGAGGGTCCGCTCCCGGCGTCGGTCAGAGTTGCTGGTGCACTTAGCTTTCGGGCCGCTGTCCAGTCGAATGTAGAAAAAGAGGGCCGCGCTCCCAGCGCTTCCGTATTTATAGGAGGCGCGAAGCCCGGTGCGGCGTCTAAGATGAGTGGGAGGTGCGAGCGCGACGTCACAGCGACGTCACACTTAATATACTAAAGATTATGTAACGGGTCTTAATCGTGTTAATGAACGAAAAGAAAGATGAAATACCTTTCTATTTTTCCCGACGTTTCGGCATGGGTTACACCAGCCGTGGTCACGGGATGACCACGGCTGGTGTAACAGCTGTGGTCATCCCTGATGTCATCCCAGTATTTCATCTTTCTTTTCGTTCATTAACACGATTAAGACCCGTTACATAATCTTTAGTATGTGTACAAATCGTGGTAGTTTAAAAGTAGTTAGTTCTTAATAGTCGGGTAAAAAAAGGTACGAGAATTTAATTAAACATTTTAGAAGGTAGCCGAGGATTATTATGAATAAATAACACACTATGACGCTTAATTTGTAATTAGACATAATAAAATGTTGCTAACAACATAACTAGCTCTATGTGAAAGTAATGATTGTGATGGTTTCAAATTTTGTTACAGATTATACTGTTATTAAAGTTCTGGCCTAAGAATATTTGAATTTTAAATTTACATACTACATAGGTATCTATACTATTTTATCGATAAATCTAATTCTCAATTTCTGCGCCTCTTGACTTGAAAGAAGACACATATTTGGCGCTGCTTCTTTTCTATACGTACATACAATAAGTAATATATTCAACTGTAATATAACTGAAAGATTTGTGAATTGTATTCACTGAAAATGTAACCACGATCGGACTGTGTAGAGCAAACAAAACGGCCAATATTTTTGTATTTATTATACAAAAATATGAAAATCTCTCAAATAAAACTAATCTGCGGTAGATCACACGCGGCATGAATATTCCAATTGTACACATACATACACACATACATATCGTCACGCCTTTTATCCCCGAAGGGGTAGGCAGAGGTGTATTTCTACACCCACTTTTCGCCAGATATACTTTAGTCCCACGTAATAAGGGGCGAGCCTATTGCCGTACCGGGCACATTTCCAGACTCCGTGCTGCTACTGAGAATTTCGTGACAGAAAAACCCAATAACACTGCTCGACCCAGGAATCGAACCCAGGACCTCCCGATCCCACGCGCACATTTATGCCGCGAGACCAACGAGGCAGTCGCATAGGGTTTGATGTCGAGTTTTCCGTCTCTACGCAAAGATGGTATTTGCATCGTGTTATCCCTTAGTCGCCTTTTACGACACCCACGGGAAGATAGGGGGTGGTGACACTTGTATTCTATGCCGTCAACCACACGGCTTTTCCAATTGTTTTCCCTTATAAAACAAAACATAGCGACAGAACAACACCAGTGATTTTAGAACAATCAACGCTTGTGAAAACATTGAAGCTAGTTTTAAGGACGTCAGCGTCTATAGATATACATATACATACACAGACTCACGCCTGTTTCCCGGAGGGGTAGGCAGAGACTACGGAACGCCATTTTCAACGATCCTGACATATCTCTCTCGCTTCATTCACTCCCATCAGATTCCTCAGGCATTCTCTTCTGTTCAGGGTAGGTACTTCTAACCTGTCCTGTTTTTAGGATGTCTCCAATCTGGGGGCGATTCAGAATCGTTCGATATCTCATTTGACATTCGATTCCGTTAATTGTCAATGGGGCTAGCTCATTTTTTGTCAAAACTATCGCATTTCCTATCAATTTTATGCATTCAGTATGTAGTAAATTAATAAATAAATCGAATTCAATGAATATTTGTTCAAAATATCTCTGATAGGCGGCTAAAAGATGAGGACAATAATTTGACATATCGTACGATAACTTATCGTGACATTCTGAATCGGCCTGCTGGTCAGAGAACGCCACCTAGGTCTTCCCCTTCGTCCGGTCCCATTCACACTTGCCTTGTATATCTGCTTGGTCAATCTTTCGTCATCCATCCTCTACACGTGCCTAAACCATCTATAGATATTGTACTAGATTAATGTCATATTATGATCTTTTGTATTTTTATAGCTTTCTATTTTATTCATTTAAAAAAATATCCAGGTTTCGATCCAAGTCCGTCTTTAAGATTATTGAAATTCGTGATTACTGCTATAAATCAATTAAATTCCACTATTATATAGAAATAATCTTGCTTCGTTTTTGGCTAGTATTTGTTTACCGTCAAAGCGATAGCTGAAGCAATAGCAATATTGAGACTAGCCATGTCTTTTTTATTATGGAGATAAGTAACGTATATAAAGCATAAAGTTCTCTAACTAACAAACTTAGTAGAAATAAAATAACTGTTTTAAATGCGCAAATTATTATTATACAAGCCACATTATCCAGTCCCAGTTGTTATGTTATTTCAATGGTGCCTGCCGTCAAACCTGCAAAACAAACACTATACATAATATTGCTGTAACGGTGCCAAAAAGAAACTGTCAGTACCTGCGCCGACGGCGATAAAAAAGGAAAAGGAGCAGACAGGTGACTGGATGCCAGGAAGAAATGATTTATCAATTTTACACTTTTAAACTTGGACGTGCCATGACACAATATTGGTCCGTGCTCTCACAAAGGCTTAGAGCAACACAGTATCCTTTCATGTCCCGTCGGGTGGAAAAATGAATTATTCTTCCAATTTATCGAACAGCTCGCGATGCCTATTTAGTTTATTTCAATACCAGCATCTAAATGTGTCCAAATTGCTTCCGATGTAGTCAAAGAAGAGAGCATTTTGTTTTTTCGTATGGAAAAGAACAAATTAATGTATTTTTGGTGCTTGTTTAATTAATGTTTTATTTGAATTTCCTGAACACGATGCTACAAGATCAATTATTATTTGTACTTCGTTTTGGATGTGTGTATTTATTAGTTTGGAAGAGGTTTTGACTACAAAGAGATTTTTTTAACTGATTGTAGTGTTTACTGATGTATTGTATAAGTAGACAAACATAAAAAACAAATAACATTTCGGCTTTCGTTCGTACTCATTGCACTAAAAAGCAAAACATAAACAGCATTAACATAATTGTATTTTTACTCTGTTAGGTTCTATAAATAAGAATTAATATTACTATATGGAAACGTGACAAAACCCTGGAAGCCGCATGCGTTTCGTCTTCAACCTGCGATCTAGATTATCAGAGCATACTGATGTATTATAACCAAATATTCAATTGCATAGTCTAGGAGCTAAGAATTTGACCCATCTCTAGTTTTTGTGTCATGATGATACAATTAATAGAGATGGGCAAAACTCTGCTTTTTACAACTTATTACAAAGTTATTTATGAACTGGTCGACTCAAATAAAAACGTGTTAAAAAGTTAACTGTTAGTCCACATATTTGTTGAAGCCACAGTTTCTATTAATGCATGCTGTAAATTAACATTTGTGTTTGTTACCGTACCGTCAACGTAGAGCATTTTTTTTATTGGTGCCATCGATAGATAAAGGTGTGTCGGAAAAATAAATCTTGGTAATTCTAAGTTGGTCATTTTATTATTTCAGGTACGACATCTAAAACCTCATTACTTAATTGCAACTGCAGTCGTTTAGCCTCGCAACTCATTACCCTTGACTTTCAAAATGCCAAAGGTTGAGAAGCGAAACATTTCGTATAAATATATGTTTTTTTTTATTGACTCATGCCTGTATCGCCGAAGGGGTAGGCAAACGTGTTATATTATACCCACATTTCGCCATGGTGTGAAATTGTAGATCCCACGTAATAGGAGGCGAGCCTATTACCGTTACCGAGCACATTGCCAGACTCCGGGCTGCTACTAAGAATTCGGAAAAACCCAGTAACACAGCCCGACCCGGGAATCGAACCCAGCACCTCCTGATCAGCAGTCGCATACGCTATCCACTGGACCACGGAGGCTCTCATATGTATTAAATATATAATGATTTCATACATATTGCTTTGATCACTAAATATTCTAATTAAGAAAGTAAGTTTTGTTTATTGGATTGTGTACAAAAATTAAAGAGTGAATTAAGAAAATCGGACACTGTTAATATTGTGTATCTTTAGTATGTGAATACTTTCGTAATATATAACAAGACTTCGCCTGCGGCTCCACCCGTGTGAATTTTACAAATAAAAATATGTATAGTGCCGCCAATGAGTGCCGCTGGATGCAAAGGCGTTTTCGACCATCAAACCATTCATTAATTATAACGGCAACCAGTCTTAGCCTAGCTGAACCATATAACGTGGCTTATAAAATTCTCATAATTCAGTGTCACGCCTTTGTTTTTCGATAATTTATTTATTTGATTGATTGACTTGGTTTTGACTCCCCTAAAAGAGTTTCCAAGATAAACATAACGTCCGGTACCAACTGGCTAAACATGCCCTTCGAGTCACGGGACAAGTCTCACTTGTCCCGTGACTCGAAGAGAAAAACTTAATATGCATTTAACTAACAAAAGACAGTCATTTACGCTGAGGATTCGAACCCAAGACCCTAAGTTTTGCTAGGTTGGTCTCCCTACTAGTAAATCACTGCTGATTGCAGAGCTTAAGAATAAATACAGGAAAAAATGTTCTGGCGAGTGAGTCATCCAGAAGCACTTTTTTTGAACAAAAGTGGCTATTACTCGAAATTTGCACCAATTGTCTAAGACTATTATACCTTTTTGGATAGCAGGTAATACCAGAAAGTTATTCCAACACTTTACATAACATGCCACATATTATTTTTTTTAAATAATTACATTTTGTGGCGTAATTTTATTTTATTCGAACATTTTTTGCGTGTTTATTGACTCTATTTTCAAATTCCACGTTGAGCTAGTAGGTTTATTTTAATTTAAAAGATGGGCCATTTAATTTTTCATTAAATAAGACCCAATTTGCCACCAAGAATAGTCAAAATAATTTTTTACAAGATGTTTATAACAAAAATTTGAAATTTTCTCAAAAAATCTTAAAAACCGTTTTATTCCAAAATGGTGCATTTTGGACCTCCCATATGTAGGGGGTAAAAATACTCCATTTTGGCCCTAAAATCACCTCCCGAAGGGAATACGAACAATTACAAATCACCCTGCATATAAAATCCTTGCGTTACTTACTGTCTGACAGACATGCTACAGCCAAAACTATTTGACGCAAGAAGCTGAAATTTAGCATGTATATTCCATGATAGGGGTCCGTAGGGGTGCACTAAGAAGGGATTGCCCGAAATACCCACGGGGTCGGGCAAAATGGGTAAATTAACAAAATTCGTAGCTGCGGGCGTCCTCTAGTTGGATGTAAATTTTAATATTTCTTTACAGCCAAAATATGTATATATAACTATATAGGTATATAATTACCTCACATAAAATTACCCCCAATATTGCCGATAGACTGCAGAAGACTAACCAAGCAGTTAATCGAGTAAACTTTTTCGAAGGACCAAGTCGATTGATATCGAATATTTTTTAGTCCAAATATATTGCTACATCAAAATAAAAAAGATAACCATGTAGGAGGTACTGCGTTGACCATAGTCCATAACAGACAATCTTTGACGTTTAGCGAGCCTTTCAGGGAAACGACGGAGGAATCTCGGCTCAATAAATTCTCACCATCAGACAGGCAGCTCGTTGCTAACCAACCAAAATATTAGGAAGAAAATAACAAACATACCTATCCTAATTATCTTACGTTTCCATTAATGTCAACCATATATTATCGAAAAGCTCATATATCTTTAACCCTAGAATACCTACTAATCATCGCCTGAGAGGCCGCGTTCAGTTGATTTTTTAAGACATAACATAACTTCACGCCTGTTATCCCCGAAGAGGTAGGCAGAGGTGTATTACACACCCACTTTTCGCCAGTTATGTTTCGGTCCCAATGTAATAGGGGGCAAGCCTATTGCCATGATTAAGCGAGCGATAATTAACATACATATTTAATACACACATAACTTCGAAAAGTCAGAGGTGTGTGCCCGGGGTACCTGGGGATCGAACCCGAGACCATCGTCTCGGCGGTCCGTTACGTACACCACTGGGCTATCGCCGCTATTTTTAAGAATATTTTTAAAATACGTATAATTATTTATTTATTTATTTTATTTATTTAATTTATACACTAAACTGTGTACAGGTTGACTTAATGCCTTGGGCATTATCCGCCAGTCTACCTTTGAGCGGTGCTGAGAAACGTAGTAGGTGTATTAAATACTCACTATAATATTATAAGATAGGTATAATAATATAATATAATTCTTAAATAAATATACATGCATACAATATACATACATATATACTTACATAAATATATAAACATATAATTATACTACCTAAATACGATATATATGAAATAAATAATATATACATATAAGAACTAAAGGAAGAATACGTAAAGCCATACGCAAATACAAAACGAAATGAAGATACAGGTCCTATGACACATCCGCTGGTCTTGCCAACAAAAGCTCCTTTACCTTAGCCTTAAATTTGTACTTCGTTTTGCACGTCCTGATTTCTAGAGGGAGGACATTCCAGAGGAGAATGGACTGAATGAGAAAGGAACAGTGAATAACAGATGTGTTGTGAGAAGGGATAGTAAGAAGAAGATTATTAGACGATCGCAAACTGCGGTCATGGTTGGAACACAGATATTGAAAATGACAAGTTAAATAATTTGGGGATGAAGGAGACATAAGAATGGAAAAAAGGGTAGTGAGAGCACGCAAACTGCGACGATGACGGATAGGAAGCCATTTCAATTGGGAACGGTAAGCAGACACATGGTCATACTTGCGAAGATTGAAAACGAATCGAATGCAGTTATTGAGAAGACGGTCGAGTTTGTTGAGAAGGTCTGCATTCAGGTCATAGTAGCATACATCACCATAGTCGATTAACGGGAATATCAAAGTCTGCACAAGCATTATCTTGGTCTTGGACTGGAGCAAGTTCTTGAGGCGGTAAAGAGTCCGTAGGGTGCCGGTGACCTTTTGACTCACCTGGGTCACTTGAGTTCGCCAATTAAGTGTGGCATCCATATGCAGCCCTAGATTTTTAACAACAGGATACCAATCTATGCCCGTGCCGTTGTATGTTATGGTTGGAACACAGGTTGTGTCTAATTTCCTTAATAAACCTTGGCTGCCGAAGACAATGGCCTGACTTTTATTTGGGTTTACAGTCAGCCCAAACCTTTGAGTCCAATTGTGTATCTCAGCCAGATCCCTGTTAACCATGTCAATTGCCGAAGACAGCGACTCCACATTAACCTGGGTATATATCTGCAAGTCGTCGGCATACAAATGGTGAGAACACTGAAGATTTTTAGTTATGAGATTTATAAAAATGGAGAATAACAAGGGAGAGAGAATACCGCCTTGAGGGACACCAGCTTTGATGTCAGCCCATTTTGAGTATGACTCGCCAAGGTGTACCGACTGCTGACGCCCTCGAAGATATGTTGAGAACCAATCCAGAGCCCTTGGTGAGACCTTAAGATAGGAGAGGAATGATAAAAGGAGGTCGTGACTGACGGTATTGAAGGCATTGGAGAAATCAATTAGAACCAAAACCGTAACTTTAGAGTTTTCAATGCCGTCTCGAATATCGCCAGTCACTTTGAGGAGAGTGGAAGTAGTGCTATGGCCAGGTCTGAATCCAGATTGATATAGACTCAACAGGTTATGACGGTGTATAAACCGACTCAACTGTTTATGGACACAGGCTTCTAGCACTTTTGAAAGGAAAGGAAGAATGGATATAGGTCGAAAATGGTTGGGAAGACAAGGATTGGAGGTCTTGGCAAGAGGGATAACGTGAGCTTTGCCCCACAAGGAAGGAAAGGAACCAGACTTAAGGGAGAAATTAATGACGTGGGAGATCGCCGGCAGGAGATCGCCGGCAGATCGTTATCGAATTATGTATTGCGGGGTGCGTTCGCGCCAATACAGTGCACCCCGTGACGCAGTGGAGAGTGGTCACGGGTTCTGCGGGGAACATGCAGGTACTGAGTTATTGACATCACGGTCGCCTGGGAGGCGATCATTAGTATTAAAGGTAAGTTTTTTACCAATCCTGTTCCTTAGTTTTTTTGCAATTATCTCTTTATTTATTTGTTTGATAAAGCTGAGAATTGGTTATTTTGTTTCATAGATGAATCTCGATGAGAATCAAATACAAAAATATTTGGAGAACGAAGAATCGGACAGTGAAACTGAAGATTACGTTGAGGATTACGATTCAGACAACAGTGTGGCTGATCCTTCGTGCCAGCTTGAAGATGATCTTCCATATATTGCTCCGAACAATCTGGAATTACCTCCTCGAACATCTCAAATACAAGCAAGCACAAGCGCGGAAGTGCGGCGTTAGAAGTAAACAAAACGCGCGGAGTGAGATCCAAACTGCTGTAATTTTGATAAAAAATATAGTCTAATTTTAATTTACTGTTAAGCCAAATATCTTATAATTACAATGGTAATTTTACTTTTATGTGATATAACATTTTAAATATACTTAATTTAGATATTAAATTAGAGGCTATATGTGACTTTTTATTTTTTATTATTATTATTCTAAAGACTGTTCAAACAAGGGTTACGTTAGACTTACGGTTGATTTTAAGACTGAAATTATAATTTTAAAGAAAATGTGCCATTGCATTTAAAGAAACAAGGTCTTTCTTCATTATTTTGTTAAATTAAAAACAATTTTTAGTAAAAACGTCTTACTAAAATCTTGTATCATATATGAAGTAGCCTCCCGAGCGATCATTATTAAGCGGTAAAAAAATAAGATTAGTACTCTACGGTTAAAAATAAAGATACAAAAGTAAGTCATATTACTAGGGAAATTATTTAATCTCCAAACAGAATTAAAGGGCACAAGGTAAGACGGTAATACATAATAAAAAAGCTAATAATATGTCCTAATAATATATAACGTAGGAGTAATACGCTTGGGGGTAAGATACAGACAGGGGTTTCGCGTTTCTTTCTTAAAATTATTTTAAGGCGAAGTAGCTTCCTATTACTGGACATTCATATTATGAATTCAGTTTTTCAGTAAAATCGAACGGTGAATTAAGCCAATTAAGCCATCTCGATTGCATCCTTTTTTAATCCTTTTTTCTGTATTGCCAGTATTATAATTGCCAGTATTATAAATAATTATAGAAAAAAAAACATGAACGTCACCAACCTACACTCAAAGTCAAAGTCAAAATCCTTTACTAATTTAGATCACAAAGTGACACTTATGAACGTCAAATTTAAAACATTATTACTGTATGCTTCTACATTTACATTTACTGCCACGTTCGCAAAGCAAGGGCGTAGAACCATGAGAAAGAACTGGCAATAAAACTGACGGTCACTCTTTTTCATCGCCAGGTTTTTAATAATACATAACAATTAAACTTTTGTAAGGTGCCGCAACTGTTACACCTTCTATGTTACTTGTATAAATTTACTATACATAAAACTCAAGCATAATCAAGTTAATTGTTGATCTTCATTTAGTTAGCCTCCTGAACACAGACATGGTGAAACAGGAGCATCCACTTACATTATGCACCTAACAATGCAGGCAATCCGCGCAAATGTTCAGAACCATGATGGAAATGATGCACTTAAATATAAAAAAAAATATACCAGCCCATAAGACCGCCATCGAGACAGTCATCACAAGTAGCACCCGTTCACGATTATGACGCATTTGCGAGAGGGACAGGGATGACCCGACTCAAAACACAAAGTGGATCACAAAAAGTTTTGTGCCAAGTGAAGATCGAACCTAGACTTCCAGATGCAGTGCCAAAGAATACTCTAAGAGTACTAACCTAATAACGTCTATCAAACTTGTACTGTTAATCAGGCGACGGCTACGTTTAGCTACTCTTCAAAACTCGACAAAAGCCGTAGATGACAATTTACTACCCACATAAATTCAAAAATTAAGTAATGCGCGCTTTGGAGTTCAATCCACAATTTTCGATTCGGTATCTATCTTGGATTCCCTATTGGGTGATCACAGGAAAAATAAAATCACTGTCAATACCAAACTCAGTACTTCACGATCACCCTTAACCACTCCCTTAAAAACAGCAAGTCACACTTATAATCCAACCCACAAAAACATGATTGATTCTATTGACTCAAGTTGAGCCTGGGGCGTCCCTTGATGTTTGTCTTTTGGCCCTTTGATGCAAACGAACAAATTGTATGCAATACAGGTTTTAATAACGTTGGTATGAGTTTTGTTTGTATGTCAACCCTGCAAAGTAAATGTACTATGGGCCGGACTTATTAAGTTTTCTTTACGGGGATTAGCTTCGCCAGGGACATGTCCTCGTCTTTTGATGTACGCATGTAGTTGTTTTTCTATCCTTCATAAAGAGCGATAGGAAGGCCTCTATTTTCCTTGTCGTCATTCCTATTCTATGCAATTAATTTTGGTTTCTCTTGTGTTTCGGGTTGTGTGTTAGCGAATCTGTGTATGTGTGTGTGTGTGTAAATGTGTTCATACTTTACATTTTAGTACGTTTGCACAGCTTACTGGTATAATAAATAAAAAAACGAAATTGCTTTCAATTTTCGATTTTATTTCTGCTTATTTTTGCAAAATTTACATATGTTATTGAATTATTATATCTATCGTCACGCCTGTCCCATTGGGGTAGGTAGAGACTATAGAACTCAAAATGTTCCGGTTCAAACACTTAGTCACAAATTATCACAAAAAATAATATCATAGTGACATTTTGCTTACATTATTATAACAAAGTTAAAAATTAAACAATCAATTCGCTATTATTTAAGTACTAGGTACGCATTAACGAATAAGCCAGTTAAACAGAACCCGCTGTGTATAAAAATATACTTTAAAAGGTTCTCCTTTTTTATTTAACAAATCAACGGAACATTAAAAAAATATATCAACGCCCATATACTTATACACTACGCGACACTCAAGTGGTGAGAGGTGCTGCAAAACACACCATATAACCTCACATATTCTGTTTATTATATTATATTTTTTCCGCTTACCTACAATAAATCCGTTTGCTTCGTAAGCGCATGAATGCCCTTAGGGCAGGAATTGATTACTCGCGCTGACCGTCAAAATAAGCATAATATTCCGGCTGTTTACATAAAATATGAACCTTGTGAGTCCTTTTTTTGTTACGAGGTTGAAAAACTTTTGGGATTTTGGCAAATTTAGAGGCGGCGTATGTGGAGTTACCACTAAAAACCACGCCGTCTGCCGAGCAAGGACGGCTTACAAGGAGAGACAGGATACAGGAGCTGTCCAGTCTTTTCTCATTGCACCTTGTCCAACCAAACCTAATCCCAGGGCAGGCTACAAGCCCTCACCTGCCCGATCCTTTTCACCTTATGAGTCCCTAGGATACACTTTAGCCAAGATGGTAAGCAAAGGTGTAATATTACACCCACATTTCGCCTAATTTTGATTTTAGAGCCTAATTCCGTTACAGGACCGATTGCCAGACTCCATGCTGCTACTGAGAATCCGTAAAAACTCAATATAACTTTCCCGACTCAGGAATCGAACCCGGGACTTTCCAATCAGCAGACGCATACGCTATCCACTGGATCATGGAAGCAGTCAGAGCTCAGATGGCGAAATATATAAATCTATTTACTGCCATTTTATCAAACGAATCTCATAAATATATTACAAGCGTCACAAACCCGGCACAACCCATCTGTCCATAACAGCTCACCTAAAACTTAGGCATTGCGCAATGAAAAGGGTTGATTAATTATGAATCAACGACAGCGCTCAACTTGACGCGTAGAGAAAATATAGGCCCACCTCAACTAGTTAGGAGACCTTTAAACTTGCCTAGTAACTAAGTTTGGCTAACTTTCTTCGAGGTAAGTCAAATATGATGTTGACTTATGTGCCCTCTGTCTTTTATTCATTTAATTCACTTTATGCACAGTTGATGTACAGAATTTAATAGGCATGTATATATATAATGCCATGGGCATTATTATCTAAACTAATTTTGATGGAATAGGATCTGTCAACTTTACAAAAATGCTTGCTCTAGTATTATCGCATAGCCTATTACTGTAGATACATAAAATTAAGACAGTGCGTTTATTGCATGGCGTAAACATTCACAAAGGTTTCTTTTTCATAATTCCGCACCCGAAATGTTTAGATAGAAATTGTAAAGCTATATGTTTACGGATAGCTCTTGCAACAGTGCAGAAATATCGGTTTCTCAAAACAACGGGACATGGTTTACATCCCGAAAGACGGTGTAAAACTAATGTTAATAACCACTAAAGTTTATTGATTGATTTATTGATAGGAAAGTCAACAGCTTGTTTAAAAAGTAGGTACATTATATAGTAACAATGTGACATGAGATTCTAAAGCCTATTACAGAGTTTCACAGCATGCATTATACAAACCAGAAAGTGGCGAAAAATGGTAACTAAATATAAAAATTAACTAAAACATAAAGTAACATCTAGTAATCTGGCAAATTATTATTGGCTGTTTATTATTTATTGTTTATTGGTGAGTGTCTTCACAAGTTATTTGCGATAGGATACCTTAGATTGCCTTAGATAAACTAAATATATCAAGGCTTTCAAATTGGTCTATATAAATGCGAGGCAGTTGAGTCATAACAGCATTTTGCCCATAATTGGAACGGTGAGAAGGTACACTAAGTAAGTGGGTGTGTCTTGTGCGAGACCTTTTTGTGCAAAATTCTATGCACGACAAAAGGTCAAAGATCATTATATAAATAATGTAAAATTGGGGATGCCCACATTCTTATCTATATATATAAAATTCTCGTGTTGTGCACAGTGTTAGTTAAAATACTCCTCCGAAACGGCTGGACCGATTTGTATGAAATTTTGTATGTATGGTAGGCCTTAGAAACGGTCGTAATCTATTTTTCAAACCCCCAAGTCATAAGAGTGTTGGCCACTCTTATGACTTGGGGGTTTGAAAAATAGATTATTATATAACCCAATAAAATATTTTTTTAATTTTTTGGACATTATTTTTTTATTATTTGGCATTAAAAATACACACGACTATTAATTTTCAGCCTTTAAGCATTAACCCCTATTTTTTAATAGCCTTATTAGTAATTTATTTATATTATCACTAGATCAATCGCCACGCGCATACCGGAGTCAAAAAAATCGTTTCTCAGTGTTAGTTACAATAATCCTCCGAAACGACTAGACCGAGTTGTATGCGATTTTAAACGTAGATATATTCTTTAGGTCTGAGTCTCGGCCGTAATTTAGTTTTTTAAACCCCTAAGTATTAAGGACAGGCCAACCAAGACATATATTTTTGAAGTTATACTTCTTAAGGTGCGTTATGAAAAATAATGAGAGTCACATTTCACGATGCGCGCGCATGTGTGACACCAAATTCTCATGGGAGAAGTTTTTAGTTTCATTTTTAATTAAATTAATATGGGTATCATTTTCGGAGTTTTCATGCATTCTGTTCACCTGATCACGAAAATTACATCCATTTGGGATTCCAAGATGGCGGACGGGACATTTATAATAAAATGAATATGGGTATCATTTTCGGGGTACGTATTCATGGATTCTGGTCACGAAAACGACATCTATTTAGGTATGCAAGATGGCGGACGGGACATTTTTATTAAAATTGATATCTTTAACATCATAATATAATTGGTTCAATTATCATTTGGCATCGTTTTACTGCGTCAACATTTTTGAAGCTATACTTCTTTAGGCGCATTATGAAAAAAATATGATAGTGAAATTTTACGATGTGTAGGGGAGCTCACACACATGCATGTACATGCTATGTGTGTAATGTGTCACACTACACGATTCCCACCTTATAGTTTTGTGAAACAGTCAGATTATATAGCGTCGACAAAGTACACGTATGTACGACAGTATACCAATGTAACCCTGTGACATTGAAAATATAAAGTTTTACCTGTTGGAATTAAATATTTTATTTATGCTCCACCAAACCAACACAATGCGCATGTGTAACAAAAAATTCTCACGGGAGAAGTTTTTAGTTTCTACATTAACAAAACGTGTTTTAGTTTCGTACAAGTGCGAATTATAAATGTGCTGATAAAATTTCCATTTCTTTATAATGTGGCATTAATAATACAAACAAACACTAACCCCTATTTTTAATAGCCTTATTAGTATTTGAATCAAATCACTAGATCAGTTGTCCACGACAGGTGCAAGCAGGATTTAAAAAATCGTTTCACAGTGTTAGTCACAATACTCCTTTGAAACGGCTGGACCGATTTGCATGAAATTTTATATGTAGGTATATTCTTTAAGTCTGAGTATTGATCGTAACCTATTTTTCAAACCTCTAAGTTATAAGGGTAGTCCAACCTAAATATATACTTACTTTTTATTTTTTTGGTCAATTCCTTAAGCCCCAAAAAAATACCTTAAAAAGGCGAAACGGAGTTCGCCGGGTTAAGTTTTAATTCTTATATAGTTATAAATTATTGCACGCATGAATATAACAGATACACTTTATTATGAGCAGATACTAAAATACATTCTATTTATGGCCTGTATTTGAAACTTAAATCTTATATTAGGAATAAAACCATCAAAATTCAAATCAAACTCAAACTCAAAATCATTTATTCATTTAGGTCACAAAGTGACGCTTATGAACGTCAAAGATTAAAGTTAATTACTAGATGATTCTACATTTACATTAACTGCCACGTTCGCAATGCAATAGGTAGAACCACGAGAAAGAACGGGCAATAAAACTCGTGGCCACTCTTTTTAACTGCCAGTATAATTCTTTTACATGTTATATTTGTAAGGAGCTGCAACTCAGGATATAACATCGTCCCTAAAAGAGTGGGTTGGACGAAAATTCAACCCTTTCGTTCCTATTAATTTGCCCTCCCCTACGACAGTAGATAATGAGTATAATATATAACTTCAAAGAAATCTAATTAAAATCAAACCAATAGTTTTAGAGAACATCGCCACCGTACAGACGCGCATCTTTATAAGTGATTGAATTATTGAATTTGATATTTGCCCTTGGCAAATTACTATGTTTAGTATGGGTTTGAATAAAGTGTTATTCGATTTTGTCCTTATTTTCATTGCGATGAGGCTTGATTTTAAATATATGGTAGTCTGTAGACTGCTTATTGTGCAATTTGGAAATCAAAATACGAGTTTGAATTTCATGTAGTTTATCAATTGTTTGTGACGAAGATCATAATTTAATGTTTTCCTTGCCCTTTTACCTATACAATTATAATACTAATCGGAAATTCAAAATGAAAGTCTTTTGTAAAAAACGTTAAATAAGTCCTTATAATATGTTGACTGAGAGAAAATCATATATCTATACATATAAATATAATTGAAGTGTCTGTCTGTGATTTCAAAATAACTATGTTTTTTTCAAGTGCATATAGTCAGTTACACGATTCTAAGTCCAAAACAACCCTTTTTAACATTTTTGTTTGTCTGTCTGTCCGTCTGTCTGTCTGTCTGTCTTTCTGTTTGTCCGAGGTAATCTCTGGAACGGCTGAACCGATTCAAATGAGACTTTCACTGCAAGGTAGAGGACTTTATAGCGCCACATATAGGCTACAACTTGTCCCGGTAGTTGGCGCTGTTGTTGCGATAACAAGTATTTACTTCTTCTACTTATATATACATCTATACATATAAATAAAATCTAAGTGTCTGTCTCTGATTTTAAAATAACTATGTTTTTTCAAGTGCATATAGTTACACGATTCTAAGTCCAAAAGAACCCTTTTTAATATTTTTGTCTGTCTGTCTGCCTGTCTTTCTGTTTGTCCGGGGTAATCTCTGGAACGGCTGAACCGATTCAAATGAGACTTTCACTGCAAGGAAGAGGACTTTATAGCGCTACATATAGGCTACAATTTGACCCGGTAGGTAGCGCTGTTGTCACGATACCGAATCTATTGAGTATATATACCTATATGTGTATATTTTGAGTTATTATTAACTTTCGTAAATAGCCAGGCGTATAAAAAATTTATTTGGCTGAGATGCAGTTTATTTATTTTAGGCGTCCACTAAGAACGAATTTTACGATGCGGCTTGATTGAGGAGGTTGTAGGGTTCGCGCAAAGTATGAAAGTTAAAATAAATTATTATAAATATCCGCGTGCGAAGCCGCGGGTACCAGCTAGTTTTGTAATATAATATGCCTACAGCTAAGGTGATACCGATTAAAAAGATAAAGTAACTTAATGAAAAATTATAATTTTAATTTTACCATCGGCGATAGCCCAGTGGTGTGCGTAACAGGTTGCCGAGAGGATGGTCTCGGGTTCGATCCCCAGTTACCCCGGGCACACACCTCTGACTCTTCGAAGTTATGTGTGCATTAAAAATGGTAATTATATCGTTAGCTTAATAATGTGCCCGGTAGATGGCAATAGGCTCGCCCCTATTACATTGGGACCTAAATATTAAATAAGCAGTATATTGTAAAAGACGGTCGGTATCTTACAGAAGGTGAGTATGCTCAAGAATTTGCAGAATTTTTTGCTTCCGTGTACAGTAAAGAAGTACAGCGGCTCGACGTACATACAGCGTCTGCCGAGGCCGCGCCATCGCCACCAGCGCGCGCGTGCACATACAGCCTATTACTGTAGCTGGAGACATAAAATTAAGGAACAGGAACAGGAACTGAGTGTTGTGGACCTGAGGGCTGCTCTCGCTTACCTCAAGCCAAAGCAGTCGCCTGGCCCAGATGGTACGCCAGCATTTATTTTCAGAGATTGTGGTCGAGTATTAGAGAAACCTTTACGTCACATCTTTAACAGCTGTTTAAAACAAGCCACGTTCCCGGCTCATCGGAAACTCACACGAGTCATACCGGTGCCCAAGGGTAAGTCGGGACGTCATGTTAGCGGTTATCGACCAGTGGCGGTATTATCTACACCGGCTTAAAGAGTAATAGAAAATTTTTCACAATTTTACTTTTAGCAACGCGAGATACTTAATCATATTTTATGTTTAACCTTGCAACTGTCAGACACTACATACGATAGACTTTTAATATAGTCTTTTGCATAGCGTTCAATGCGGTCACGAACAAAGCTATTTTAGTTTCTGTACAGTAGTTTTTTAAGACTCGTATTGTTCTTCAGATAATTCATGTGACATCTTTCCTTGGAAATTGTGAAATATGACAATCAATATAAGTGCTATTTCTAATAACCGTGAACTGGACTTTTTTTTTTTCTCTTATTCTATTAAATTGTTTTCGAATTTAACTCTGGCCAAAATCTTATCAAATTAAGCACAGCATAGGTAAATGATTTTTTTATAGCAAGATATAATTTTGTATTTTATTATATTGCCATACGGAAACCAAAACTTTCAACTTGTGGCAAATTTTGCGTCGAATTGAACCAACCTACTGAAATCCACTTGCAATACCACAACAGTGACTTTAAAACAGCATCTAAAATGAAGATAAACATCAGAAAACAATATGCAGTACACAAATAGTGACAGCCGAAACAAATATTTCAAATGAAAAGCAAATGTTTGGCCACGTTTGATGTCCTAAGCATATACAGTAGGCATGATTGATCCAACGTTTGACGTACTTGGCTAGCCTGTTTGGTCATTAATGATGATAAGTTTGGTGTAAAGTAGTGGGTATACTAGACTTGAATTACAGAATACGGTTTACTATTTCATTTAGATTAATTTGTCACAAAATAAGATGTTAAAACTGTTTTCATCAAAGTATATCAACAATAAAGTGAGTTAATCCTGAACATTATTCTGCTTTTTAAATGAGATTTAAATAGAGATTTGGAATACTGATTTAGAAACAAATCTTATATTACAATGTAGTAGAGCCTTTTCCAGAAAGTAAAGCCTTGCTGATTTCTGAGTGAATAGGCTGGCTGGACCCCCCGGTCCAGCCAGCCTATTCACTCAGAAATCAGCAAGTACTATCGAAATAATAGTATCGAAGTAAAGTAACAGTATCTATTCTGTTGCGTTTCGTTTCGTTTTAAGAAAGTAAATTGAAGGTAAATTGTAAAGTGATTGCAGCATATAGCGTTCAGAACATTAGAAAATTTAAAAATTAGTTATAATTATAAGTATATGTAATATAGACCTGTATTCGTATATCAACCCTATTACTAAACACGGTCCTATTCTCACTTGAAATGGCCACGGTTTATGTCGCTGCTATGTGTGGTTTAACTAAGGCCACCTGTCTTTTGAGAACATTAAGGTTGCCTGGAAGAGATCGCTTTTAGCGATAAGGCCGCCATTTGTACATGCTGTAGTATAACCCAATTAAAAAATGTGTACTTTTCAATATTATTTGGTGTACAATAAACAGTATATCTATCTATATCTATCTATTAAGGAGAACTTTCACGAAGACTTTGGTTTCTTCACGAGACTATTCATCACCGGCCGGGAAAGGTGCTATGACGTAACGTTCTCTTTAAGGCAAGAGGCAAGCAATAATCAAAATTTTGCCCCACATAACTTCAAAAGGTGAGTGGTGCATGTTTAAACTAAAAACCCTCTGTTATTCTTTCGCTAGGCCTATGGTGTCCAGGGTGCTAAAAAAACACTTTAAAAAAGATATTTTTATCTCTTTATTTACCTATGTAACGTAGTTCAATACAAATATTTTACAACTTTATACTTATTTACATTTAAAACTAAAATTATACGTATAATCCTACAACTAAGTAAGAAAAACAAACTAATCTTAATATATAAAATCCTTGCGTTACTGACTGACTGACAGACACGTTACAGCCGAAACTATTGGGCGGAGGGAGCTGAAATTTGGCATGTATGTTCCTTGGGGACCGTAGGGGTGCACTTAGAAGGGATTTCCGGAAATTCCCACGGGATCAGCCAAAACGGGTAAATTTTAAAAAAATGCAGGCGTAGCTGCTGGCGTCCTCTAGTAAATACATAAAAAGGCAAAACGTCTAGGCGCCGTAGTATTCCTCCACATCACTGTCATTGGGTAACGTGCCCAGAAGGCTGGCAGCATTTCCACGTTGAATGGCAATGCTGATTCTTTGAGCTAAGAATAAACCAGCCCTCTGGTCACGTGAGACGTCGATCAAGCGTTTGGAGATGTCTCGGTACAAAATACGAGCGCTCGGACCCCATGAGCCCAGCGTTTCTACCCCGAACGGCTCAAATACGTAATTGCCAACTAGATTACCGTATTTGCGCCGTTTGAGGGTTTCCGCCGTTGCAGCAGCAGCGCCAGGATGACATGCTGTGCTTCGAATATGTGATGGCGCAAGGGTGTCTACGCACGTTGCGTCCCACACCAAAGGCCTACCCATTTTTCATGGCAACAACGACATCCCGTCAGGTCTCTTCCCGTCGTCTCGTACCAAACCATTTGGTTCGAGTACAGCTGGTACGCCAGACGCGACAAGAGTACAACGGATTATGTCGTTCAAATGTGCATGTCGTGGAATTCTACGCGCGTTTCTACTGCAAGAAAGCCCATGATGTCCGAGGCTATCGACGTCTTCTCCACAATGACATCGATGCAGAGAAACACATGGAGCACCCAAACGTAGGCAAGTGGCAATACGGAAGGTCTAATCGTCCAACATGGTTCCAGTGTTGGAAAATGGTAGTGCGTGTAGCCAAAGACCAGATTCCCATTCCCCCACAGCCAGTAAGCGAGCACGCTCTGCAGCATTAGAAGCTGTAGACAAAATATTTTTTCTTACTAAGTTGCAGAGTGGCAAGTCCCACTGTCTCTGGGAGAAAAGGTTGGTAGGCAATTCAGTGTTTGGGCAAGCCATTTTCCAGACATTTATAGCTTCGGTTTTGCACAGCACTTCCGAATTAACTAGTGTAGTTGTTAAAATTTTCCTAGTTAACTCTTCCGTGCTGTGAACCGAAGATAAAAACGCCGGTAAACTGACACTGGAAATTTTGCGAACGCCGATCCCACCTAGACGTATGGGTAAAGACGCTTGTAGTCAGGCTCGGTCGTCCATGTCCACATTTAATATCTTCCTTAAAGTTGTTTGAATAATTTGATAATTTTTTCCTAAAAGTGCTATTTTTTCCAAAGTTGTGATGATCTTAAAATATGAGTAAATTTAGGGACGAAAAGACAATACCGAATAATTGTATAAGCTGAATGAATATTAATTTTGAATAGACGATCTGAAATATAACAAAAATCTTTTCTTCTACGAAAGAATCAAAAGCTTCTTCAAAAATTGGTGAACCTAGGAGGCGAAGATAAGTTTTTTCAACAATTTTGATATTTGGTGCCAAATGATTAAATTTCGACATTACCAAATGATCGTTCATTAAGTCTGTTGTATTTATAAAAAGTTCACATTTACTATAAATTAGTTCTAAGCCAATGGATGAGAATTTATTTTTTAGAAAAGCCATGTCTTGTAATATAGTGTCTACATCGCCTCGCAGGGTTCCATCATCTAGGAACCACACATTGAATTTTGAATTTATTTGCCGAATAATTTTTTTGAATATTTTTATGCCAGTATTTTAGTCAAGCTTTGAGCGATCTCGGTTCATGGAATACGACCAAAATGCTAAGGCGTGAGGGTCAATCCATTTAAATCGGGTTGAATATTTTTTTACTGAAAAATATGTTAAAAGCATTTGCCCAGAATAATTTTAGGTAGCGTTATAATTGAATATTTTATGGGTGACATTTATTGGGCACAAAGTAAATGGAAATGAACATAACGTTACGTATTTTTTATATTTTGTCGGGCTTTAGAAAAGAAGAGTGAGAACTCAGTGCTATATTCACTCACACATACCTGCTAAGTGACTTTGTGGGACATCTCGATTTTCTTATTTATTCCTTCTTCTTCTCTTACCTAATGAAATTTTCAAAAGATTGACAAGGTGCGAATGATACCTTTTAAGGAAATTTTTACATTAACACACATCCGCAATTCCTCACACGATTCCTACTACTATTTAGGTGAAAGTGGCTAAGAATGGTTTGGTATTTATAACTTTTCTAGCAAAAACTACTATACAGATTTTGACGAGACTTTGCAGGAAGTTTTGCGGCTGCAGGGTGTTTTGGCGGCGGAGCCCAACACCTTCATCCGCCGCCAAGGGGGTTTTGTTCGGGGCCCTCTTGACTGGCGGGCCAATAGCCGTTGGTAGGTAGCGAGGAATGACACACGGATACATGAGTTGGTTTTTAGTCAGTAAGAGTCTGACAGTTCCCTTCGCCCTTCCTCCAGAGCGGAGGGACAAATGAGGATTTTCCAACCCGACACCAGAAAAAAAAAGGTGAAAGCGCGTCCCAGTGGGATGTCCGCCTTGTCGTGGTGGGGGGCTTAGTAACCGTGGCTTGGACACCCACAGTGAAGCTAAGAGAGATCCCGGTAGTGGACGCTCCGCGTGGGCTTGAAGAGGGCCTACGCAGGACGCGTCCAAAGGTGCGGGTGCAGTCGGGCGCGGTCGTGGGAGGTGAGGCGTGTCGGTGTTGCGTTGCTGCGCGCCCTATCTCCACGCCAAATGGGGGCGCAACATTTGTTGCACAACGGTGGGGGCGCAGAGGAAGAGGAGATGCGGCGTTGTCAGGTTGCCATCCTCTCTATCCTCTGCGCGCCGCCTCCCAAGTCATAACGAGACGGGCCCCGGGCAGGGTCACGGAAAAATTTGCTTTCCGCGAATAGCGGGACCCGCAGGGACACCTCGGTGGTTTTAGTGGGTATGCTCCGCCTTTAGGGGAGAGCCTCCATAGTTTTCCTCCACCAGCCCGGTCGATCACACTCCGGCCAGGTTGGCGTCTAGTTGAGATGGCTCATATGGAAAGTTTCCACGGTAGTGAACAAAAAAAAGGTGAAAGCGCGTGGCAGAGCCTTTGATACAGGGTACGGATTTTTGTCTTTTATGTTTTCCTACAAACAACAGAACTCCGGTTGCATTCCGGCAAAAACCATCTGATGTGAAAACCCTAACTAAGTCTTAACTAAAAAGTTTTCAATTCACACGTTCCACTATTTTTATTTCATCCTCGAATCAGAATAATAATTCATCATAGGTACTATCATAATATTTTATTTTACCGCCACCACAGGGTGGCGGTAAAATAAAATATTATATAGACTAACTTTAGGATAGGAGGACGTTAGCGTCCTCCTATCCTAAAGTTAATCTGAACCGACTTCGATGAATGTACATGCAAATTGGTTTCAAAACGGATCTCAGTGAACGCCCATAGTTAATGTTTTAGACAACCTTATTGTACGGCTGAAAGATAAACACAACATTATTTTAATTCTGTTAAGACACAAAATCGCACGGCAATCTTTGAATTGAACGGCAAAGTAAAGTTTGTATCAGAATGAATCCCACAAATTGAATGATGCATTCGAATTGTCTGTGATTAGTTCTTATTGCTAACACAATAAGGTTGTAAAAAGTAAAGCAATATTTTTCAAAATTGTATCTATAAATGCTCTCGTAAGTTTTAACTTTTGAAACTTTGGTAAGGACTTTCAAACCACTAATATGTTTTAAAGTGGTCAGTTTTTAGTGATTATTAAAAGTTGAATCGTATGCGAAGGGGTTAAGGTTAACGACAAAAGTTAAATCTTGAACTCGAAAGGCATTTCACCCAAGCTTTAGATATGATTTACATAAATAGTCTTTTAAGCCTAAATGTTCCTGTAGGTTAGACTAAAGTAAAATATTTTTAAAGACTTTTTAAAATAGGATTAGGTACTTTTAAAAGGTTTTTTTTTTTTAAGTAAGTTTATTGCTTGTGGTAGGAGTAGCTTCATACCAACAGTAGAGTTGGCTAGAAGTCGAACACAACCTGAAATCCACAACTCTATCTAAATTTGGACTGCATTTAGGCAGATCATATGAGACGTAGCAACTTCACTGAACTAGTTTTACGACGTAACACTTAAATTATTTCTGTGACGTTATGATTGTCGTCACAGCATGGCTATTCCATCTCCTGCAATATAATTATGTATTTCCGATTTTTGTTGCGACTTCAAAGGCAGCTTTACTTTCGCCTTGATTTTACGCCAAAACTCAGTGTTCTCTCTAGTCGAAGGGTTTGGTGCCTGGCTACGTGAGTACATACATAGACTCACGCCTGTTTCCCGGGGGGGTAGGCAGAGACTACGGAACGCCATTTGCAACGATCCTGATATACCTCTCATGTCTCGTTCACTCCCATCAAGTTTCTCATGCATGCATGCTTTTGAGACATCATAAAAAACAGGACAGGTCAGAAGTACACTTAACAGAAGACTGTTTATGGTACTTCTGACCTGTCCTTTTTTTAGGATGTCTCCAATCTGGTCAGAGAACGTCCGCCTAGGTCTTCCCCTTTGTCCTGTCCCATTCACACTTGCCTTATATATCTTCTTTGGCTACGTAAGTAGGTACGTATTTTATAGATATATATGTGTGAGGCTGCAAAAACCATCGCAACAACATAAGGTTTACTAACCTCACACAAAATCGAGAACGTATGGCTGCTATTTTGTGATTTCCCTAGTCGCTACCTGCCGCTTTGTATTATTCTCCTGACGAGGCAACTCAAAATATCCTACCGAGCTGATAAAATTAAGAAAAATCTATGAGCTTGTATGTAGCTATTTATAGATACGCATATTTTGGTAGAAATCAAGAAGCTGACAGTAATATTGAATGTATAATAATATGTTGTTCTTTTGTTTGAGAAGGCCACAGTTCGCCAGCTCTTTTGGTAGGGTGTGTAGAAAACCCAAGGACCTAGTTTTATACATTATATATGTAAAAATAACATACTAATGATAAGTAGCTGCAAAAGCTACAAACGAAGACTCAAGAGATGAGGAACCTCGTACAGAACTCACAATGTATTATTGTTTCATTTTTACTTTTGCATATGTTCGCTCATTTTGTCAGAACAGTATGCAACGTATGAAGTATTCCGGTCCTACGCATGGCATCTTCGATTGGTGCCAACTAAATTTAGTCTATACCCACGTCTTGCCGTAGTATTATAAAAAAAGATCCACACAAATGCACATTACTCCAGTCCATCGTCAAAGCAGTCCCAACACTATATTCCAACCAATTTCCACAGCAGTGTGTAATATGTCTGTCTCCCCTGAATTTACTCACAAAGGCTTAACACAAAATAACGCTTACGTTCGTATTCAATTTCACAATTTTACACTAATGTTTTAATGTCACATATTGTTCTCGGTTATCATATTTATAACCTTTGGCGAGTGTGTGGTCAGGATGTTATTATTTATTCAGAGGTGCCACCATTATGTCATAGGCCCTTCCCCGGGGAGGCCCGATATATCATTTACATATCCGACCGTTACCTTTCCGTGACCTTCACGAAACTTATCATAACGTTTTTCTACCCTTTTGACTGCCGGTGAGGTGTGTTTGTGTAAATACGATAGTGGATTATGATTTCCTGGGTTTCCAAGTTACGTACATACCTACGTATACACTTTACAGGGTGTTGATTTACATTTGTAATATACTACTATAACTGAACAAAGTGAATGAAATACATGAAAAAAATAAGACACTAAAAGTTTAAAAAAATGTTTCGTCATTACACTCTTTGAAAACTAACTTAACTCTCTCAACAGATGGCTTTACTAGTATCGATTGTTATTGATGACTTTCATGCATAAATGATAAATAAGAAAATAAAGTTCTAAAATATGATATTTATTAATTAAAAAATCCCTTTATTACGATTAAATAAAAAAATGAAACATTTAATTGAATATGAATATTTTTGAAAAATATGATGTGCACTTCGTTGCTCTGGTGGCCAAAATACGTACTAGCTTGTAGTAAAACATTACAATGAGTTAACTTTCACTCGGCATTCATAGATGGCGCTTTTACGTATGTATATATTTATTTTTATTTAATTTGGTATTAATCTGTAGATGGTAAAATAAATAAATATTTATTAAATAAACATCAAATATTTGAAAAAGTAAGATATTATGTTAACCAATGAACGGCCATGAGCATTTATTTTAAAAAGTACCTGTATAGGTACCTAGTCGAGCGATTGCGTTTTGTTTTTACATTTAAGTATGTAAAAGTAGTGTAATTTAAATTTTATACATTATAAAAACTTACTGTGTTTGTAGTAGTATTATATAATAAATTTTCATAAATTATGTTAATCAATATGCGTCTTACATTTATAGGTACCTACCTATAGTCTGTTCAAGATACAAAAAATAAAATGAAAACAAACCATAAAATGGTTCTTTTAATGTCGCCTTCGCAACAAAAGTAGATTTAAGTTAAATACTCCAAGCGAAAGATGCAGTTAGTTTTACAAAAATACGCCTGTCCCTTCAATTCATAAATTATACTGTATATTTTTTTACTTTTTATTTTTTCGTAGGTATCTTGAACAGACAATAGCAACTAATAAACAGTTGATGTTGAGTATGTTGTAAATCAAGCTAATGAAAAAAACAAAACGCATTTTTAAACTTTGATAGCCGACTTCTCTAGAAGTCTAGAACTCATTCGCTTGGTTCCTGATAGGTATAGTATTAAATTTATCTATGCCGATAGTCATGACTTCATGAGTCGCACAATTGCAAAATCGCGTACCAAGTACACCAAGTGCGTCTCTATAAAAATACCAGGGTCGAAAACCAGGTATCAATATACTTGCAAGTTTTTGGGCACTCGAGTATAGAAAACTTCGTGTGACGCCCTGGTAATGCAAGTTTGTATTGAAAAATAAACCTTATCTTAATATTAGTAAGGATGTTTATCGCACAATTTGGTAATGGACTTTTCTAAATACTTTCATGGAAATTTATTCCTTACTACCATATATTTAAGGAACTTTGTCGCGCAAAACCTTGCAATTTTTATATTCCTGAGTACTCAAAATACTTTCAAGTATTTTAGTGTTTTGTGCGATAAAGTTCCGTAAATGTTTGGCAGTAAGAAATATTATTTCATAAAAGTATCTGTAGGGTAAATACGCCATACGTCGGCCCCTCCCCAAACTTCGGCCGTCTGCACATTTTCGGCTTGCGTTCATTAAAAACGTATTGAAGTTACAAATTTGCCACTCGAATTACAATCTTAGTTCATAATCTATATGTACAACCGTTACTTTCCGATTACGTTACACACTCTTCGCACACTGAGCGTCAGTAGCGATTGCGCCGTCGAAGCGTCAATTTCATATTTAAAGTACCTTACTTGCTGTGAATACCCACACTTCGGGGATTGATATTAGAACGGTCAGACATTCTTTTTTTATTGTTTTAAGCATTATTATTAGTAATTAGTGATTTTTACTATATTTTGAGATAGATTTTTCAATGTTTAACGTATTGTTTTAAGGGAAAATAGGAGGCCGCCAATAGAATACCAATTTTGAATTAGAACCGGATTCTCGGCCGTGGCCGACTAAAAGTAAATGCAGTCTGTTTTATAATTTCCAATTGTACTAATTCCATTGCCTTAATAAGAGAATTTGCAACGCATATAGGCAAATAAATCTATTTTACGTTTAATCGCCAAATACCGGCCGGGGTGATATTAGTTGAATCTCGAGAAATAATGTACACAAAATAGAGGCTGGTTTTAGAAACATTAAAGATCGTTATGTTGACCAGCCTCGAATTCGAGCCCAACTATACAGGCTGATTACTTTTCTCATTTTCTCAAAATTAAATATTTATTATACGTTTATTTATTTATAATATAAAGAGTTAAGTTTAAATGTAGGAGTTGATATTATTGAAAACATTTATATTAGCTTATTATGGTATGGAAATATAAGATATAAATTGCTCTTTGGAACTTGCTACCTTAAACCATGTTAATTACGTAGCTTAAAAATATAAATATATTCAATAATGATACTCTGGGCAAAAATGGTATGAATTATTTTTTAAAAGATATCCAGAACTAATTATAATTATTTTGATGTTTACTTTGTTATAAATTGTAATACTTACCTAACGTTATTTAAGTGCAAATATTTTACCTACTATTAAACAAATACGATTAATAACGTATACTTAGTGAGACTCCTGCCAAAATAAATCATATTAATAATATTTATCCGTCTTAATTTAAAACATCCTATACCCGGCCGATATTTGGGAAAAACGCGACCGACCGTGAATGGCCGACTTTAGGGATTTTTCGTTCTCGACGCATATAAACCTTAGTACTTTTTCCTTGTAGTAGAAATGTCAACCTTATGCCCATAAACATGAAATAGATTTATCAAACTATCCAAAACCGCATCGGAAGCTATCCTTTCGTTGCAAATTGATGGTGCCAGACCGATTCCAAAACAGAAAAACCGTAAGGATGCCGACATTTAGCGTATTAACCCTACTACGTTACGGTCGGGAGTCGGTAATACGCGAAACGTGTTCGCGTACGTTCAAGTAAAAAATACTTTGAAAGTGTTGCAAATATTTTAGTGTTTTGCGCGACAAAGTTCCGTAAATGTATGACGGTAAGGAATAATATCCCATGAAAGTAAAAGTACTCCGTTACGATCGTGGATCGGCAAAACGCGAGACGCGATCGCGTACGTTTAATTCAAGTAAGAAATACTTTGAAAGTGTTGCAAGTATTTACAAAAAAATCGTTACAATCAGCTTCGAAATTACGAATCCTACAAAATAAATGATTTTATAATAGTTAAATTTAGTTTTTTATCTAATTCTGTTTATCCACTTTAATGGAGGAATAAAAAACGACCTAAGTAATTTATCAATTTAAAAATATTAATTTGCCAACATCTGGATTTGAGTTAATTATCTAAATAACTAACTTGCACGTTTGCATAACTTGCTTGTAAGGCCGAATTAATAAACCAATTGTAATGACTAGCTTTTGCGCGCGACTTCGTTCCCGTGAAAGTTGAAGAGAAAAAATTCCAACGTTTTTGCAAGATTTTTTGTTAGTTGACGAGGTATCATGGTTACATAAATAAAAAAATAAAATGAACTGTTGTTTCACTTCTACATTTTAATAGTTAGTAGAGACAGTGATAGCCGAGTGGATATACCAACAGACTGCCATGCAGAGGGTATCGGGTTCGAATCCACGGCGCGCACCAATGACTTTTCGGAGTTATGTGCGCATTGAATTGTTAATTATCGCTTGTCCCGTGCCTCGGAGAGCACGTTAAGCCGTCGGTCCCGGTTGTCATGAAGATCTTTGACAGTCGTTACAGGGCGTCAGTACCTTCTAAATAAACTGACACTAGTCTAAACCATGGAATATCGCTATCCCTTCGGGTTGCGGAGGTCAGACAGGCAGTCGCTCTGTGGAAAAGCTAATATTCAGCCAATTCCGGTTAGACTAGTAAGCGGACCCCAGATTGAAACTGGGATAACGCTAAGAGAAAGAAGAAGAAGAAGATTTTAATAGTTACCTACCTATTCCCCTTTTGCAATCTCGACGTTCGCTTCGCCAGGGGTTCTCCATTTAGGTTACATTAATTTCGCCTGAATACCAATTTAATTAAGAATATAATAATACAAATAAAGAATAACAATTTTCACGAAGCAGAACTCAAAGGAAAGCACCACCTAGTATAGTAATGTACCTAGGGTCATTTCGCCTGTTCGCGTCCATCCCCCTATTCGCGTCCATTTTGTGGACCTCCCTTTAAAAATGCTCGTAAATAAGTATACTAACACACTAACAAAATGAAAAGTCAGTATCGCCAATACCTCTACGTATAAGAGACACGCACAAATAGACAAAAGCTCCGTGCGCCCAGCTTATCCTGTTTAAAAAAATTAGTTAATCTCGGTTGTTCAACAAATGAGTGCAAGATGCGCGGGATATAAATAAAAAAATAGTGTGCAGCGGCGTGTTTGACGATAAGTATTTTATTGTTTTATGTGAATTTTAGGATACATAGCTGTTTCTAGACATTAATAATGAAAAGACCAATAGTATGAATTATGAATTAGCTTGTTTTTTATATAGTTAACAATTAAAATATGGTGGACGCGAATTACAACACCGAATTTATAAAACTTCCACTTTGCGTCCACAATGGACGCGAACTCGTCTATTTATGATTTCTTTAGTTGTTTAATTTTTATGTGATTAAAATATGAGAGAGAAATGGGGATTTTGTTTATTTTAACATTAATAGTATGCAATTGTAATGACCAATTTGCGTCCACATTATTATGATTGTAATAAAAGATACAATCGATATAATAATCGATCACAAGTGGACGCAAACTATACCTGCAAGGGATAATATTATAGCAAATTGCGTCCATATGTTCATGAAATAGAAATAATCGCATAAATACATTCTATATATATATTTTTATAATTTAAAATGCATTTTTGGTTAAGACTGAGTTTAAAATTGAATTATTACATTTAATTTCTTTTATTCCATAATATTTCTATTCAAGATGAGTTCTAAGGAGACAAGAAAGAAGAAGGAAAAAAAATACAAAAGATGATTAAATAAAGAAAGCGTTTTGTGATATTCGTGAGAAGAAGAAATCGATAAGACAAATATGTAAGTACATAATTATGTAAAAATTATGCTATTCCGAAGACCACAATATTGGACAACATGTATCGTTATTTTTTTATCTTTGATTTTAAGTTCCATCGATGTTGAGAACAATACATAGTTATTTATAGTTTCTTTAAAGTGATTTAATAATGATAATAATGTAATTTTTTAAAACTTTAATCTTAAATGTAGAAATTGTTAAAAGCCAATCTTTCTTTAGATTGTCTTAACAATATCACCCTTATATGAAGGATTATAAGGCTGATATTGTTAAGACTAAGCTGGTGGACGCAAACTGGTCCACAGGTGGACGCAATTTGGATTTTTTGGACGCAAACTGGGTAAAATGCCATATTTTGAAGTTTGTCTATTTAAAAAAAAAACACTACAAGTTTCGAACAAAACTGAAAGTTATTATTAAAAAAAACTATATAAGGAACGCATTACATACATTTTTCATTGAATCAATTTGCTGGAACATTTTTATTTTCTCCTTCAAACTTGCCAACTGCACTAAATGGACGCGAACAGGCGAAATGATCCTATTATATTATCTGTAGCATGCACCACAGACCCTGGGACCACCGACCATCAGACCAAGGCAACCTCACAAGGTCATAGGTTTTGTCAAGTCTATTCAAACTAGCCCAAACACTACTAGTTTCTCATGTGTAGTTTAGGAGTTTCAGTGTCCACCTGCCGGCTTCATCATCAGACCAAGGCAACCTCACAAGGTCATAGGTTTTGTCAAGTTCATTCAAACGAGCCCAAACACTACTAGTTTATCATGTGTAGTTAAGGAGTTCCTTTGACCACCTTCCGGCTTCATCAGCAGACCAAGGCAACCTCACAAGGTCATAGGTTTTGTCAAATCTATTCAAACGAGCCCAAACACTACTAGTTTATCATGTGTAGTTCAGGAGTTCCTGTGACCACCTTCCGGCTTCATCATCAGACCAAGGCAACCTCACAAGGTCATAGGTTTTGTCAAATCTATTCAAACGAGCCCAAACACTACTAGTTTATCATGTGTAGTTTAGGAGTTCCTGTGACCACCTTCCGGCTTCATCATCAGACCAAGGCAACCTCACAAGGTCATAGGTTTTGTCAAGTCAATTCAAACGAGCCCAAACACGAGTAGTTTATCATACTATGTAGTTTAGAAGTTCCTGTAACCATCTTCCCGGCTTCATCATCAGACCCAGGTGCATTCACAAGGTCATTCATCACTGCACCATTTCAATGTTACCGTAACATAGCCACCAAACTTACGTAAGTATGTCAAATATCAGCTTTATGGAACAGTGTACAAAGTGCATTCCAAATTTTGAACGGAAAGACACGAAGTCATAAAAATATCGCTAGATGTTTTAACGCCACCGATACATACGTAAAATAGGTACCTACTAGATCGGTTGATCGTGTTATAACCTTGAAATGAGGCACACTTGGGTGACAAAGTGAAATATCATAATATTTCTACATTTTAAACAGAATGTTTTTTTATTATAGCGCCATCTCTTCTTTTTAATTTAAAATAACATTGCTTACAAAATGAGACGCAAGATGTCGCTACCATCGACTCCCATTTTTTCGTCGCTAGCGCCATCTGTTGTATTATTTACGGTATTAACAAGTACTTATAAAAATAAAGGTCTAATATTAAGGATCTAACGTGGCCAATTTTTATGGACGACTTGCGGCATCTGTACTGTAAAGTATTGTATTTATCTATGACTCGGTGTATTGACCGCCGCCGCTCAGCTGATCGCCATTGCAGGTGCCTAACACACACAAGCACACGTACCTACAGTGACTGCGCGGTACAGTCGTATTTTGTACGATTCAACGGTTTATTCTGATTTACTATCTAAGTAACATTTCATTAAAATAGGGTCTTTTAATTATCATCGTACACTTTTAAAAATAATTTTAGGTGAATAAGTATAGTTTCTATATTGTGGTATTAAAATATTATGCAAATGGTAATCCACACCTTGTATACGAAATGTTTTTGCCGGATTGCAGCTGATACATAATCACAAGTTTTTAATGTTTTGTAGCCTCTGCGGCTGCTTGCCTTTAGAATTGATTGAGTTCACGCCAGAAGCGCGATTAGTAAACATCTAAGATACAATCATTCAATCGCTAGACTAGCCCATCGCCTAACCATTGGGCGTAAGAGCCACGTTATATTACATTTCTTTTGTAGGAAAGTACAGTATATCTGTATAATCTATGGTACGCATTGTGATAGAAAGTTTGTCAATTCTTTAGACGACGACGTAAGTGAATCATTGTTTTGTTACCATGACAAGCGGAGTTTCAAATAAGACTTAACTGACAGACGAAGTACAGACGTGAAGTACCATGCAGTTAAATCGAACTTTGAAATTGTCTAGCCATTTTGGCACTGACCAACTGAATGCGACGGTAAACTCTATAAAGATTAACATCGTATTCATTAGTAGCAAGTCTAAAACGAAACAGATTATCATCATGCAGCTTTTCATTATAAATTGGATACAAACCTTTCCTCTTTTACATTACGATAGCTTTGCCGGTCAAAATGAAGATTTAGCGTGACGCGCTAGCCAGGGTCGGTATAATGTTTGATGACGAGATGTCCGTCTCTTTCCAAAGATAATATTTGCTTTCTATAATGTTTTCCTAGCCTTTTATAGCACCCATGGAACGCGAATTAAATGGGATGGAGACAATTTGTACCTACATACTAACTATACGCAAAAATACTACTCCAGTGCAAAAAGCATATTCCTATAACATCATCTTTCTCTTAACCATGTAAACGTCGGTAACACCACATGCAATTTGCAGAGAACCCTCAATCGATATAATGCAACAACCAAAATGCTGAGCTTAGCAAATAAGAAGGGATGATCGTACCCGGCCTCTTATATTGGTTTACCATGATCCGATGAACGAAGATATTTACACAGTACGATGTAATCTACTATTTGTATGAGGATTTTTATCAAAATGTATGTATGGAGAGTGTTACGTGAAAACAAAATAAATACTAAGACGAAAAGAAGCAGCCAAGATTCGTGTGATCCACAAATGGTTACTTAGGTTTTGTCCGTTGATTGAATGTAAAGTTCACGAGACGGAATTCATTCCAAGAGCGACAGTTCCTAATTTATGATCATAGTTCAATACATAGCTAATACTGACATGGATGTCAGTATTAGCTATATACTGCATGGATGCAGTGAGCTTATACTAGCTCGGACTTCTCAGAATTGAATTAAAGTCCCTGATAATACAGGTTTTATAATGTAAAGCGGGATTCGATATTAAAAAGAGTACCTGTATATATAAAAATGGCGTTTCTGACTGACTGACAAACAAGCTACAGCCAAAACTATTGGGCACAAGAAGCTGTAATTTTGATGTTCCTTGGGGACCGTAGGAATGCTCTAAGAAGTGATTTTTCGAAATTCTCACTAGATTAGGCAAAACGTGAAAATTGAAAAAAATGTACGCACTTAGCCGTGGGCACCCTTAAGTAAGACATATAAATTTGTGGCGTATAAAAAATATAAGGAATGGTAATCATAATCTCCTTTACTTACATGCAATCTAAGCATAGACTCCTTTACGACACCACATCGTGATTTATAAAAGACGTCGTCCTTCCTAAGTCAATGCGGTTTGCGTTTCATAGAAATGACATTTCTATCCAATTTTTAAGCATCTATCCTCTACCTATTTTAATATGCTTGCATACTCAATATAAATTGTTTTCCGAGGATACGTTCTAAAATGTTTTCGCTCACTGGATATCGTACCACATTTCAGTCTGCTCAAGAGCATATTATGGGCAGGAATAGGTAAATACATTGCAGAAATGAGAAATGTTGTGGAGTTGATAGTAAAGGGATACCATAACATATACAATATAGAGAGGCCGTTTCATCTCACCATTATACAGCCTATCACGATCTTTTACAGGACATACGCCGCAACAAATTTGTGGAAAAAAAGCATTGAGAGTCAATCGGAGTGTACCATGCTATCCAGACGGGTTGGTATAGGCAGTGATCTCGAGTTTTTCAACTCTTTCCAAAGATACTTTTTGCTTAGAATATTATATAGTCGCCTATTATGACATCTACGGAATGAAATGGCCCAGACTAAGGCTTAACGGCCTCCAGTGAATGACTTTTCACTGCAGGCCGTTAAGCCTTATTATAATCGAATGAATGTGATGCAGAAACGAAACCATAGAAATATAAACGATTCTCACAAATTCCTAGGCTGTTACGGGACTGCTGCCGGACCGTACTCAATGCAAGATGCCTACATATGTGCGTTGGTGAACTGATCTCGCTCGATTGCTTTTGTATGAAAAAACATAATCGTCCGTGCGTATGACTATTCCCGGCCAGATGTCGTTCAGTCAAAATCCGGCGCCATCTACGAAGTAGGCACTGCTAGTATTTTACGCGCTATTAAACGTTTTCGGAGTTTCATCAGAAGGAATGTACAATTTTAGCTACAAGTACAATCCAAGATAATTAACAATGTTTAACACATGGACACTAGGTGATTATTAGTTAGAAAGCCAGAATATGGCAGTGATTCTCTCTGAGGATCAAAAGATTGCGTGGTTGACATTGACGTAAAAAACCTCACGTTTCCCAACAGAAAAAGGGCAACTAATACAGGCGAACTTCCTTCTAAAATGTTTAATATACCCTAAGCACAAAACATTTTAAGCAAAATACATTGAATGCGCACATTGATTGCTATTCTAAAGAGGATTAGCAATTATAAAATGGACGTTCGCAATTATTTTATCTTCTACTTATATAAATTATATTAGGCTTTCAAACTGCTGACGTAGAATTCATTTCCTTAGACAAACGCCTAATCCTATTAAGTAGGATCGATAAGAGGAAGATAGGTATTAATTATCGCGTCTTAATTAGATTGTTTAGAATATAAGTCAATGATGAAGTATTATAATTAGCGTTATTGAGCTTGTAACTTAAGATGGGGGGTTAGTTTATAAGTTATGGTAAACAATTTAATTTTGGGGATGCAGATTGGGTTATTTTTAATAATTCCTGTGTCGCGGGTGTCTTAACAAAATTTTGATCAACAGACACGAAGAGCAGACTCGAAACAATTATTTGACATGCTCATACAAAGTGTTGTCTTGTGCGTAAATCGAACGCACGACACTTGGCGACAATTTCGCTATCCGTACAGATTTGTTTCATTCGATATTCTTTTGGAATGTTAACATTATTAGCTTTAGCATTAGGTTTTACACACTAATGCTGCTACTGAGAATTCGGCAAAACCCAGTAACACCTTTGCACGGCCCAGGAATCGAACCCAGAACCTCCGATCAGCAGTCGCATACGCTATCCACAGGACCACTGAGACAGTCTTTAATGCTAAATTTCATCAAATTGCGTTCTTAATAAACAACTTTCGTTATGGGTCATTGCCGAAATCTAAAAAAATATTATCTGTACAGTAAATTTTGTCGAGGTTAAATTTTAGTAAAGAGGAACAGATTTTTACTGTTCCAGGTCAAAAGTTATTCATAGCATATTCACCTTTTAAGGGGTTTGAACTATAGGAAATATTCAGTTGTATATACATAATACATAATCGCTCCGCTATCTATCACACCGCTCATCGTTTCGTTCGAATCCTCAATCTTAAAGGCAGAGCACTTTTATTTTATTTCTGGTTAGATTTAAATCTACTCCTTTGATTGAATCTTTATTATTCAATCATCTATTGAACACAGCAATGTATGTTTAATACTTTTAACAAAAAAATACAAAACGATCACAGCCAATAAACAATCAACGAAAATGTCTCGCCGTAGCCATTTACACATTAAAAAAATCGTACATCCACTTTACAAGTTTGGCAAAGTTCGGTTTCCAAGCGATTACTCAACAAAGGCCACTGTTTATGTCCCTTTCAGACATATATCTACATCTCTCTCTAACAGATGACTCGAGTCAAAGCTTTCATTTACCTAAATCGACTTAAAGGACCAAGAAAACAAGAAAGAGGTTCGCAGTGTCGTCATCTGTCAACGGACGGCCACATACTGATACCAAAAAATATTACTCGCAACACATTGCGAAATAAGACTTATGGTATAACGCATAAAGTCCTCCACAAGGAGTTCAAGTTGAATTCTTCAAAACTAAGTTATGTATAGAACTCCACAAAGGAATATTGAATGTTAAGTGAATATGGTGCATTAGAATGGCACGTATTTTTTCGCAAATCTGAAAATGTTCAAATAAAGTGTTAGTTCGCAATAAAGTGAATACTACTTTGATAGGGTACGCATGTGCATATATTTCATTTTCATACTTATAAGCTCGGGGATTATTTTATAGAAGAAGCACAAACCAAAGATAAAAGTTGACATCGCAATATTTGTGAGTAGCGGAGATCAGGCGGCAATTGGTCTCTATAAAGATAATTCTCTGTCAAATCAGGTAAAACTCCAGTTTTAAGGACTCAACCAAGTTCACACTAGGAAAATACCGATAATATATCCAAATCGCTTAGCGTGGATATTATTCAAGTAGCTAAAGAACCCTTCGTGCGCCAAAGACTCTAAACAAATCAAATTTTGTATTGCATCTTATTAAAAGGGGTTAACAAGATTCACACTGGAAACGTCAGACGTAAAATTACGTAGCTCCGTAATTTTAAAAGTTTTATTTAATTTTAAATGAGTATTTAATGCTTATATCTCATTATTGTTGTTAAATAGAAAGTAAATAGTAAAGTAAAGTGTGAAAGATATTCAGTTTGGAGTTTGAAACCTCGATACAAACAGTTTTTGGCGGACAGATCTATAACCAGCTGTCAACGGACGGATTTGAAATCATCTTTAAACCCGGGGAGTATTTTACTTATTAACTTACACTCCTCATCACACATTTACTCGGCTCACACCAACGTGCCATCACACACTGGCATAGTTTCTGTCTCCTTTTGCTTGACAAAACGTGGAAGCAAAATCGAAGACTGAACAAACGCCCCATACAAACACCTACTACACTTAACACTTCACATTAATTTAAGTGTTTATATCTTTGACAAGGCCCATATATAAGTTAGTAAAAAAATTATATAAATTAGTAAATTTCACAAGATTATATTTTTTTTCTACTTATTTTGCACCATTAAAAAAAGAATAACACCTTTAATTTTTATATATATTTTCCCTTTCTGTTGTTTATCTACTGTCCTTCTAGCAATAGTATAATTAATTTTTATATATATTTATTTACTTATTATCTATAAACTTCTACTCATTACTGTTTTATCTCTTCTCTAACATCTTGATTATTTTTCTGTCCATAGGTGTTTGGCATATCCTTGGCTATGAGCCATTCCACAATGAGCACTATGATGACCAGGAAGGCCACAGCGAAGGATCTAGAAAACAAGCTGAGAGTAACCTTGGTGGAATTAAAGAAGTGCCAGGAGGAGAATAACCATCTACTGAGGGAGCGTGCAGACTGTGAAGAGGACATCAGGATTGTCAACAATAGGAATTCCAACCTGAAGGCTCAACTCGCAGAACTCCATATTGAGTATATGGACACACTGGCCCAGCGAGATAGGTTACAGGAAGAAATCCATTTGTTGACCGCTAACAATGATGCCCATTCATGGCCTATGAGTCGCATTAGGGAACTAGAATGCTGTTTAGAACAATCATTTACTAAGATTAAATCACTAGAACAAACTGTAGAGATATTAAACAGTAATAAAACTCAGAACCTTTACTCAGAGGTTGTAGGTAATAGATTAGGCTTAGATTCAAAACAATTAAAAATAAACATTAATTGTCTGAAACGGCATAGAAAGTATAATAAATTAAATAAACATATTAGGAAACTCATTCTTAGTCTAAAGCAATATAGGAAAACTAAGATAACATCTCAGCAATATAAATGTTTAGTTTCTGAGCGTTCAGATTTGTTAATGGAGTTAGACAATTACAATGCAGAGTTGATTAATGGCCCCCCCCGTGGGATCTCCACCTTGTCGTGGTGGGGGGGCTCAGTAACCGTGGATTGGTCACCCGCGGTGAAGCTAAGAGGGATTCAGGAGGGGACGCTCCACGTGGGCTTGGAGGGGCCTGCGCAGGATGCGTCCAACGGTGCGGGTGCGGGGGACAGTTCTGTCTGTCCCTCGCAGTCGGGCGCGGTCGCGGGAGGAGAGGCGTGTCGGTGTTGCGTTGCCGCGCGCCCTATCTCCCGCGACCAAATGGGGGCGCACCATCGTTGCGTCGCGGTGGGGCCGCAGAGGAAGAGGAGATGCGGTGATGCGTTGCCGTCCTCCCTATCCTCTGCGGCCGCTGGGTGTTTTGGCGGCGGAGCCCAACACCTTCATCCGCCGCCAAGGGGGTTTCGTTCGGGGCCCGCCTGACCATCTGGCGGGCCAATACCCGTCGGGGGGTAGCGACGAATGCTTATGCGAATCCCTACCCTCCGACACACGGGTACATGAGGAACACGGGTTGGTTTTTAGTCAGTAAGAATCTGACAGTCCCCTTCGTCCTTCTCCCGGGGCGGAGGGACTCCATGAGGATTTTCCAACCCAACACCAAAAAAAAAAAAAAAAGTCCAACTTCGAGATGGAGGTCAATCGTCAAATCCAACTCGGTTGGGCAGCGTTCGGGAAGCTACGACATATCTTCTCGTCCGATATCCCGCAGTGTCTCAAGATGAAAGTCCACCAGTGTGTGTTGCCAGTGATGACTTACGGATCAGAGACGTGGTCGCTCACTATGGGCCTTATCAGAAGGCTCAAGGTCACACAGAGGGCGATGGAGAGAGCTATGCTTGGAGTTTCCCTGCGAGATCGAATCAGAAATGAGGACATCCGTAGTAGAACCAAAGTCGCCGACATAGCTCTCCGGATAGCCAAGCTGAAGTGGCAGTGGGCAGGGCACATAGCTCGAAGAACCGATGACCGTCGGGGCAGAAAGGTTCTGGAGTGGCGGCCATGTACCGGACGACGCAGCAGAGGTTGGCCCGCCGCAAGGTGAACCGACGATCTCGTCACAATCGCGGGAGGCGGTTGGATGCGGGCGGCACAAGACCGGTCTGTGTGGAGAACCTTGGGGGCGGCCTATGTCCAGCAGTGGAAGTCGTTTGGCTAATATGATGATGTTATTTTGGCTTACCTACTGACACATATATTCTAGTTTACGAAATCGCCGAAATTAACCGCTCTTGCCACATTGTATATTCACGTAATCAATTACTATTAGGTACTCCCAATAGTTATTATGTCAGAAACATTCTAGACAACATTTCTATGTACCTTTTTTCAGACAGTTGGTACACAACATATATGTAGAAGTAACTAATTCATGTGGGAATTAACTGGTGGTTTTAGAGAGTTAGACCAAGCGCTTATAGGCAGGCTCACACTCCCTCTCCAGCAAGCTCGAAATGCCACAACTGGATTACCAGCGTGAGACCAAAAAATGGCGGCGCAAAAACAACTAGACAAAAATGGTTTCTGGGTGGAATAGATAGAATCAACCGTGTTACAAAGACGACAAACATTAAACAGATACTAAAAACAACTACTTTAACTCATCAAGACTAAACCAGGAATAACCAATGACTGAGATTTGTATTGCCCGACATTACTTTGGTTAAGCACAAAAGATCGCGAATGATATCTTGAGATGGATGTACTAAAGGAGAAATACCAAAGGCGGCCTGTAGCGGCCAGAATGTTGTGAATCGTTAAAATTAAACGTATAATTTTTAAAATTTATGTTTTCGTATCTTGATAGACCTTCGCTGAAAGATTTTAGTTCTTAAAGATTATTATTTTAAAAAACAGGGCAGGTTAAAAATACCCTGAACAGAAGAGCATGCATGAGGAATCTGATGGGAGTGAATAAAGCAAGAGAGACATGTCAGGATCGTTGCAAATGGCGTTCTGTAGTCTCTGCCTACCTCTCCGGGAAACAAGCTTGAGTCTATGTATGTATGTATGTATGTATTATTTTGAATAGGCTATGGTAACAGTGGATGAATGTCTTCCCAAGTAGCATTTGATCCTCTTTAAGAGTTTACATTCGGTTCACTGGTGGACTTAAAGCGTTTATAAACTCTTATTTTGCTTCACGTGTGATTTGTAAGATGTTAAAATGCAAACACTACTTTTTAAGCTGTTTATGGCCTGTGCAGGCATATAAAAGTAGCCTGTCTTACGGCTGTCAACATTATAATACGACACTAATACCTTTCTAGTCAGCTTTCATTTTATAGGCTGATTAAGAACATTTTAAAAGTCCACATATTATGGCATTTGCTGTCTAGCTGTCTACCTGTGTCATATTATTTTGCTGGCCTTTTAATAGACCACATGTGAACAATTATGAAGGTGGTGGTACACATGTGAACCTTTATGAAGATAACAACATTTTTATACCACACACGTGAGCCTTAATGCAGAACTCTGCAGTATTATTGGTATTATGGTACACATGTGAACCACCATGTAGGTCACAATTATAATTTGGTGTAACAATGGTTCACACAAATGTCCACCATTTTCCTTTATTATAACCTAAATATTAACTAAAATATTTCATATAACGATAGTTTTATAAAATACTACAGTGTATTCCTGTTACATTTTTTGTTTCATGTTATAAATATAATGTAATAAAATGACTTCTAGTCTAACTTGATACCGTAAAATAACAAACTAAGAAAACCAACTTTTTTGCCCCTGTCAATTTTAAATGTTTTTAAAGTATTCAAAGCATTTCTCATGAGGCGCGTGAGTTTTTAACAGTCAATATGTAGATATATATTTCACAGTAAAGTTACATTCCCCTATTAGCATTTGTAAATACAGATCCTTATTACCACTTTTTAATATAAAATCCTCATTTATAAATAGAGATAGAGTTTCTGCGACGACTATTTAACAACTTTGTGATTTTATGATTATTAGCTTTGTTATAGCAATAGTTTAGGGTACGCGTGGTTTGAAACCCTCAAACGGCGCAAATACGGAAACCTATCTGGTAATTACGTTTTTGAGCCGTTTGGGGTCGAAACGCTGGGGCCATGGGGCCCTAGTGCACGCGCTCTTTACAAAGAAATCGCCAAAAGACTGATCGACGCTTCCCGTGACCAGAGAGGGCTGGTTTATATTTCGCAGAAAGATTAAGCATTGCTATTCAACGTGGCAATGCTGCCAGCCTTCTGGGCACGCTACCAGCTGACAGCGTTGCGGAGGAATTTCTTGACGCTTCGTAGTCAATTTCCTTTTTTTATTGATTTATTTTTTCTTTTGTTATCATTAATTATTTAGTTTTTATAGTTTAGCTTAGGATAGTTTAGTTATATAAGTAGATTTATTTTGTTTGTATATATGATAAATAGCTTATAATTTAGTTATAGCATACTGTTTGTTTTCCTATTAACATGAAATTAAGTAGTAGAGAATCTACTTTCTATTTACATACATACATATCGTCACGCCTTTTATCCCCGAAGGAGTAGGCAGAGGTGTATTTCTACACTCACTTTTCGCCAGATATACTTTAGTCCCACGTAATAAGGGGCGAGCCTATTGCCGTACCGGGCACATTTCCAGACTGCGTGCTGCTACTGAGAATTTCGTGACAGAAAAACCCAATAACACTGCCCGACCCAGGAATCGAACCCGGGACCTCCCGATCCCACGCGCACATTTATGCCGCGAGACCAACGAGGCAGTCGTATAAGGTTTGATGTCGAGTTTTCCGTCTCTACGCAAAGATGGTATTTGCATCGTGTTATCCATATGAAGATAGGGGGTGGTGACACTTGTATTCTATGCCGTCAACCACACGGCTTACTTTCTATTTACTGTGGAAAAAAAACTTAAATACCTTAGTAAGAAAACAAAAAAAAAATGTTATCTGTAAAAGCTACTATGTCATCAAAGAATATCTAAACGTTATTAATCTATAAATCGTTGCTATCTAAAAGTACAAAGTTCTTTAATATATTCCACAAAAAATAACTGTAGGAAAAACTATAAATGTAACTTATCATATTCAAAATTGATATCTATATTAATAATACACTAAAATGTTATCAATTTAGAATAATAAATGCAGCAGACCCTATTAAAGCATGTTACTATAATACATCTTTTAACTATAATATATCAAATGCACCTAGGTATAATATATAGACTATTATAGTATATTACTAAACTGCTCCTCTCTCCTAATAGTGTTCCATAATAATTGTTTCCTAATTGTAAGTCTACCACCCGTAAATGTACAGTATGGAATGCTATAAACTGAATTGACCTGAATGTATTGTAGGTACAAACAGTACAAAAGTATAAATAAATAACCAGTAGGTAATCAAGAATGAACCAATTTAGTTAATAGCTTATTTATGTTACCAATAGTCAGTGAACTGCCTAAAGTTAAACTAGACGCCAATGCCAGTAAAAGTACTCTTGGTAAGAAACGTTATAATAAATAGTCGTGTAGAAAGTCAAACCAGACACTAGTTAAAATAAGTTTAAATTCAGACCAGTCGGTTAATATTTCAATATCTATAAGTCAAATATACATATATAGATTTATTCATTTAACACTTAAAAACTTGTCCGTGTGGTGACGGATTAAGAATACGGAATGTCACCACCCCATATCATCCCGTGGGTGTCGTAAGAGCCGACAGAGGGAGCATATTATGCAGAGAACAGCACTGTAAGAGAAGGAAAACTTGATACAAACCCTATACCAACCCGTTTGGCCAGCGTGGTATAGTAGGCCAATTCCTCCTTTCAAAGGAGAGGCCTAGTCCAGCAGTGGACTGTTAAAGGCTGATGATGATGACTTAAAAACATCAATGTACTTATACAAATACTTATTATATTAAGCAGAATATCTTATTTAATTTCTTCAATTTCAGTTTAATTTATCAATTGTATCATGTGATTGTGGCTATTTTCATTCCATTTACACAATCAGAACACTGATATCGTTTTTAATTCGTTTTTTTTAAACCTATTTTACGTTAGGTATCTGGTTCATTCAGTTTCATTATAATTAAACAGAGTCCCTTCTTATATTCATCGCATAAAATTTGTACAGGCACACACACACAAACCCACGCTTGCACGCACACGCAAACCAAACACACGCACGCACGCACGTACGCACGCATGCACACACACACACACATACACACACACGCACAAACACACACACACACATGCACACACACACACACACACGCACAAACACACACACACACATGCACACACACACACACACACACACACACACACACACACACACACACACACACACACACACACACACACACACATGCTAGAAGGACAAAAGGACACAGTCCACTGGTTGTAAAAATCTAAACTAGTATTTAACTTCCTAGCCGACACTGTCTCTTAAGATACAGGTCATCCTAGTTTAAGAGGCAGGGTTCTATCATATTTGAAACAGATTATTTTCTTGTTTTTAACTATGTCTTGGCCCTTAAATTAGATACAATAATTCCTTCACAATGCATGTAAAAGTATTGTAATCTGTAACTGGTTTTAATAAAGTTTATTATTATTATTATTATTATTATTATTATTATTATTATAATTAAGATTTGACGATTCGTAAGAGGTTTGGTATAAAAATAGTAAGCTTACATGTAAGTATTGTGTAAAATAAATACACAAAACCCTTCAAGCACCTAGAATGATTAAATCCCATTTGAATAATTATTGCCTTGGTCTCCTACAATTGAACCACAAAAAATACATGAACACATGTATATCTTTGCATAAAAAATATCTCTTAATAGCTTATCTATCGCAGTGTTTATACCAGAGATACTAAATTGATAAGATAGTTCATTACCGAGAGCTAATCCTAAGATTGACTATTACTATATGGTCTAAATAGGTTTACAGTTTAATACATGGCACTTCATAATAAAAATACATAATTTCAATGAATAAAAGCAGATACAAATAAATACCGTCTCATATTTTATTAATTTATTGAATTTATTTGTATTATTTCCGAGAATGGATATATATGAGATAAACTATGAGAATGTTTTCGAAAAAAAATCAATAATGTAATTTGGAACTATTTTCAAATTGAATCAATTTAGTTGAATAGCTTATTTCAGATCCATTTAATTAGACATATGTCTGCATTTATTACACATTTCATTTTAACTATTTTATCTGCTTTTATCATTATAAATAACAGGAAATTATCAACCAAAATAACACTACTTGAAAATATTGGATACACTGCCATCTAATAGTGTCAGACATAAGCAAAATGATGTCAGTTTCTTTAACAAGTCAATTTAATCCTATGTAATATAAAAACATTCTTCAATAACTACTTTTTAATAAAAATACCTTGAGCTATATATTTAGACGTAGCATATATGACCCCTCAGGCCTCAGGAGGATGAGGTATGTTTAAAAAATAAAAGGAAATAAATACTAAACGAAACTATCATTTTATCGATATGATCTAGCTAGACACAGACCCGCTTGTTAAAATATAGAATATTTCTGTACCTACACAAAAGTTCGCTTGTAGTAATATTTATACAAAACTTATAGGTTATCTTTACAATATGTCATTCAAATGTGGTGCCTCTGAGACAAATGGAAGCTATTTGCTTTTGTTCTTCCAATAGAAATCAAAGTGACAAAATAAGTATGTCTATTGCAGATAAACTGGTGGAAATTATCTGGGTACATGACAATTACTCACTACACAATTATAGAAAGTGCATTATTTGTAATTCGATACACAGTTTTTTGTGCCATAAACAATTATTTACCAGTTAAAAATACGAGTATATTTTAAAGATATGTTGAAGAAAAATATGCAGTGTCGTAGTCTTATCTCCAGGACAACACATTCAAGAGCTTAACATTAAAATATTCTTATTTTTTTTCTTTCGTTATAGTTTGGATCCGATTTAATAAAACAATATAGCATGAACTGATTAATTTGGTAATTGTGGCGAAATTTTAACTAACCATGCTTATGGAACAGAGCTAAGGCACATTCCTACACCGCAATATTGGTCTGTATGTAATGAATACACAGCCAACAAAATTAATGAAGAAATCTCTGAAATGTATTTTACCTACCATCATTTCATATTCGACTTGTAATGAAAAGATTCATCAGAGCACTTCATTCTTGGAATTCAAATATGCAGGACGATTACGCTAATCAGTACTTACACTAGAAAGAGTTATCAACAAAGCACAAAACAGCCAATGCTCATACCGAATCTCGGTCAATCACTACAAATGTTGCCTATTTAAATTCCAACAGATTAGAACAATATCGGCTACTTTAAAAATCTATTATACATTTTCTGTAACTTTTTCGCTATTACCTACATAGTTTTATACTCAGATACATTTTTGATGAACATGTTAAAATAACCTGGTACCACATAAACACAAAAGTCATATTTTTCTACCATTCATGGCTATAATCTTGGTGGAAGTACATTACCAGCGTTTGCAGTTTGTTGTTGCTGTTGGCTTCAGCATACTGTTGCAGATCGTTACGATATGTAGTCGGTACTCATCCACCGGCTTGCTCTCGGCAACGTTGCTACTGGATCGTAGGGCAATCGTTCTCCGTCGTGAACTGAACGGTGCAGTGACGGGCTTAGGCAGAATCATGGCATCACGATGAGGAGACTCTGGAACTTGCAATTGGATGTATTAGTATTGTGGGCGCAAATTTATCCCATTTCTGATGTCAGAATCAGGACAGCTCCCTATAGTGTAGAGACAGTTTTGATAAATAAAAGAGACAACTATCAAATCATACTTTCATTTATTCCGTTTGGCACAAGGATATATCTTTAGATTACGTCGTGATTCTACATTTACATTTAGAGCCCAGTTCGCAAAGCAAATGCATAGAACCTGTAACGTAAGCTCATAGTGATTGTGTAGTGGCGGGTGGCCAATATGTTTTCTCGAATAAACAGTCTGTTGCTGATTCCCGCATTTTATTGACGTTGCATTGGCGACGAGTAAATAATTAAATACTTACGCGTGCACTACGAAACGTTATATCAGTTACAAATATGCCAATCGGCAAGTTAGAACCGTTCGATATTAGTTCTAAACAGTGGCCTGCTTATGTACGTCGAGTGAATCAATATATTTTACTTCACGATGTAAAAGATAACCTCAAAGTGCCAATGTTAATAACAATCGTAGGCGAAGCAACGTATTCGTTAATGTGTGACTTGTGTTCGCCTGACTTTCCGGAGAACAAATCATACGAGGCTTTGGTCAAATTAGTTGGCGATCATTTGGGACCGCAGCGATCCGAGATCGCCGAACGCCACGTGTTCAGGCTGCGGCGACAGCGAGCCGGCGAACCGTTGACGGAGTATTTACAAGCCCTCAAGCATCTGGCGACAACTTGCAATTTTGGCAAGTGTATGAAGTGTTCTACTCTAGAGGAAAATCTCAGAGATCAGTTCGTCTCGGGGCTGTCAGACGATTTAATGCGTTCTAGAATATTCGCCGAAAGGAAAATAGAATACAAAGAGGCTGTGGAGTTAGCACTGGCCCTGGAGGCTGCGGAGAAGCACGCGGAGGTGAGCGGCAGTACGGTGCCGGCTACGACCTCAGGTGCGGGTGGCGATGCTGGGGAGGACCTGCATTACACGCGGGGCGGCCGGGCGCGCGCTCGCGGCGGCAGGCGTGGCCTGCCAGGCGCCGGCGTTGGCGGGGCCGCAGGATCTAGCGGGCCGGATGCAGCCGGTGCGAAGGGCGCGGCTACGGCGCCGACCGCGCAGACATGCTGGCGCTGCGGTAAAACACATCGCGCAGACAGGTGTCGTTATGTGAATTATAATTGTGATGAGTGATGTGTAAGTCAGTAAAAAGTTACGGCGAGCGTGCAAACAGTCGATAAAATTATATTAGCGGGGAGGACGATTCAGACGATACGTTTAAGTTAGTTACTGGAGGTAAGGTGAATAAACCGTATTTTGTAAATGTTTCTATAGATAGCTTTGAAACCGACTTTGAAATTGATACGGGTAGCCGTATTTCGGCTATTAATGAAGATTTGTATACTCGACTATTTTCTCATAAAGCTATTAAGCCCGATAATTTGATGCTTCGTAGCTATGCCGGTTCACGCATCGAATCCCTAGGTTATATATAAGTAAAAGTCAGATTGGGCAATGTAGAAGCGAAATCATTACCACTTTATATAATTAAAGACGGGGCATGTCCTTTACTAGGCAGAGATTCGTTGCGTGCCCTTAAGGTGACGCACTTAAACCTATATAAAATAACCGACGATGGATTCTTAAATAAAATGAAGAATTTACCACGTAATTACGTGTACTGGCCCAGTTTAGACAAGGACATCGAGGCAGTGTGTCGCGCGTGCGCCGCGTGCCGCTCGGTGCGCGACGCGCCGCCGCACGCGCCGCTGCACCCCTGGGAGTTCCCGCTGCATCCGTGGCAGCGAGTACACGCGGACTTCGCAGATTGTGGGGGTAAACGTTATTTAATTATGGTAGATGCTTACTCTAAATGGATCGAAGTTATTGAGATGCGTAAAACAGATGCGCAAGCGACTATTACAGTAATGAGGAGTATTTTTGCTCGTTTTGGGTTACCGTCATTACTCGTCACTGACAACGGCCCTCCATTTTTGTCACAGGCCCTGCAAGGGCGGCGATTCCGCGCGCGCCTCGACGCACTGCGCCCCGACATGTCGAGCGTGGTGCGCGCCGCGCAGGACCGGCAAGTGGCCGCTGCGGGCGGCGCACCGCGCGCGCTGGTGCCGGGCGACGCTGTGCTGACACGCGATTACACCGCGAGGGGAGACAAGTGGGCGCCGGGTACGATAGTCGATCAGACCGGCCCGCTATCGTACAAAGTAGACGTCGGACGTGGAGTCGGTTGGCGTAGGCATGTCGACCAAATTTTACCCACGCGTTAACAGTCCGTTCCGTTAACAGGGATGTGTCTCCCGAGCGGGACGTACCGTCGGTCTGTGAGGAGGCGGAGGACACGTTTGTAGACGCATCTGATGGCGCTGATGACTCGGCACGGAACGCCGCTGGCTCTGAAACGTCAACACCGCCGCCAGGTGCGTCTGCCCGCGCCCTGCGGGCGTATAATCGAGCCCGATCAACTATGATCAATTAATAATATATCTGTGTATTACTATGTAAACTTTTATTATATAACTTTACTGTGTTCTAGGATAATACTAATAATATACCTAATTACTGTGTAAACTATTATTATAAAACTGTGTTCTAGTTTAATACTTTCTATAAGATTTAGTTGTAACTTAAGGGGGAGAAATGTAACGTAAGCTCATAGTGATTGTGTAGTGGCGGGTGGCCAATATGTTTTCTTGAATAAACAGTCAGTCGCTGATTCCCGCCTTTTATTGACGTTGCAGAACCAAGAGAAAGAACGGGCAATAAAACTCTTGATCATTCTTTTCAATAAGTACCTAATAATTAACAAACAACTATACAGCCAATTTATATCAAATATCAATGTTGTCGGTAGTTTTATATTACTAGAAAGGTCTTTCTTACAACAGAACATAATAAGAATTATGAAGCATCAACACAATCTACTAAATGTATACCACAGGTATATAATGAATCTCATTGATACAACTTGATCCACAGTAGGTATATTCTTCTATCCTATATTACATCTCACAAACTATCAAACTACCCACAATGTCAATAAGATAATGATTTCACCATCTTACATTGTTTCCTAGATGATGAAACAAAAGAACAAGCAACACAGAATATTAAAACACAGTGGCAGTTAAATAGTCAGAACCATATCGTACCTGAGCAGTCGACGAAGGAGAATAGGACGAACTAGCCAAGCCTGTCGACTTATATAGGTACACCTTATTTACACGTTTGACAGTTTAACCGTCTGACTGACATGACGTCAGTGTCATTTAATTGCCACTATCCTCTTACATAATAAGTATGTATAAACACTTGGATATCAGTAATTTCAGCCCAAAGCCTAGATATTACATATCTCTCACCCGCATACTACCTCTCCATTTAGACGATACTGTCCGTCCATGGTTGTCTGGTAGAAATCGCATTATGCGATAAGACCGCCCTTGTACTTACCATTAGTATATAAGTTATTTACTGTACTTAGTTCTGTAATTACTGGTGTACAATAAAGAATTAAATAAAGAAATATGTATGACCATGTCTCTACTTATTGTTCCGAACTTAATTGGCTACCAATTCGTCAACGCCTTAGTTTGCGTGCTCTCACTACTCTCTTCACGATTCTTAAGTCCCCTTCCTCGCCCACTTATCTTACTGAATACTTCCAGTATCTATCTTCTACTCACGAGAGAAGTCTCAGTTCTTCCCAAAGTCTACTTTTTTCATGTCCCAGTCATTCTTCTGGGTTTGTCTACTCTTGCTTTGTTGTCCAGTCTGTTCTACTCTGGAACGAGCTCCCTCTTGAAGTCAGAATGTCTACTAACCGTTACGCATTCAAAATGAAAGTACGTGATCTCCTGTTTAAGAGATTGAAGGAATCAGCACATCCCTCTCATCCATTATTATAAGTATGTATTTATATGTATTGTGTATGTATATATTTATACGTATGTATCATATTATTATATAATTTATAATTATATGTTATTATTCGTTATCTATGTACTATATTATTTTATGTATAGTATCCCATATTTTAGTTAGGTATATTGTTATAACCAATATTATCTATTATATTTCATAATTACTGGCAAACGTGTAAAAAACACAAATCTCTTGTGCACCTACCACATTTATCTCTGCACTACCTAAGGGTCGACAGGTAGAGAATGCCTCAAGGCATTATGTCCACCATTGTACAGTTTGTATGTGCAAAAAGATTTTAAATAAATAAATAAAATAAAATATATTCATAAACCGGCGAAATTTGGTCAAGTACACAATAAAGTATAAATATTATGATTTGTAGACAACACTAATTTTACTATTAAAAAAATAAATATTAGAAGCACAAACTCATGGATATGATTGTTTATTCTGACCATTCCAACGTACGGTTCTCAAACCTGGTCACCTGCCCAGCATCACAGATCACGCCTAGGGGTCTGCCAAAGAGCCATAGAGCGCTGCATCCTGGATCTTAAATTTAAAGACAGGATACGGAACACCGAGCTGCGTTCTAGAACAGGCATCAAAGACGTGGGAAGAAAGGCTGCCAATCTCAAATGGAACTGGGCGAGCAGCGTCAGCCGTATGAACGAGGCTCATTGGGCAAGAGTATCAACACTGTGGGTACCAGAGGATAGAATACGTCGCCGAGGCCGGCCACGAAACAGGTGGCAAAATGACCTAGACGCCTACCACAAGAGCTGGCTTGAGATTACGTGCGACAAGCATACCTGGAACGATTTGGGGGAAGCCAGGAGTGGGACAACGTAAGCTATTAAAAAAAATGAATGCCTGCAATCAACTGTTTCTGTTTCTACACATTAAGTACATGAATATTTAGATCGTACAGGGATCGAACCCAAAACAATTTATACATATTGGAAAGCCTATAACAATATTTGCTAATAAAGATATATCTAAAATATACTTTTATAATATGTTAATATATTTTTCATTAACATGACAATTCTTATTACATATTAAATAAATCAATTGACAAGTGCATTTTCCATAATACAGGTAAAACGGCGTCGATGTAAACTGGCAACACTTACACATTTTTTGCAGAAATACGAATTTTATCGAAATTAAATTATGAAACAGTCAAATAATCCATAGATAACTTAGATAACTGTGAAGAGACATTCTATCTTTCTGTTTTTGCTTTTGTAAACAACTTTTACAATGTTTAAAAACGCATGACGGCATTTTATGAATTTAAAAGTTGAGTTCATCGGGGCACGTGAACTGTACGATGCTTCGTTTCGCACTGAGCCGGATTTGTATTCGCTTTTCAATTTGTATTTGGTTTAGTGGCCTCACGCAACTGTTCCGCGCGCTCCATGTGATTCTTGTTCTATAATCTGAGAGCGTCTGTATCGCTACACACGCGCGTGTGCATCGCGTCTGTATCGCTACACACGCGCGTTTGAATTTATACAGGTGTGCAAAGGTCTACAAGCTGCGTCTGACTTGCGTGCGTATCGCGTCTGTATCGCTACAAACGCGCGTCGACGGCGCGTTTAAAAAACGTGGTTTGCATAGGCCCTTATTGGGATATTCATTTTATAGTTTTTACATTTTTATTCTGGAATGTTTTTATTCTTGCTTTTGACTATATATCTTTCTTCTTACACCAAATAAGCGCAGTTTAAAAAATCTGAAGAATAGGTACACATAATATATTATTACACTTTTTTACTTTGTATTTTCTACATTCCGATTCTTTGTAAATTTTTTGTGTTTTCCCCATTTTCGCGCTATATTTATTTTATTTATTTATTTTATTTCAGGTCCTTCACAGCTGACAATTATTATACCTAATACAATATTGCAATTTACACAGTACGCCAATTACGACGTACACAGATAAACTATTTATATACTATGTAATTAAGAGTAAACATTAGGCTTGTGCCTTCACAATATTAACAAATTCTTATTTTAATAGGTACGTGACTAGTAAGAAATATAGGCAATGGCATATCCTTGGGTATATGTATGAGTGTGTTGGTGTGTGTCCGCTTGTGCGTTTGTGTGTGTAGGTATGTGTGGCTCTATGGTGTGGCTTGTCAGAGTAGTTGGTGTAAGTATGTGTGTGTATCGGTGGATGAGAATGAATGAAAAAGGTTTACTAACTCCAACGGGCATAATTATTATGTATTTTATCTACTTGTAGCATTATTATGTTGAATCAGGGTTTGCAACAATTTGTTTTTGTAGGTATTGCGAGTAGTGTTAAACGGATCTGGTGAAGAAAAAAGCTTGTTATATATGTCAGGTATACGAGTAAATAGTGACATTTTTAAGTGTCGTGATGATGCGGATGGGACCGATAATAGTGACGTATGTCTAATTCGTTTTAGAGGCACATTAAGGCTAATATTGCCTAGTAATTCCGGGCAGTCGTATTTACTGTGAAGTACGTCATAAAAATGGAGTATAAACTTTAACCTAGACTAGCTTTATAATTCAGGTGTTTCATAAATTAGTGCTGAATTTTTTCAATCTTTTCGATGTGCACTTTAAAAAAGGATCTCCAAATTATACTACCAAATTCTAAGATACTTCTTACAAAGCTGTAGTAAAGAACCTTAAGACATTGCGGATCTTTGAACGGTTTGCTGTTTCGTATCACAAAGCCCAGCGACTTATACGCTTTGCTAATCATCCGTTCGATATGTTCGTTAAAAGTGTATTTGCTGTCTAAAAGCACGCCTAGATCTCTCACTTCCGAAGTTCTTGTAATTAAATCATTATTAATACGGTAGTCGTACCTAATAGTATGTTTTTTTCTAGTAAAGTTTATGATTTGACATTTTTGAGAGTTGACAGTAATTTTATTATCATTATTAGTCTGTCTAAATCGGATTGAAGCAATTTACAATCGTTATGGGTGTTAATTCTACGAAATATTTTCTTCTCATTGGCGTATAACAAGTGATTTGAATTTTGAAAACCATCTGTGTAATAGTAGACAAAGTTTTGTAATGAAAACCTCAGATTCCGTTGATAACAGCTTTAATCTTGCTTTTTTGTCATTAAGTATTACAATGATTCGCAGTTTTTACGTATTGATGCCAGCGTAACAAAATTAGAAATCGAATAACAAAAATATGTGCGGGTGTAAGTAAAATAAATTTAGGAGTCAGGTACAGTATTACTTAAACGAGTAACTTGATGCCATTTAAAATGATCAGGCGTTTATGCAGCGCAGACATCTTCCCCCCCGTTGAAAGACTCCTTTCAACTGCGTTAGTCGTCATCCGGTAAAGATGTAGGCAAGGGGCAGATCCGTGTGAGAGGCCTCCTGAAGCAGCCTCTGGTAGTCTCCACGTCTGCGACTCGTGTGACGCCGTCGGTTCCAGCGAACAGGCGGCTGACTCGTCCCATTCGCCAGCTCAGTAGTGGGACGTTATCCTCCTGGAGAAGAACTAAATCTCCAACTTGCAGGGATGCTGAATTAGTACGCCATTTGGAGCGCTGTTGTAGTTCAGCTATATATTCCTTTTCCCAGCGCTGCCAAAAATGCCGATGAATCTGTTCAAGCTTCAAGTAACGTTGAAGGTTGTTCTGGTTCTCGTGCTCGAGCGATGGACCAGGCAATGCATTTAGGGCACGCCCTATCAGAAAGTGACCGGGAGATAGGAAATGGTAATCGTTAGGGGAAGGGGAGAGTGGGCACAAAGGTCGACTATTAAGCACAGCTTCCACTTGTGTGAAGAGAGTACATATCTCCTCAAACGTTAAATGATGGTTCCCCATAACGCGTTTTAAATGGTATTTCGCGGATTTAACGCCGGCTTCCCAGATGCCGCCGAAATGTGGAGCATACGTGGGAGAAAACACAAACTTTATGCCTTCATTGGTAGCAAAATTAACTACAGGTTCATGATTAGTTTTAAGAAAATTGCCAATCTCTTTAGCTGCCGCAACAAAGTTGCGACCGTTATCGCAAAATATCTCCGCTGGCTTACCTCGACGCGATATAAATCTGCGTAACGTCATGATAAACGCGTCCTTGGACAAATCACTGACGGCTTCCAGGTGCACACACTTATAGCGAAAACATACAAACAAACATAAATAGGTTTTAATTAGTCGTGCACCTCGACCCTTTCTATTTAGTGTTAGGAACGGACCAGCGAAGTCAACTCCCACAGTACGGAATGGAAAATCAGGTATGATGCGCTGTGCAGGTAAATTTCCCATCATGGGAGTTAATGTTTTACCTTGTATACGTCTACATCGAACACAAACATGTACTGTGCGGCGGGCCAAATGCCTACCATTTATAGGCCACACAGTCTCTCTTACACAGGCCAGCAACAGCTGAGGCCCAGCATGCATATTGTGTAAGTGTTCATATTTAAAATACAATTTAGTGAGTGGATGAGAAGCGTGTAAAAGTATAGGATGTTTTTTAGTATAATTGTAATTAGATAATTCTATCCTACCACCGACCCTCATCACCTTGTCATCATCCAAAAAGGGTGAAAGTGACAAAAGTGTTGACTTGCTACTTAAAGTTTTATTGTTTAACAAAAGATTGTACTCTAGAGTAAATGAAGTTTGCTGAGCAATTTTACATAAGCTAATAAAAGATAATTCTAATTCGCTAACATTTAATTTACCAAATAATTTATCTTTAGGACATTTATATCTTATGTTATGTATGAATCTATTGACATACGCAAATACACGTCTCAGTTTAAAAACGATGAAAACTTATCTATTTTTAGAATTTCTGTTGCTGGTTCCAGGACAACAGCGGAAGTGGACTTCATCTCAGGTAAGTCTGATTCATTTATTAATTTCTTTAAATAGGGCCAATCGGATTCAGGCTGTATTAGAAAGCTTGGACCTGACCACCAGAAATTAGAATTGATGATTTGATCTGGGCTCACGCCCCTTGAGATCAGGTCAGCTGGATTCTGATCAGTCGGCACATAGCGCCACGACGAACTATCGGTAAGTTCATTAATTTCGGCTACCCTATTAGCTACAAACGTTTTTAACTTTGCAGAATTACCATTTAACCAGCTGAGGACAACGCTGGAATCGCACCAGTAAATGATGCGATTGACATCACATCGCAGAGAGCTGGTAACTGTCTTACACAATTTTGCAGCCAATAGCGCAGCGCAAAGCTCCAGACGCGGTATTGTTATCGGTTTCAACGGCGCCACCTTAGACTTAGCACACAGTAAATTTACCTTTACCTCGCCAGCTAAGTTGTGTGACCGTAGGTACACACAGGCACCGTAAGCGACTTGAGAAGCATCACTAAAGGTATGTATTTCTATATAATTAGGAGCTTCGCGTAGTGTTAAGCGCGGGATCTGTAAATCTGATAAAAAATGTAAATTGCCAATGAACTTGTTCCAGGATTCCAGGATATCGGAACTAACTGGTTCATCCCAACCCTTCTTGTTCAGCCATAAGGACTGAAGTAACATTTTAGGTATAATTACACATGGACTGAGAATTCCAAGAGGATCAAAAATCTTGAATGATGCAGACAGTATCGATCGCTTGGTAACCACATCATTTTTATTGGGAATCTCAATCGATATTTGAAGGGTATCGGTTTTAGGATTCCAATTTAATCCTAAAGTATTATTAGATTCACTTAAACTAACCTTATCATTCTGATCAATGACTGATGATGATAAAATGCTTGGTAAATTCGATCTGAATTTACGTAGTTTAAACCCACCTGACTTTAAAGTGTCCGACACCTTGCGTTGAATGTATAATAGCTTGGACTCGTCGTTTGATCCGGTGACTAGATCGTCGACGTAATGGTCGTGTTTAATAATGTTACCTATAAGCTGGTCATCGCAATCCTCTGCCAATACTGACAAACACTTGGTGCTCAAATATGTAGCACTTGCAAGACCATAAGTTACGGTTTTCAGACGTAAAATTTTGATAGGATTGGACTCATCACTTCTCCAAAGTATTAATTGTAAATTACGATCCTTTTCATTTAATTCAACCATTCTAAAGAATTTTTCAATATCAGCTGTCAAAATATATTTGTACTGACGAGCTCGAATCAAAATAGAAAAGATTGAGTCTTGAACATTGGGACCGACCATCTGCAGATCGTTCAGAGAGAAACCTGAGGAAGTTCGTGCCGATCCATCAAAGACAACACGAGTCTTTGTCGTTTCACTGTTTTGCTTATATACTGCATGATGGCAAAGATAATAGGATGGAACGGGATTAGTAGTCGGACATTCCTCTAAATGACCTAACTCTAAATATTCTTGAATGAAATTGCAATATTTCAACTTTAATTCTGGATTCTTACGGAAACGTCTTTCTAAATACAACAATCGTTTTTTAGCCATAGCGTAAGAATCTCCTAAACAATCTGGATTATCAATTAGGGGCAGCCTCACACAAAATCTACCCGATTCTAAACGATAAGTATTACGATAAAAATGGTCTTCACATGCCTGCTCAATTTTGCTAAAATATTGCTTATCTGGAACCTGCTCAAGTTCCCAAAACCTTTTCAAATGAGAATCAATATTGGAATTATTGCATTCGTCACTATCACTAATTGAAACATGACACGGAATATTTTTAGGTGACGAACAATTCCTTACATTTGGAGAAATTGGGCCGGCAACGAGTCAACCTAGCTTTGAGCTACGAAGCTGGGGCATATTAGTACCTAATGCAAGCTGATCACATCCGAGTAGGTCCCAAAACAGGTCTGCACCTATCAAGACGTCTATGGCTGAAGGCCGATTAAAGCTAGGATCAGCTAGCTGTAGGTTGGTTGGAATATTTAATTGACTAATGTCTATAGATTGTTTTGGAATAACACTTGTTAATTGGTTTAATACATAAAATGACTGTACAACACTATAGTCATCATTAAGAGAATTTAATCGGGCAATACAACTTTTGTTTACGTATTCCGCTAAGTTGTTGCCTATACCGATAACGTTTATAGTATTAATAGCACATACCTGTAATGATAACTTGTTCATAAGTGACTGGCTAATAAATGAAGACTGACTGCCACAGTCTAACAAAGCACGCACTCGAAATTGTTTGTTTGTTTGTGGATTGATAACATTAACCATAGCTGTTGATAAAAGAATGTGATTTTCTATAAAATTATCACTAATAGAATTATTTACTGATATTTCAGTTGAACCACGATCTGTGTTGGTATTATTGCTGCTGACTGTACTAGCATTACTTGCACTAGTATTGTTTAAATTAGGGGAATGCAAGAGTGAATTGTGCCTACGCTTGCACTCACGACAGGGACCCAACTTGCAGTCACGTGCACGATGCCCAGTTCGTAAACAATTGGAGCATAAGTGCAACTTAAATGCTTCATCTCGTCGTTCCTGAACGCTCTTCGCAAGGAATGTAGGGCAGTCGTATATCCAGTGGTCACCCTTACAGACAACGCACTGCTTAGCGACAGAGCCGGTGTTCTGAACTGTAGATGAAAAGGATTTAGTACTACGAGAATTGTTATTATTGTTTTGACGTGATTGTGTGACCTTGGGTATATCAGACTTGTTTTGATTCATAGTTTCTAACACATCAGCGCGATCAGTTAGGAATTTTTTGAAATCCTTTAAAGCAGGGAGATTGGACAAATTATTACGATGTTCTTCCCACTTCATGGCAGTACGATTATCTAATTTTGGTATAAGAATTTTAATAATTATCATTTCAAGCAGTTCATCTTTCGTTGCTAAACTTGACAATGCTCGCAAGTTTTTAGTTACGTGGTCAACTAGAAACCTCAGTGATTTGTCCGATTCACGTTTGTGTTGTTGTTGTGTTGATTCGAAATATATCAATGAATTAAGGTGTTGATTTATAAGTTGGCGCTTGTTATCGTAACGATCGCACAAAAGCTGCCATGCAGTTTTATAATTATTTTCAGAAATCTCTAAATTGGAAATAATTCGCGCGGCTTCCTTTTCAAGATACGATACCAAATAATGGAACTTGTGAATAGGTTTAATGCGTTCATTGTTATGAATAAGCGATAAATAGGTATCTCGGAACTCAAGCCAGCGGAAATAAGCGCCATCAAACTTTGCGATTTGTATTTGTGGTAATTTAAAATCAACATGATGACATTGAGATGACAGATCGTTATGACATTGTGATGAATTGTGCAAATCAGATTCGTTTGAAGTATTTTTGTACTTATCAAGTTGCTCTTCAGCAATTGCAAGATGTGAAGTGAAGATCTGCTCAATTTCATCACGTTCGTCGATCTCGGAGTCCATATTATCGCAATTAATGACCTCAATCTGAGCCTGTAGTTCATCAAATTTGCTAGACATAGCTCGTATTTTACCAATACTAATTTCTAACTCTTTAATTTGGGTTTTATTCAATTTTGAAGAGCATACTCCATCTAAATATTTTTTAAACTTTGTTAAACGACCTTTGACCGAGCTACGCTTAGCAAACAGTTCCTTCAATTGTTTTGCATTACAGTCTTTATCTTCGCTTAAAGACATTTTGTTAAATACTAATAGCAACAACAAACGATAAACTAGCACTGAGAACTTTACGAAAAATGCTTATTGTTAATTGAGTTCTAAACAGTAACGCAAAATGAAGGAATAAAGTTATATGTTTAGAATCTTATCTGATACTCCTTCGGCGGCACCTGGCGCAGCAGCGCGGCTGCAGCTCGGCAGCACGACGATGCACCGACGTCACCCAAACGCGGCTAGCGGTAGCTGGCAGCGTCAGGCAGCGATGGAGTTTCTGGAATAGTCGGCCCAAAATATTTGAAATAATGTTAACTACAATAATGGCACGAACTATTGGGAGGGTGTCTATGAGAAAAATTGGCAATATTACTAATTGGTGTTTAGATACTCAAGTATTGTTCATTTATGAACTTATTTTAAGGAATGTACTGGTATTTTAAGAATTTATAATTTTACAAATGATGACGTAGGTAGTTGTCACACTGAACAATGAATTTTAATTACACTATTTTTCTATATTTACTGGTTGTTTACTTGAAATAAGCTTTAAATTAGCTAGATACTTTGTTGAACTAATGAAATACACAAGTGGAATGTACCAAACAGCGACCCTTTTGATAGGAAAAATAGGTTTAGGTGTTAGGGTAAACTATGGGAATGGCACTTAACTGATAGGCGAGACGGCTGCTTCCGGCTGCATTGGTCCTCGCTGATGGCTGTTGGCACTGATAGAAACACGAGCTGTTCTACAAATGTTGACGGAATCCTCGAACTGGCGTGGCAGGCTGACGGTGAACCCCGACGTGGCGTCGTCGTAGAAGCTAAGGCTGGGCGCGGCGCTTTCTGCTGACCGACCTGGCTGGCTTAGTTGTCTTCTTTGATAGTGTTCCTGCGTCTGTAGTCCTCCACAATCAATCTTTGGTAGATTTCCTTTTGACGAGAATTCTTTGTTTTCGTACTTCGATCCGAATTTTGCAAATCCGTGATGTCGCGGTCGCCAATTTTAATGTGTAATAGTAGACAAAGTTTTGTAATGAAAACCTCAGATTCCGTTGATAACAGCTTTAATCTTGCTTTTTTGTCATTAAGTATTACAATGATTCGCAGTTTTTACGTATTGATGCCAGCGTAACAAAATTAGAAATCGAATAACAAAAATATGTGCGGGTGTAAGTAAAATAAATTTAGGAGTCAGGTACAGTATTACTTAAACGAGTAACTTGATGCCATTTAAAATGATCAGGCGTTTATGCAGCGCAGACACCATCAGATATGTCAAAAAGGTATATATTATATAAAAGGGGAGATAATAAAAATCCCTGGGGAACTCCCGAAGTGACATCTACGAGGTCAGATCTATATCCGCCCAACACTACAGCCTGACGCCTGTTTCTTAAGTAAGACTCTAACCAGCGCAGAAGATTTCCCTTGATTCCTACGGCATTTAATTTCGAAATCAGGATGCAATGATTTACACGGTCAAATGCCTTTTTAAAATCTGTATATATGACGTCAATTTGGGCGTCATAAATATTTGATACTATATAGTTACTTAGCGCAAGAAGGTTGGTGTTGACGTTACGGCCTTTGACGAATCCGTGTTGAGATGATGGTATACAGTGTTGCGAAGCTATGTAGATACATTCATACACTATATTTTCTAGCATTTTACCAAAATTATTTAATAAAAACACTGCTCTGTAATTAGTTACATCCGTTTTGGAACCTTTCTTGTGTATTGGTACGATCTGAGCATCCTTCCATCGTTTAGAGAAAATACCATCGTCTAAGGATTTCTGAAATATTATTTTTACCGGTCTCAGTAAACCTCTTTCGCATTTTTCTATAAAAATAACAGGTATGCCGTTCGCGCCAGCGACTTATTTATCATCTAACTTACTAAAAATGTTTTTAAGGGTTTTTATCTCGACAGAAACAGAGTGGACCAAACCAGCCTGAGGGGATTCTGGACATGATGTACTCTGCTCAGCGGGGACAGGAGGTTGGAAAACACTGTGGAAAAATCGATTGAAAGCGTTACAAATGTCTTCACCGCTAGAATACGTGTTTCCTTCGTAGTTCATGTGGCACGGGTAGCCTGACGATTTGCGCCTGACTTTGATATAGCTCCAGAAGTCTTAGGGTGATTTTTTAATTAGTTTCTCACATCTATTCGTATATTTTGTGTAAAAAACTTCTTGAAGGTGTTTTATTCTTTTTCTTAACTAAGCAAATTCCGCATAATCGCTAGGATATTTGTATTTTTTCCATTTCTTATGTATTTTTGATTTTTCCTTTATAGCATTAATTAAAGAAGATGGATACCACTTGGGGTAATTAAACTTACTAGAAACACGAATACGGGGAACATATAAGTAGGTTAAAGAGTTTATTTTGCAATACAGCTTATCCACCATATTTTCAACGCTATCTGAGTCAAAAAAATCGGGCCAGTTGGTGTTAATCAAATCTCCATTACTTTTCTCGTAGTCCGCCTTGAAAAACCTGCGAACTACCCGCGGTTTACAAGGTATTGGTTTGTAGTAGCAACTATTTAAATATATTTCAAGCGGGATATGAAAACGATGAATCTCAACAAGAGAATATTCACTTTGGATACATTCTATACTAGAATTTGAGATAACAAGATCCAATATATTGCCACTGCAGTTTGGAGTCAAGTTATATTGCATCATACCCGTATAATCTAAACTATTATTCATTTCATTCGCCGCGACGCGTAAATCAGTGTTTGATGTGTGGTTTTAACCGTGACCGTCCCGCCCCCACGTAATAAACGGTAAATTAAAATCTCCTATGATTAAAACAGTGTCGCCGGAAAACTTTTAAAAAGGAGTTTCTGAAATCATCGACCATGTTTGAGGAGTTTGGGGATGGGGGTATATAAACCCCCGCTAAATGATTAGTACAGGTGGGGCTGGCTGTAACAAGTGATCCCTGGTTGTTAGAATTTGTCCTAAGTGTGATCCACAGCGATTCGGAACAGCCTGTGCCTATATCGTTGCGCCTGACGGCTGAGAGACACCGTTTTACACAAATCAAAACACCGCCGCCCCTTCGAGAATCGGACCAATCACGTCTAAACACTTCGTAACGATTGACTACGATTATGTCATAATCACTTGACTCAATGTTACGATAAAACTGTGACAGTTTAGTCCGAAGCCCGCGCGTATTCTGATAGAATATGCTTAAGTTACGTGATTTCACATTAGACATTACTAATTATTAAGCTTTTGTGTAAATATGATGCATGTCTAATGTAATGTGTAAATATGAATGATTTGAAAGTATTTACTATAGATCAAAAACTAAGATGGGTAAGTGAAAAAATATAGCAAGTTTATTTGCTTAACGCACGGAGCTACACGGGCCAACAAACATAAAGTGATCATTAGCAAGCCAGAGGTAGTCAACATTTTTCCGTTTGTATGCGTTGAATAATGTTTTAAAATGTGTAGTGAGATGTGTGTATGGTTTTGTATATAAACAGTGTTGAGTTTAAGTCTGCTTGTGTGACATGTGTGAGTGGTTGTTATATATTGCATACGTGTATATAAAGAATCCAAGAATCCAAGGAATACATACTCAGAAAAATCATTTCGGCATTTTCTTTATGTCCTCTTCCGAATTTATCAAAACTGGTGGCGAGGTGCACCGCATAAAAATTGAGCAGCTTTTTACCTAGACGAACTTGATATTTAATTCCTGTGCACGTTGCCGGCAGTTATTCAGGAGAATTTTATTAGCTATTGTTAAATGCTCATTAATAAAGAATTTTAAGGAATTTTCTTCGAAGCCTAGGTCTCTGGATGTAATGCCTTTGGTTTTATTCAATTTCCTGAAATTGGTGATGATGCTGTCCTTCGCCTTTCTGTTTCTGGTTTTGCCACAATCCTTCTTGGACGCCCAGCTTGCGAACGATGAGGTTGAACTCGAGTTATGAATTCGATGTCATCAGCTTGTATGTTTGCATCAATCATTGTTGCAATCCTGAGCAACAGCTGTGGTAGGTTTTCTTGGGGCTTTTCTGGGATGCCGATTAATTCAATGTTCAGGAAACGGCTTTGTTGTTATGATTTATTATGTTCTATTTCCAGAGATTTTGATTTCCATTGCAAATCCGCGATTAGCTCATTCTGCTGTTTACAGGCTTTTTCCATCTTCGAAAAACGCTCCTCGTAGGATTTCACAGTATACAATTTGTTCTGTTCAATTTTTAGAAGTTCCACCGTAGTAAGCTTTGTTTCTATTTCACTTAATCTGGAGTTCAGCTTGTCGATTACTTGACTGCTAAGTCTCGAGTTCAGGCCGCTAACCTTATTGCGTAGTTTTTCGACGAGATCGGGTAGATCAGACAGCGATGCCAGCATAGTTTCTATCTTTTGATTTCCGCATTGTCAAGTCGGCGCTGCTAACGTCAAATGGCTTGCCTTGTGTGGTATTCCTGGGAGAACTCACTTGCACCTTCATAAAATAATCACAAAATGTTCAATAAATGTTGTGAGAAGATGATATTATGTGGTCATGTGAAACACAATCGTGCCTGTGATCATGACCGAGTAATCATAATAAAGTTGAGTAGTTTTTAATGAGCCGACGATAACGCGATTAAAAGCAGTAAATAACCAACAGTTAAAAAAAAACAGAAACACAACACAAAGAATTAAAGGAAAATCTGAAAGCATTTGCCATAAAAATATTACCACACTGCTCATGGAATTATGGTTAAAGATCTTTATTCTTAATAGAAATTACATTTCACTTAATGAGAAATACAAATGAAACTTATTATAAATGCAAAGTAACAGGTGTGCACCTTTAAACTTAAAAATATAGCATAGGTTATGTATATTTTCACATAAAAAACTTTAGAATCACTTTAAACACTTTTTTTATTACATGTGTAGTAATAGTCTGTTTTATATTATAGGTTTTTATAAATTTACTGAAGTTGTGTTATTTATATATTGTTTTAATTTATTTTATTTATTTTTTCTTTTCATACTTTCGCTTTTTTATAGTTTAGGATAGTTTAGTTATATAATTAGTTTTATTTTATTGTACATAATTATGTTAATCCTATTAATTCTATAAAATTTTTGAAAATGTTAAATGGTTTAGCTTCTTTGATTTCGATTGGTAATTTATTAAATAGTTGAGCACCTTCATATTTTATATTTTTAGCACCGTAGTTGGTTCTTGGTTTTCTAAGATATAGATTATTAGCTCGTCGCGTGGGATAGACGCCCATTTCTTTGTTACTTTTAGAATCTATATTAGATAAAATCTACCTATTTAAAATTTTCCATATTAGTATACAAGTTTTAAAATTATATAGCTGTTTGAGATCCATTAATTTTGTTTCTTGATATATACGTATTGTGGGTGTCACAAAATCATAAAAGAAAAGACGTTTTATTATTTTATTTTGAGCAATTTTTAAATCTTTTAATACATTGTGAGAGGCGCTACCCCAGATCTCAACCAGATAGTCTAGATGTGGTTTCACAAGAGAATTGTAGATTGTATATCGCACTTGGGAAGACTTCGCACGATAGGTTTTAGGAGGCCATTTAAAGATTTAAATTTAGAGGTCACCCGCGCTACGTGATCATTCCAAGTCAGTCCAGAGTCCAATGTCGAGCCTAGATATTTTTCCGAATTTGATTTCTTAATATGTTGGTTATTTATTTGTAAGCTAATATCGTGTATTTTCTTATACTTAGCTTTAATTAAATATGACATAGCTTGTCTTGGCTACATTGATGGTTACAGGTTAGATTGGAACCATTTGTTTGTTTGTTTTGTTGTGAACATATTAAGGTCTTCCTGAGCTTCTTTTTCAATTATATCTAATGAGTTGCCAAAGTAAAAAGACACGTGTCGTCTGCAAATAACGTGACCTGACTGTGGAGAGATAGATTACCGATAATATTTACATAAATTAAAAATAATATTGGACCAAGTATGGAGCCTTGGGGCACGCCAACATCTACGCGTCTACTGTTGTTGCGGGTCTACTAACACTTTCTTCAATTTTGACAACTTGAACTCGGTTTTGAAGATATGATTTTATTGTTTTATATGCTTGGCCAACTATACCAATATTCTCCAGTTTATTTAACAGTATTGTGTGGCTGACGGTGTCAAAAGCCTTTTTTAAATCAATAAACACGCCAACGGCGAGCTTTTTCGAATCTATGTTTGTATTTATTTGGGTAATTAAATTCATTATGGCCGATAAAGTATTACTTTTTGAACGGAAGCCATACTGTCGGTCATACAAAAATTTAGTATCTTCTAAGTACGCACTGAGTCTACAATGGATGCCCTTCTCGAAAATTTTCGACATCGTCGGCAACACAGATATGGGGCGATAATTCCCTGGGTCCGTTTTAGATCCCAATTTATGAATTGGAGTAACTTTAGCTATCTTTAAAATATCTCGGAAATCACCATTTTGAAAACATTTATTTATGCAATTTGTTAATTGGTTTACTATATGATTTTTATGCATTTATTTATTTATTCATTTAATCGATTTTGTATGTATATCTTCTACCCCAGTACTTGTGTTTGGGTCGAGAGCCTCTATTTGTTTACCTATCTCATCTGAAGAACATGGTTTTAAAACATCTAATTTGTTTTGTTTTAAAGAACCGCTAGTACTACATAGTAAATTATGATTAGTTTTAGGATTTTTTGCGGCTAACTTTGTACCTATTGATGAGAAATAGTTATTAAAATACTCACTAATTTGTTTAGTATCAGTGATTAAACCATTTTCGGTAAAAAGTTTGGAGGGGACAAAGCTTTTGTTACCTTTATTAGAGGACAGGGTGTTTATTAAGTGCCACATCTTCTTGGGTGTTTTATATTTCATAAATTGGCCATAGTAAAATAGTTTTTTTTAATAGTTATTAGTTTCGAGACTTTATTTCTTGCTATAATAAACGCTTTTCGTAAGTTTTCATTACTTTCATCTTTTTTTAATTAATGCCATAGCTTATTACGATTATTTATGCTATGTAAGATATTTTTATTTATCCAATCTTTCTTGGGAGAATTTATTATTTTATTTTTTTTAACAGTACATGTCTTGATAACACTTTTGATGTTTTTATCTAGATCAGACCGTGTCACTGGTCAAATAGTGGTTTATTTTTTGTTGATCGTGAAGTCCAGATTTTAACAGGGTTATATACTAAAATATTGCTGGAATTTTCAGTACTCAACATATCGGTTACAGGAAATCGGTCAAATATTTGGTAACTGTGTCGTCCACGTATTCATTGGTAACCGATACGAAGTTCAAAGCAGCAGGCCCCTGTGGGTATGTTTATGCAGTGTTTTAAACTAGGTACCAAGCATTTAATATATATTTACCTCTCAATATATCACAATAATCGCACCCTAAGGCATTCCAGTTTAAGGACAAAAGTTCAAAAAAGCACACATATGTTTACTCATAATTTAAACTTGGAACATAAATCTGAAAATATAACTGAATTTAATGTTAATTTTATGACCGAGGATCCATTTTCTGTCCAAACCGCAAATAATTAAATTACAAACCGTTTTAATAAATTACAGCAAAAGCAAACGCATACGGACGCCGTATTCACAATCGCAAATCTTAACTCTGGCACATCATGCCCTCTAAAGTCTGCAGAGAAGCCAAAAGTGCGAACAATGGGAAGAGCGTCAATAAATAAGCTACCACAGGCTAATTGGAAAGCTACCATATAAATGAAGGACCACTCTAAGTCGCGGTGCCAAAGCACAAAACAATAGTGATCTAGTAAAACGATGTCAGTTGGCAAACGTTCGGTTCTTGAGTTACTAGGTTAGGTTGGTTACGCTGTTGGGATTTAGAATGTGAATTATGTATACGTTTTAAATATTGAGTAAGTGTACTATCGCGGTCTGAATGTTTGTTAGTTTAAGAATTTAAACTGCTGGTATACAATGGTTTAATATATGCCGACACGTATAAACACGTTATATTTGTGATTTGATAGGAATAGAGCCTTAGTCAGATTTTTGCATGTTTTATGTAATGTAAATAATATTATTTTGTAACAGACAATTTATACGTCGTGCATAAACCAATTGAGAAAACATTTGTCACTGGAAATGTAAAATATATGAGCAAAAATACTAAACATGAATTCAGTACGAGTTTACCTATATTTTAAGGATATATTTAATTTCGATCAGTATCTTATTATTTCAGTTACTACTAATATTATGATGATTTATAAAAAGCTTAATTAGTACATAGTTTATATCGTACAAAAACATAGACTAGTCTAATACACAATGTGATCGATTTCAAGGTTTCTTTCGTTCCGGTAATTCCGATGATTTTTCAAAAAAACTACTCAGATTTGAATCCAATTGTGACTTTATTATTATTTTGAATCGATGTTGTTCATTTATTAACCGGGAACATGTGACTAGATAAAGGATTTCAGATTTTATACAGGATGATTAAGATTTTAATTTGATATCGTCTGGTCTAACTTTTATCGATGACTGTACATCCTTTAAGTAGTAAATCATGCAGAAGAGAGTACTTTAGGTATGTTCCTAGCTAAATCTTTAAATTGTGCTATTATTTCGTTAAGATTATTTTTCTAAGCTATTCATTGAAAACTTTGCGTATTGTATTGCGTAGTGTATTTATTTTCATTTTATTTGAGGCGTGTTAGAAAATGTAGAAATAGGTTAATACTCGGGGGGATGGGCCTCGTTAGCCTTGGATGGCAACCCGTCTAGGAGAAGGAAAACTCCGAAATTAAACCACTCTCTTTGGGGGGATGGGCCTCGTCAGCTTTGGATGGCAACCCGTCTAGGAGAAGGAAAACTCCGAAATAAAACAAACATTCAGGGAGCATACCCGAAAACAAACCCCAATCCAAGGTGTCAACCGACCCATGCCGAGGGATTCATGGCCAGAGGGCAAGCTGGTCGCAAACGGAGGGTGCATGTGTTGGTGGTCACAGGGCACAGCTGGGATTCCACCTTATCCCTGTAAAGGGCTCTGCGGGGACGGATATTTTTAATCCCTAATGCTCGTGGGAACGCTATGAGAACTGAAAATAATATTTCTCCAGACGGCGGCGACGCGGTTCGCAACCCATCACGTCTCGTTTCCCGCGAGGGCGAAAAGCGGCCTACGGAAAGCCGGTTGCAACATTAAATGTTGGAGGAGGAATGGATGGTAAATTGAATGAAGTATGCCAGATGATGGATGATAGAAAGATTGATGTTCTATGTGTGAATGAGACAAAAAGGAAAGGTTGTGGCCCCACCAAGCATGACGGCTACACGGCTTATTGGTCTGGGGTAGACAGTACCACCAGAGCCTGCAAGGGAGTTGGTTTAATGAATGAGTGCGTTAAGGAATATGAATGTGTAAATGCTAGACTATTGTGGATGAGAATTAAAGTAGGACTTACTCGTCTCTTTATTGTAGGGGTTTACGCCCCGGTCAATATAGTAGCGGGTATGTCACAGCAAGAAAAAGACGAAAGGCAGGAATTTTGGGTGAACTTAAGAGCGATTTTGAGGAAATGTAAGGATAACGAAAGATTGATCTTGTTAGGTGATTTCAATGGATGGGTGGGAATAAAACGAGATGGATTTGAAAGGGTTTTAGGTGGATTTGGTGATGAAAGTGTGAATGAAAATGGAAAACTTTTGCTTGAGGTTTGTTAAGAGTGGTGCCTTTGTGTGACAAACACCATGTTTGATCACAAAAGGATACACATGTATACGCGTGAGGCTAAGAATGTTAGAAGAAGTATGATTGATTTTGTAATTGTAGATGAACGTTTGAGAAAGAATGTGTTAGATACAAGGGTGTATCGAGGGATCGGCATCCACACAGACCACTTCTTGGTGATGAGCCGGATAAGTGGACTCTTTAAAGGATGGTGACACCGAGAACATAATGAAAATAGGGTCCTAGAAATAATAAAAGTAGAAAATCTGAAAGAAAAAGATGTGAAAGATGAGTATAAGCGAAGATTGATAGCAAGATTTGAGAGGTTTGATGGCATAAATGATATGGAAGAATTATGGCAATCTTTTAAAGAAGAGATAGTATGTGTAGCGTCTGAAGTATGTGGTGTGATCAAGAGAAGGAAAATACGAAAGGTTAAGAATACATGGTGGGACAAGGATGTACAATCAGCAGTGTCAGAGAAAAAGAAAGCTTGGTTAGATTGGTTAACTGCCAGAGCAAATGAAAGAATGGGAAAGGCAACGAGTGATGACATAGATGAAGCAAGAAAGAAGTTTGTTAGGTCAAAAAGAATTGTGAAAGAAATTGTTAAAAGGAAAAAAGAGGAAAAGAAAGATGAGTTTGATAGCAGACTATCTGAAGATTTGCGGAGAAACATAAAGTTTTTCTGGAAATCCGTTCGTGCAGTTCGAGGAAGAACTCAATCCTCAGAATACACGTCAATCAGAGACGAGAATGGAAAGATACTGAATGGTGAATCATGCGTGCTGAAGAGATGGAAGGAGTATTTTGAAGGTCTATTTGAAAAAACGGCGATAGAGACATCGATCGACGAAATGAATGGTAATAATAGCAATGATGAAAGCGATATTGGTGTGGATGAGATTGTGAAGGTGTTGGGAAGTATGAAATTAGGTAAGGCTGCAGGATATGATAGGATTACAGTTGAAATGCTGAAGGCTGGACAGGGCATCATAGTTGGTCAGCTGCAGCGCTTATTTAACTTGTGCTGGAGCACCGGCCGAGTACCTGATGACTGGGCCACAGCAGTAGTTGTGCCTTTTTATAAGGGAAAAGGCTCGCAACAAGACTGCAAGAACTATAGAGGCATTAGCCTTCTCAGCATTGTTGGCAAACTGTATGCGAAGGTACTGATTGAAAGAGTTATGGAAGTAACCGACAAGAAAATATGGGATGTACAAGCAGGATTCCGAAAGGGTATGGGGTGCACGGATCAAGTCTTTTCCTTGCGGTGCGTAGCCGAAAAATTCTTGGCCAAAGGTCAAAAGGTCTATTGCGCATTCGTGAATTTGGAAAAGGCTTACGATAAAGTGGTGAGGAATGAAATGTGGTCGGTACTGTCGATGTATGGTGTGAACAGCAGCCTCATACGAGCTCTGAAATCCCTTTATGAAGATTCTAGAGCTTGTGTGGGGATAAATGGGTCGTACACGGATTGGTTTACCATCGAAACAGGTGTTAGACAGGGATGTGTAGCGTCGCCGTGGCTGTTCAACCTCTTCATGGACAGTTGTTTGCAAGATTTGAAAAATAATGACTGTGGATTAAGGATGAATAACGAAGAAGTAGAACAAAACAGTTACTTGTCAAATGCCTCCTTTATGCTGATGATCAGTTTATACTTGCGTCTTCAGCGGAGGAGTTGCAGGAGATGGTAACAATCATGCACGGTGCGTTAGAGAGGAAAGGAATGAAAATAAATGTAAGTAAAACGAAAGTTATGGTTTTTGAAAAGAAGGAATGCGTTACGGCTTGTAATGTTATGATCGATAGACAGCGAGTGGGGCAAATGAATGAGTTTGTATATTTAGGTACGCTGTTTACAAGAGATGGTAAGAATGTAGAAGATATTGAAAGAAGAGTTAATGCAGGTAATAGAGTGAATGGAGCTCTGAAGGCGTTTATGAATAGCCAAAACGTGTACAAAAAGGCACGTTTGGCTGTCCATAGAGGGGTGTTAGTACCTACTCTTATGTATGGTAGTGATAGTTGGGTATGGCAGAAGAGTCATGAAAGTAGAATAAATGCTGTAGAAATGAGAGCACTGCGAAGTATGTGTGGTGTTTTTTTGACTGACAGAGTAAAGAATTGTGTGATAAGAGAGTGTTGTGGGGTAAAAGAAGATGTAGTGACAAGCATCGAGAAAAGTATGCTGAGATGGTTTGGACACGTGGAGAGGATGGATGACGAAAGACTGACCAAGCAGATATATAAGGCAAGTGTGGAAGGAACAGGACGAAGGGGAAGACCTAGGCGGACGTTCTCTGACTAGATTGGAGACATCCTAAAAACAGGACAGGTTAGAAGCACCCTCAACAGAAGAGCATGCATGAGGAATCTGATGGGAGTGAATGAAGCAAGAGAGATATGTCAAGATCGTTGCAAATGGCGCTCCGTAGTCTCTGCCTACCCCTCCGGGAAACAGGCGTGAGTCTATGTATGTATGTATGTAGGTTAATGCTGTGACTAATATTTGTCGAAACTACAACTATTGTTTTTCATTTTGAATTTCATCATATAACCTTTCGCAACCCATAACTAGACTTAGGCCTCCGTTAATTTGATTCACAAAAACATTGCGAGTCTATAGGATTTTAAGTTCTATACCACGCCACCTAGGCGGGTTCGTACTCGTATATAGGGTTTGATATCGAGTTTTCTGTCTCTTCTTAAGATATATCTGCTTCGTTTATTTTCTTCAGTCAACTCTAAGATATTGTCAATCACCTCTGGTAAACATTAGTGTTTAGAAGGGTTTATTGACGATATCTTTGAATCAGTTTTTGGTTGGAATTTCACTTAGAACAGTCTTGTCTTACCTTATATCCTTAGACTCGACTTATAAAAATAATACAGCATTAGTCTCTTTCCCGTTAGTCAATTCTATATACACGGTCTATATATAAAAACTTCTTAGCAAAACAAACTAGCATTAGGACCATAATTAAATAGAGCATATCTTCCTGGTACAAAGAGGTCGGCTATTGGGCTATAAATAAATTAATTAGTCGGGCCATTTACGGGCGGCGGTCGGCTGACCACGAAGTTAAACTGGGTAACGCCCAAGGTGAATATACGAAAGTTAAGGGTCGCACTGTTGTATAATATCAACTGGACTTAAGCTGTACGAAGGCTATTGATTTGGATGAGGCAAATATTTATATTGGTCACCCACTGATAACCTCGTCATGTATAAGAATACATAATACATTTTAATACTTTTGTACAAATAAAAAAAAATTTGGAACCAAACACCAACTATTCGTTTACTATACAAAGGTACATCTACCAAAAAGCTTAGTCACTTTTATTTAGACGATTTTAATCATTGGTCATCAAATCCTGGCCTGTATACATAACTGATACTTAAAATTCATACTATTGAATCTTAACTACAAGTTAAACTCGCAAAAATGTCGATCTTCCCTTAGCTTTTCCCTTACATAGAAGTATCCTGATAAAAAATACTTTCCATTTTTTTTAGTTAGATACTACATAATATTTTCATTTTGAAACGGAAAATAAAATACCAAAGTCACTAATAATTCCTTATAAAATAGCAAATTACAGATCAAAAATCTACAACACAAATTTCATTGAAGTAGATCAAAATACAAACTCCCTAAGTGACTAGAAACAGGTATTGCTTGTAGTTTAAGATTGAAAATTAGTGCGCTGTGATGAATGGCACGCTTTAAAGTTCCACGCTAAGACTTATTTATCTTTTTCTTTGAAGTTTTAAAATATAGATAATGGTGGTATAGTGCTTGGTTCTAGTTGAATGTATGTACTTTTGGTAAGTTCATTGCAAAATATGCATGACTTTGTTGGTTTTTGGCAGGTTTAGAATTGTTAGCCAAGTACAAAAAAAATGATCGAAAAATTTTGTAATTGTTAAAAAAAAGAACTAGAAAAGTTTGTCTAATGTAGAGACTAAAATTATTCAGAGATGAACATGATATTATTTGTGGTATAACACGTCGTATACACAAGAATAAAACATTTGTAATCACAGAAAACTCAGTAACAAAATTATATTACATTCTGTTATGTGTATGTTTTAAATCTGTAGTACTCTGTAAAAATGTTAACCACATTTTAACTATAAAAATTAAAATAGCGCTTCAGTTGTACAGAATTCATAATCGTACTGTAATATTTGGTAGACTAAAATAAGTCAATATTGTTCCATGGATTGAAGAATAATCCTACCCAGTCTATGCTATTATATTGTATATAATAAGTATACATCTAAATTGTCAAGTTGTAGTTCATCTTTAATTTACTGTACTTATTTTAGTTATTTTTATATTTCTCCAAAACCCATTTTATTTTTATTTAGCCACTCAACATGTCCCGCTGCTGGGCAAAGTTCGGCCAGTCGCTGTTAGAATGCATCAATATTATTTATTGGTAATTAATAGTTAATTACCAAGAAGTTGAAAATGTTACACGAGGTTAGGAATAAATACCACATCCAAATTATTTTTTTCAATGTTCGTAATACGCAATAAAAAGGTATAGCGGTCCTTAGCTAATGTACAACTTAGTAGTTCTTATCTCTGACATATAATTATGATCCTAGTTATACTTCGAGTCTATTTTGGGTAAATCAGATAACTAAATACTGGTCTAGATTATGTACATAAAATTTTACGAGGTTTTGATTATCAGAGATAACTTGACACTAACTTGAGTCTGAGATCCAAATTGAAGTAATTTTCCTGTCATTTAACTCGATACAAAATAAAATACCGACCGAGAAACTTGCAAGACCTAAAAATGTCCATGCTTTTGAACTTCAAATGTTCAATGATTTAATATTTCGAGTCAGTACGCACATCTTGTGAAAACTGGCAGTGGAAAGGAGTGCCATATGGCAGCCTATTTAATTATATTTGTAACACGTAACAGATTGCGTCGTCTCTTTGCCTAGGTAAGACAATATAACTTACATGACATAACTTCTACTACCCAAGTTAACGCACTAAAGAACCTTAAACTAACTGATTAGTAAAGTACCCACAAAAGACCAACACCCATACCCACCAATACAGTCCGTTCACAGTTATTTTACCTCTGACAAATGTCAGTGTTTATTTTCTTTATGTTGGAATGGTACTCAGTGATGAAAGGTATGTAAAATAAGGTTACCCGTGCATAACATTTTACCCAATTTTAGGGCAAACTAGAATGTCCAACTGTAACCACCATTTGTTACAGGTACGGGTTCAGGAGTATTTTGTACAATAAATGCTGGCAAATAGAAAATGAAATGGGTGTCCACTTTCACGGACAGTAAACGCCTATAGGCGTGATAACAATAAAACTTCAATTGTGTCTCGTTTACTGTCCGTGAAAGTGTTAAAAATGATTCCGTTGGTGCACGATGGATAATTGTGCATGCGGGTGGTAAAATAGGGTTTATACCAAACGCTTTATTAATATTTAAATCGCAGTCGAAATCGGGTGACTACCATGATGATATGAACAAAACAAATTTCATGAAATGGCTTCAGGAAAGACTAATTCCTTATTTGCCGTCTAATAGTTAGTTGTTATGAATAATGCCCCTTATCACACAGTCAAGTTAAACAAGGTACCAACATTAAGTTCTACTAAAGCTGAAATGCAAAACTGGATCACAAATAAGGGGTTATCTTATCTGCCTACCATGGTGAAAGCTCAACTGTATGAAATTATAAGAGACCATAAAGAAGCTCCAATATATGAAACTGATCAAATGCTTGAAGCTCATGGCCACAAAGTGGTTAGATTACCGCCATACCACTGCGAGCTAAATGCAATTGAATTTATGTGGAGTATCATTAAAAGGCGAGTCACAAGCAAAAATGTAGGACAAGAGGCAACCAACATTGTGAATTTAGCTGAAGAAGCTTTTCAATCTATGACTGCAGAAGACTGGCAAAAACAATGCGAACATGTGCGCCATATTGAAGACAAGCTTCGTTAAACAGATGGGTCTACGGATGCTGAAATGGACAGGTTCATAATAGGATTAAATTATGAGTCTGATACAAAATCTGACAGCAGTTACGAGTCATTATTGGTAGTCCGAGAATCTGACTGCAATTACGAATCATCATAACATTGGCAGTCCATATTGATCATTAAAAAAAAAATTAAAATTAAATTTGCAGTTTTTGTATTTGATAATTAAAACCTCACATTGACGTAATTATGATGCGTTTACCTATTATATATTACGTTTATATATTAAATAGATAAAGTTTTTATTGTAACTATTTATCTTCATAGGAAATTAGTTATTTTGTTAGAAAATAAATGTACATGCGTATAGACATGCCGATATCAAGAGGTTTTGTTACAAACATTACTTCCAAATATTTAATTCGATCGCGTGTATACTGTGTATTTAAAATGGGAGTATTATATACTAAATATAGCAACACAACGCCCAGGTTGGCCAATCTAACAGCTAGAGGTAAAATAACTGTGAACGGACTATACCCATATTACATCTACCACAGAAGCTATAAAATTTTATTTCGTTTCAACAGTTTACCGACGAACAGTTTAAACAATTTTATATGACAACTTTATTATCTTTTAGTTGACTTAATTTAAGAACTATACTTACAAGGGGTCCCAAAGTCCCTCGGTCCACTAGCACCATAAGAACGAACTATCATCAGTTTTACAGCATGAAGTTTTACACTTTATTACGCCTTAGTGTAAAATTACCTTACCCAATGATGCTGGTTTGTAGTAATTCGGTAGTTATTATATATGTAATTGTGATATAAAACTACTTCTATGGATCTAAGTTTGCCTTTGTACAATTCAATTTCCCCCCTAGGGATGAATTGAAACAGAGCACCTTAGAATTTTCATAGAGTTAGAGTCTATTCTAAAGAAAATTTTCACAATAAGTTGCTGCTATGCTAATCTTTTTTTTTTCAACAATTTAACCTATTATATCTAATTTGTACCAACTGTATTTGCACAATAAAGATTTATCTATCTATCTATGAATCACAGGCGCAGTGTCAAGTGGCGAGGCGGCCGCTTAGACCACTACGCCAACCGTGCAGTCAAGCAAGTAATCGCAGATAATTATGCTGTATATCTATTCCTTACGTATTCTTCTTACTAAAAAACAATATTAGGTACGTATGCTAATACGTAATCATCTTTTTTACCTATCGCGGTGGAATTTCATTTTAGAAGGTGCTATGCCATAGGTCTGTGACACTCTCACACACGAAAACCAACGAAGTGTTCTCGAATTAGTGGCGTTGTCATGCGAATCCACCATAGTTTAGTATGTCATACGTGACCTCGCACTATACACACGGACAACAATACAATACAATTTGACCCGGGTTTGATATGAGGAAAAATATATTTTTAACCAAGCTAGGTAAAATTTGGAATCATTTCTCTTATAATAATTAAAAGTAGCTACACTTCCGTCTCACAAAAACTGATCCTCTTTTAACCTTTAAATTATTTATACAGTCGACTTTTGTATCAGGATTATTCTTCTCGTTTTAATATTTAAATAGTTTCAACTTCATTCCACAAAGGCAAGATTGAGGGCAAGTATAGATTGTTATTATTAATTCAACTGGGAAATCTGTCAAGAAGGAATCGGTGTCGTTAGCTGGCAACGTTGACAGTTTTAACTCCGCTCTGTTCGAGTTAAAGAACAATGGCTGGATTTAAGTATTTCCGGATGACCGTCCCAGCGAGATTTGATCTCAATTCTTTAAGTTTGTGACACACGGGTGGTGAAATGGAGACAACTTGTTGGCTATCCGTAATCAGGAGAGAGTAGGAAATAATTTTTGGTATAGTGCAGTAGGACTATCGTTTAATAAAAATCTAGTGGAATATCAAAAAATGTTTTAAAGTCGTCTGAGTTACGGTTCATGATAGTAGTGAGCAAATTTATAAATAAGTGCAAACATATTTGATACGTAACTGATCAAAAGAATTGAGAATGTATACAGGCAGGACAAGTTGAAATACTTGCAATAAGATCTAAATAGGATGGTTTTTGCATCTGCTGTTATTCGCGCAGATCTGGAAAAAGCTTATTGCCCTTTAGCAATAATTATAATGACCTACGTGTCCTTTCTATAACTGTATCATCCCAGATATTATGTACAATTCAGCGATCTAAATACATTTTTAAACTGGTTGATCCAAACAGTATTCAATTAATTTATTTAAATATTTATTTCCTTTTAATCATTTAGCCCTAAGAGTAATATTGTGCTGAGAAATATGTTAGGATAGCAAAGGTTCTGTCGTGCTTCCCAGAAGGCATATAATTATTATGGATAATGTCGTATTATTAGCGAAGTTTTCATCTTTAGGCTTTAGTCCAAGACTACTGAAACTCATGGCCAGTTATCTAAGAGACAGGAGACAGTATGTACACCTTATGGGATACCGATCAAATCAGTACTACACCAGATCGGGATCGGGTAAGCCAAGGTAGTACTTCAGAATCTATTCAATTTCTCTTAATGATAAATGACCTCCCAAAGGTGCTGAAAACAGCTATGTGCCTTATGTTTGCGGATGACCTAAAGATATATCTTCCCATAAATAGCGCGGCTGACTGTGAAAATTTACAACGCGACATAAACGCTGTCAATCTCTGGAGTAAACAAAAGAGGTTAGATCTTAATGTGGACAAGTGTAAGGTCATATCATTCACTAGTTCTCCAAATCCTATCTTAGAACCATACTGTTTAGGCAATTCTCAACTAGAGCGAGTAAATACCTTCCGAGACCTGGGATTGATTTTCGACTCCAAACTTGATTTTTGTGAACACATTTTAACTACATTTAAAAATGCATGTAGAGCTCTACTTAAGACATCGTCACAATTTCACAGTACAAATGTAGTAGTATTATTATATAACGCTTATGTACGTAGCAAACTATTAAATAATGCTATAATATGGGATCCACATGATAAAAAGCAAAATATGAAAGAAAAATCCAAAAGAAGTGTGCGCGGTACCTCTATAAAAGATAGTTTGGGTACTATCCATACATGTACCCATCCCTGTTTGTGTCTGGAATGGTGGGATTTGACACGCTGCTGTTGAGACGCCAGGTAATGCTTATACTACATTACTATCTGTTATTGCGCGGTAAGGTAGATAATCCTTCAGTGCTAGAATGCATGTAACTATATGTTCCTCAAAATTACACACGTGGCGTAGGAAGGCGAAGACATCACCTATTTTCGTGTCCAGCCTAATGGAGCTGCAGCTATATAAGCAGTACCCCAACTGTTAGAGCCATAAAGTTATATAATGACTTCATGTGTCAAGTTCACGACGCTGATGTATTTTTTGATAATTTGAGTACATTTGTGAAGAAGGCCAGAATATTTTTTAGAACTTAGATCCAATGTCTTATTATTATGAAAATCTCTATAACATTGTCGAGAAAATTGGATTACTATCTGAGCAACCAGTAAAAAACAAAATATAAACTATGTCGCTCGAGTACCCACTCGCATTCCAAATGCTGATAAAGCGATAATCGTTTCGTTTAACAGTCGATACTTAAAGGAGGAATACGTGGCATCGGTACGGAAGAGGAAGCTACACGACATCTCTCTCCTGGGTTTCAACACTTCTGGAAAGTTCTATGTCAACGACCATCTGACACAAGCGAACAAACTTTTATTAAGCAAGGCTAAAACTCTTACCAAAGATAAAGGATTTAAATATATATGGGTAAAACATTGTAAGATTATGGTGAAAAAATCAGATACATCTCCCACATTTTTTATAAAAAACGAACAAGATTTACTAAAAATTACATATTAATAGTAAAGTATTTATCAACATCAAAAATTATTGCATTAAATATTGTGAAAAGTTTGAGAACCTTATTCTACCACAAACTCGTTTGCCCAGTGGTCAGCCGCGCGACACACAAATGGAGTAATCAAGTAAGTGCACGATTCACACGATTATCGCTCACTTATCCGGGCTTACGCTGTCGCTTTCCGGTCATTTTTGCTTGCGCTTTCTACCGACGAAGCTTACACTATTATTTGTTTGAACTACTTTTAACTCTATCACGACGCTCATTTTTTATACATACCCTACTAAAAATGTATTGTTTAAATTTTATAAGGATTGTATGAACTGTTTTATTCATATTGTTATTTTATGAATATACCGCGTATATATTTAGGATCAATCTAATAGGTAGCGTATATTATGCATTAGTGATAAGTACTCAGAGATTGCTGCTTTATGTGTTTGCAAGCTTTGCGTATGCTAAACATTCCTATAACGCTTTGCTTCTTGCGCTTACGACCACCACCGGTCTTTATAGTATGTATGTCGTGCTCTGGCTTCCTCTTACTTTATACACTTCACCTAGCCTCTCTTCTTTTTGGCGTGATTATGCACAAATGTCCAAAGTACTTGCATTCGAAAATCACATGGGTCAACAGCCATCGTGAGCGGGAGGGTCGACGATGTGCACAGCAACTGGCCATCCCCCAGCACCGGTCTGCTGCATTTCGTGGCACTTTTCGATATGCAGCGTCCAAATGCTGGAATAATATACCGCCACCCTTCAGAGCCTTAAAAAGTTAAACAACTTTCAAACATAAATTAAAAAACTTTCTTTTGTCCGTACAATTAAAATTCGAAACAATCAATGCTAACTTATCAGTTTTATAATCAAATTATTATTATTATTATTACTTTTTTTTTAATTATTATTTTATCATATTTTTTACGACATATTTGACATTTCTTTTATTCTTATGAATCTTATAATCTTGACATACTCACGTAATAATTTATTATCTTTATTTCAATATATTTATAATTCATTTCTTAATTGACATAAATTCTAATTTATTATCTTACTGGTGGACGTAGAAATTTGCTGAGAAACCTCTTTCGACGTATTATTATGAACCTAGCATCTGAGTTTTTGATATTAAATGAAATTATAATATGATGAATAGCTGCCGAGACAAATCCTTATATAATTATATGTTATTTTAACGGCGTATCGCAATGTCTGTATGTTATATCTTGTGTACTTATACCCACTATAATATTTTGTATATACAAAAATAAACTATTTCTTTTTTTACCTCCGCTTTATATGTAAGTATGTATTTATGTTAATCTATTATTTTGTGTGCATGTAAAATCACTTTTGTTTGTCAGTTTTGTGTTATTTTTATTTTGGCTTAATTCTTTTAGTTGCTTGCCTCCGTCCGTGCATCACTTATACAGGGTGACCAACTGAAAATCAGCGCTGGGTATCCTCCAATCAGGGCACCCAGCTAATGCTGAGCTGGTAACCCTTTTTGTCTGCGTAAGGCATACAGATTTATATATAAAATATTTATTAATTGTATACCTTCCTCTAACGTGTAAGTACTTTTTTTGTCTTTTTCTTTCTTGCATCACTGTATCGACCTATCCGTAGAATAGAGTTCCATGTGACCATAGGCCAAAATCGCGTTAAATAGCTAAATGGGATAAGGAATACAAACTCTACAAAACTGTGTTTTTAGAATTTTCGTATCTTATTTACTTTCGGAGATATAGAATCGAATAACGTTTCATCTGATATTTGTTCCGCGCAACAACGCACGATGTATACAAGGGACGGCGCACGGGGAGTACGGGTGGCGCGAGCTCAGCGATCGATCATCAGTCCGGCCGTTATTCATTGGAAGAAGAAGAAAATTGGGGCGTTTTCGTGTTTTATGCTTAATTTACATGATATTTAAGAAATTTCAATATATTCATAAAGAAGAATACTTTAAAAGATATCAGGATAACACAAAATACTAAATATGGTTCAAGTAGATGCAGAAGAGCCTGATCGAAGTTCGACGCTTTCAAATTTACATACCGCGTTTGCAAATCAATATTTCAATTCTGGTAAGTGACGATGTTTTACAAGTATAACTTCACTATATACAACTTTAGGTTCCAAAATTAACACAGGTTATTGTATTTATTACTTTTTAACTCAGTTCATAGTTAATAGCGATCGATGATTATTTAGAATGTTTTTCGATGGAGTTGTTCAGAAACACAACTCTGGCGCAAAAAGACGATTACCGTAGTTAGTATTCACAGAGTAATCGATTTCTATGCAATATTGAGCAACAAAATGTAGAGGTCTTATGGTATATTAAGACGTTTTTTTACGAACATAATTGAAGTTTTAAGCGTCTGAAGTTAAAAAAGGACGGTTTTCGCCGGAGTCTGTGAAACAATTTGTGGGTTCAATGTTAAGATGGGACGTTGTTAATCAAAATGTTGAATCAGTTAGGACGTTATTCAACTGAAAAAATCTTTAATAATTAAGATTTTTTATTAGAAATAAGTTAAATTTATTGCAAAATTTATTGTTTCAAAGAACGTCTTAAAATAGTTTATTAAAATTATTTGTGCAAAAGAATTTTTATATTTTAGTAACGAGTAAAGGATAAACGGGCTTGAATCGTCTTTGCCTCCTGGTACAAAGGAACCAGTCGTGAATTTGATATATTATGGGGAGAGATTCTATACAAACATGATGGGACAAAGAAAAGTAAGGAATCTGTAATAGCTCAATACCGGATAGTACTTATGTCTATTTAGTCTACCGAAGGTGTCTACAGTAATTAACCTAGTTAATTTTCTTTGGAAATCCATTAAGTCTATCAAATTCATCGTTATTACAGCTCAAATAGTAAGAAGTGTAACCACGGGTCTACCCCAGTTAGTTTAGGTACTAACTCCCATGCTGTTTCCTACTAATAAATAATGATAAAAATACTCTACCACATGCACACAACATCATCTAATTCCAAAATAAGCAGAATTTGTATTATTGCCTACTGGAAAACGGATAAATGTAGTATTTTTGTAAATAAATACATGCTCATTTGACATGCGATATTATATAATGCCCTAATAATACAAAATATTAAGACATACTTTTAAGTAGTCTGCCATTTACTACATCTCCCAGCGACAGTCAAGCGAGAAAATTGAAGTATGCCAAACTATGTTCCTGCTGATGCTGTTTTAACTCATTTTGGGTTACATAATTATGTTGTTGCTAGACTGCATGGATGAGATATGTATGCATGGGTGAGACAGGATAAAAGTATAATTCTAAAATAAGGGCAGGCGGAGCCGGCTTGACAGGCACAAGATCGTTATAGATAATGCAATAAAAAGTGTGTTTAAAACATATTAAGACCAAATGGTCATGTGCTGCTCAAGTTATTTATGTAGAGTAAGTACTGAAATGTGTCATTATAATGGTTTCAACGTTATCCGAGTGGCAGCCACGACTTTATGCCTTAGAACCCAGGCTCTGCTTAGTAGACTAATAAGAGTCGATAGGATAGTTTAGCTAAGTACTACAATGAGTATAAGTACTCGATTTTCAATTTTTTTAAATGTTTAGTTGTATTTTACTATTATTTAGTTAATATTGTGCTCCACATATAGGTAAAAACGATGTAAGATTGTTGTTATTCTTATAAGAGGTGTAAAAAGACCCTTAACGAAAATTCTTTACTTCGGCACCATACCTTGGAAAGTTACTGCTTCAGGAAATATTGAGGCTCAAAGATACCGTACAATTTATAATTAGGTACAAAATCCATGCATTTTACTCGCCAATTTGTTCTTTATAGGATACCTTTCATTTTATAGGTAAATATCTCAAGAATTGCACACGCGTACTTTACATAGCAGCTTATAAAATATGTCTACTAAGAAAATCGTTTCCAAGGCATTGTTTTGCTAAATCTGACTTAGCAAGATGTGTAAAACGAGTAAGCTTCGGCTTGGTGATGGGTCTTTTTCCACCGTATATAATATTATAAAGAAGAAGATATTGGGTTACGATCGCAGGAAGCGGTGGAATTCACGCGGCTCATGATTGGAGTTGTGTGGACAGCCTTTGGGGAGGCCATGTCCAGCAGTGGATGTCTTTAGGTTTAGGTGATGGTAAAAATGTTTGTAGTCATATTTTTATTTTATATTAAGTAGTCCCTTATAAAATAACTTTGTGAGTGCTCGTGAATCCCGAGCTCCAGTGTAGATAGGTACGTAGTTGCAATTTTGTGATACAATTTGTCATTTATTGGCTATTAATTGTTCTATAATATACATAAAAATTGATGACTTTTAAATAAGTATAAACGATTATACGTGAAGTTAAATAAATATAAGTACATACGTACACAGTTTGTTTATTTTTAAATTAGTAAATATAATTACTCCGACTATTACACGATTTATACGACGTATCTAGTTAGTAAAATTATAATTACTCATGCATGCAAGAAGTCTAATCTTTGCCACCTAAAGTTCTGTCAACTATTATAAGGCCTTCCTATAAAAAAAATGACATTGGATTTAATTTTATGTTTTATATTATTCACAAAGGACGGATCACAAAGAAAGGAGGGTTGAAAAATTCCAACAAAAATTAACCTTTGTTGACATAGAACGTCTTTTAAATCGAACGTTTCCGCAAAACAACGCACGATGTTCACCACGGACTCTCGCTCTTCCGCCATAAAACGTCCTAGGTCGATATGTAACCCACTATCTCGTACAATAAAAGAACTAGAAACATACACTATAGAGCATTTAATTAGGCTGGGCTGTTGTAGTAATATACCAAAAAATCTTAATTTTAAGTCTCTCGTTATAAGAGTTATAAAGAGTTACACACGTCAAGAACTTCTACAGCCTCTACTGAAAATTGCGATCCATGCAGATCGGACTTTGTTCTACGGATGAGTCGGTATGTTTTTTGTGGACAAAATAAATACCATTTCATTTCATTTCATTTCATATACCGCTATTTAATAATTATAAATGTACGGTATGCTAGATGGCTTTGTAAGAATATAACAGTTTAAAAATGATGCCGTTTAGTAACTATTACCAAAATACAAGAGGGCTGCGGACGAAAACACAGTTATTTAAACGAAATGTACTGTAGAATTCTTATGACGTTATATCTATAACGGAAAGCTGGTTACCTGATAGTATCAGCAACAGCGAGGTTTTTGATGAAAGGTATCTCATTTGACGCCGTGATAGGGATTACACGAGTTGGTAGCGCCATCTACCTTCCTATCCATAACTAATCGCATCAACATCAATCGTTCCACGTTCTAGTGCGAGCGATATCATATTTCCGTCCCGCTCTATCCCACTCCCTGGAAGAGGCACTGCCTTCCGCCTGATTCGTCGACGCGATCGTGGACGCGAGTGACAGTCGAGAACATTCCGCTCGCTAAGAACGCCGTCTCGATACCGCTCCGCGCCGCACCGCTGTATGTGATTTACCGCTTCCACCAAGGAAAACCCGCTCGTGAGTGAAGTGAAAACAAGCAGCTGCATCACGAAAACACCAGGAGGAAAAGAAACGAAGAAGGTTGTATAAGGTAAGTGCCTTCCATCCTTGAAATATCCTATACCCACTCAATCACCTCCTCCCGTACCCATCTCCTCTTCCCTTATTCCTTTCTAGGCGACCCAGAACTTGCCCTAATACAGTCCAATCCATTAATACTTCCCAAGTCGCCTAGAACCCTACGGTTTCGGTGTAAAGCCGAACCATTTTTTTGATCCATACGAGTCGGATTCATTTACGTTTTATACGTTATACCGCTATACCTAGGCAGTTATAGCACCTAGCTACACTCCTAATATATTCACATAACCGTCACATGGTTATTTCCGCCCGCATTAGTAGGTAAACTTTATGTAGCTACCTACTTATTAAATTATTATTTCTGCAACTATCATAGTTGTCTTATAAATCTCATATTTCAATCAACTTTTATTTCCTCAGCTCTAAAGTGTTGCCTACTTAGGTAAAATAATAGATACATTAGATATTCTTATTTTGTTTCGTTCTCATTAGCTTATACTTACGTAAGCATGTCACAACAAAGGAAGTCACGCGTGTCGGAAGACAAAGAGATGACAATCTTAGAAGCAAAACGTAATATTTTATTTGAGCGCATTCAAAATATCTATAAACGATCAAAAACCGCATCTATGTCTGACAGTAATAGCGAAGCATTTCTCAGTTATTGTATAACAGTAGATAGTATTCGAACAGATTTTCATAAGTTGTTAGACGATTATAACGCAAGATTACTTTCTATCAATCCTGATGAAAAACCGAACTATCAGGCGTATACCTCATTCGAAGATCTTTATTGTATTATTAAGCGTATACAATCGCAATTGGAGGGTAAATGTTCGGCAGAGCCCGTTGCCCGCAAACCGAGATTACCGCCAATCGAGATTATGTCGTTTGACGGAGATATACGAAATTGGCCGTTATTCTATGCAAGTTTTAAGTCTACAGTGCACGATAAGGGTTCTCTGACAGATGCTGACAGGTTGTACTATTTAATAGGTAAACTGTCACCGAAGGCCCAGTCCGTATTTGCAGGTGTCACACCCAGTGCTGAGAATTATCAGGTCATATTTCAGTCACTACTTAACAGATATCAAGACACACGCGTCCTAGCGTCTACGTACTTTGACCAAGCTTTAAATCTCAAACTGTCCAGCAACGCGTCTGTCTCGAATTTCCAGCTGTTTATTGATAACTTCGTAACCGCGGTTAATTCTCTTAGGAATTTAAAATTAGAAGATCTTACCGACTTTATGTTGCTTCAACTCGCTTTAAAAAAGTTTGACACTGATACAATTCGCGCATTCGAGATGACGGAACGCAATAATAAAATACCTACACTAGATAGTTTTATTTCGTTCATCAAAGATCAGTGTCGAATATTTCATAATACGCAGTCTGGTTCACCTGGCCCGTCTAACACTAACAACAACAAACAAAGGTTGAATAAATCGCGAAATAGTAATAATAACTCAGTCCCTAATCCACAATCTTACGTAACATGTTCGGAATCTAATAGTAATAATTCACAGAAGTGTCTGTGCAGTAATATAGTGCACGACCATTACTATAAGTGTCCCACCTTTAATGATTTAAATCCAATTGCTCGTTTTAAAAGCGTAAAAGATAACAAAGCTTGCATTAATTGCTTAAGCATAAAACATAAAACGAGTAATTGTTCCAGTAGAACGAGATGTCGCACGTGTAAACAAAAACATCATACACTGTTACATTTTGATAAAAATAACCGGTTGTCAAGTCAAGCCGCTAACCTTGACACACTCACGCAAGTGCAGAACACGGTAGCTGCGCCTTCCGCGTCTGAGGGCGAAGAAGTATCGTTGTGTATGACATCCATTGCGCGGGCGACGCGCACGCGAGGACGGCACTCGCGCATCTATAATGATCCGCGCAGGGCCAAAACGCAGAGTACGGCGTCTAAGACGGTACTGTTAGCGACAGCGCAAGTTATCGTATATGATGTTAATGGGTCGCCGCACATGGTACGTTGTCTGCTAGATAGCGCATCTCAGACCAATCTAATAACATCGGAATGCTTCAAACGCCTCGGATTATGGAATAACTTTAAAAATACTAACTCAACCGTCAAAGGGATAGGCGGATCAGAAAAGCATTGCAAGGGTTCCGTAGATATTAAAATACATTCGCGTTTTGATAGGAATATTAATTTTAACATTTCTTCGCTTATCGTGGAGCGTATCACGGACGCATTACCGAACGCTAATGTAGACGTAGCATCACTCACTCATCTCGAGTCATTGCCGTTAGCCGACGCGGAGTTTGCGAATCCGGCAGGCATTGATCTTTTGATCGGAGCTTCAATATTTCCGCACTTGCTACTAACTAACATAGTTCGTAGTGAGCGATATGATTTACCGCCCGCTATTGAGACGGTACTTGGGTATGTGATTATGGGTACCGTACCTACGTTACATACTTCTCATTGTATTACGTCTTGTTGTTGTTCTGCTCTTCAAGAGATCAAGGTGGGTGCTAAAACTGTGTGTAAGATAAAGCACTAATTAGCTATGCTATGCTATGCTATGCTACGCCATGCTATGCTATGCTACGCTATGCTATGCTAAGCTACGCTACACTACACTATACTATACTACACATCCGCTTTGTATATAGATGACATTGCTTAATGTCATACCCGCTCCGCTAGCAATTTCGCTTTGTGAAGAGCTTATTCAGCTTTTCAAGCGAGGCCAGTTTGATCTTGTCAAATGGACAAGCAACTCTTAGGAGGTTCTCGCACGCATACCAGATTCTCATAAAGCTTCTCCAGACATTGAGTTTGAGGAGTCTGTTCCGCATAAGGTTCTCGGTTTACGCTGGGACAAATCCTGTGATAGTTTTCGGTTTGACGTCTCACCACCAGATGATAAGTGCACCAAACGCACTATGCTGTCCACAGTGGCTCGACTATGGGACATAATGGGTTTTGTGGCTCCCACAATTTTGTACGCCAAGCTCTTGATCAAAGAGCTTTGGCTATCAAAATGTGAGTGGGATGAAACACCCCCTGACCATATTGTCGCCGCTTGGGGCCAGTTTTGTATTGAGCTTACCGCGCTCAATCAAGTTACTATTCCGCGTCATCTTGGGTTGGTAGATGGATGTACCATCAACTTAACAGGTTTCGCTGACGCCAGCGAGCGTGCTTACGGCGGAGTCGTATATCTGCAAGTCCGCATTGGTTCTAACTACTCGGTGCAGTTAGTTTGTGCCAAGTCTAAGGTCTCGCCTGTTAAACCATTTCGGTTGCGAGACTGGAGTTGTGCGCGGCCCTTCCGCTGTCTCATTTGCTCCGCAAGGTTCAAGACACAGTTTTGCCCCACTACTCTATTAATAAATATACGCATTTTCCGACTCCAAGGTAGTGCTCGCTTGGATTTATTCTTCTCCTCACCGCTGGCAGACTTTTGTCGCCAACCGCGTTAGTAAGTTGATTGAACTTGTTCCCGCTACTTGTTTCAATCACGTCGCGGGTTATCGTACTCGTCTTCAGGAAGAACTTTCCATAGATCATATTGGCTGGAAGTTTATTCCACCAGCATCACCACATTTCGGTGGATGTTGGGCAAGCATGGTCAAAGTAATTAAAACGCATCTGTTCAAAGTTATAGGTCAACAGATCCTCTCTTACGAAGAGCCTTTAACTGTCCTTGCACAAGTCGAGGCACTGATCAACTCGCGTCCGCTTCCAACTCAGTGAGATCTAGCCTGAAGTTGGACCTACCTCTTAGTTTAAGTATTTAGTTAGTAGTTTTCGCTATTATTGCGTTTGTAGTTTTCGCTAGAGTTAATTTAGATTAATTTTATTGTCATATCGCTGTCTTAGCCTATTGAGGGGTTATGCGGTAGTACACCCAACATAGCTAAGTTCAATTCTATTTTTTTTTTAAAGGCAACCCTTTAGGGCCGGGGGGATATGGTAGCGCCATCTACCTTCCTATCCATAACTAATCGCATCAATATCAATCGTTCCACGTTCTAGTGCGAGCGATATCATATTTCCGTCCCGCTCTATCCCACTCCCTGGAAGAGGCACTGCCTTCCGCCTGATTCGTCGACGCGATCGTGGACGCGAGTGACAGTCGAGAACATTCCGCTCGCTAAGAACGCCGTCTCGATACCGCTCCGCGCCGCACCGCTGTATGTGATTTACCGCTTCCACCAAGGAAAACCCGCTCGTGAGTTAAGTGAAAACAAGCAGCTGCATCACGAAAACACCAGGAGGAAAAGAAACGAAGAAGGTTGTATAAGGTAAGTGCCTTCCATCCTTGAAATATCCTATACCCACTCAATCACCTCCTCCCGTACCCATCTCCTCTTCCCTTATTCCTTTCTAGGCGACCCAGAACTCGCCCTAATACAGTCCATTCCATTAATCCTTCCCAAGTCGCCTAGAACCCTACGGTTTCGGTGTAAAGCCGAACCACGAGTACTCGCGTAAAGTTTGGCGGTGGCGTAATAATGGCTGTACGACGTGACCTTAAATCTGTCCACCGGCTAGAATGGAGTTCCTCGGCTGAGGATATTTGGGTGACTCACTAATTTAAATAGTAGTACATCGCTTAAAATTCATCTTTTTACCATATATTTATGTACCGAGAAATCGGGGAATTCTTTTTACACTAAATTTACTAATTTTACAAATAAACTATCATCTATTATTAACTCATGCCCAGACGATATTTTTATCATCATGGGTGATTTTAATATCAGTAATGTTGATTGGAGTAGCACAAACGGTCAATTACAGCAAAACACTGCCGCGCGCGGCTCACGACATTCGTCGGCCGCGCGCGTCAGTCGCGGGCCTCGGCAGCAGTACCATACATTTTCATACTTTGACTATTGTCGCGAGCGATCGACGACAGTCGTAGGCCGCGCGCGGCTGCGATCGATCGCGATGCACGGAATTCTACCTTTACATATGAAGACGTAACAGCCGACACTAACGAGGGAATTTGTAACATCTTCGCTTCCTATTTCCAGTCTACGTTCGTCTCCCAATCCTCTCATCAACACCAGACTTCACTACTAGATGGTAATAGCGAATCGCTACAGTGCCCATACACGATATGTAACATAGACATACTGCCTGACAAGGCACACGACTTGCTGAAGTCAGTAGATCTTGCAAAAGGCGCCGGGCCCGGTCACATATCACCTACATTTATTGTAAACTGTGCCAAAGAACTGACTAATCCACTTGCTATCTTGTATAGCCGCTTTATTAAAGAAAGTACCGTCCCTAAAATTTGGAAGTCTGCATTTATTACACCTGTCTTTAAAACCGGTGACAGAAAGGACGTAAAGAGCTACAGACCTATTTCCAAATTATGTATATTCGCAAAAATATTGGAACGAATAGTCTATACACAGGTATTCAACACGTTACACTCTAAGTGTTACTCTATAACATATTCTCGTAAGCCTAAGCAATACAAATTTAATAATGTTTTAAAAGGAGTGCAACTTAAGCGAGTCAATGAAATCCGCGACCTGGGTGTAACTCATGACGCCAAATTAACGTATGAAAAACACATTGACAATATTGTTAATAAGGCTAATAAAGCGTTAGGTTTTGTCATGAGATCATGTTCCTAATTTTCGAGCATAAAAGCTTTCAAAGTTTTGTATTGCTCATACGTTCGCAGCATCCTCGAATATTGCTCTCAAATTTGGAGTCCACAGTACGATGTGCATATACGGAGACTGGAGGCCGTACAGCGCAAATTCACTAAATACTTGCAGTATAAGTGTTAGGTTAATACACGAAGAAACTTATGAAGTAAGGTGTAAGCGACAGCACTTACTGCCACTCTACGAAAGGAGGAAAATCGCGGATATAGCACTGCTAGTAAAAATAGCGCAATCAAAAATTTATTCTCCCCATCTGCTCGGCAACTTGCATTTGAAGGTCCCTACTAGGTCTGTAAAGTTACCGTATCTTCTGCTCGTCCCTCATTGCGCTACCAACTATAGAAAAGGTACGTTCTTTATAAGAACTGCAAGTTATATCAACGATTTAGCATACCTAGACAGTTTGGACCTATTTAATGCAAGTGCCTCCACCTATAGACGTGCTCTTGCCAACCAGTGGTTCGAATCGGTTCTTTGATTTTGACTTTGATTTTGATTTTGTTATGATATTTTTACTGCCTTAGTGTTGTGTTCGTGTTACATCATTATATCTTGTTTTTTTTTGTGTTTTTAATTATATCCACTGTGTAGTTTAGAACGTCTCACTGATCAAGACCTAAATATATAAATGTGAAAACGTGTAAATGGTTAATAGTTATAAAAATATGTACTCAATTAGTTATAAGGAACTGTTTGTTTTCCAAATAAAATAACATAAAATAAATAAATAAAAAAATATTCTGTTTAATCATAAATACCGTTTACCGGAAGTGTTTAAAATATCTGCAGAACTCTTTTAAAAGAATTACTAAGACTAGATTACAAATTAAATGTTGAAATATATAATAACACTCTTGCATGTAACAAAAATATAAATAACTCTGAAATCGCAATTAAAGAAAGTGATACATTGAAACGGGGTACAATCCCATACTATTTCGAGCTACAGAAACAAAGGCAACCGAGAGTAGAAAAATGTTTTCGTTAACAAGCTCTACTCCGTTGGCTCTGCAAGCCTAAATGTCAAAACATGTGATACAGGTTCAAATGTTTTTAAAATTTTCAAAGTTTATATAATAAAAGTCATATCTTAGAAGCTTTCTTAGAACAAGATCATACATACCAAATAATATGTATAACAGAATCATGGCTAACTCACGAAAAAGCGGCCCATTTGCAAATTAGTGGGTATAAATTGGCATCATGTTTCTGTCGCAGTACTCGAACTGGCGGTGGAGTATGTATTTTAGTGCAAGAACATATAAACTATGTAGAGATAAACGAGATCATTAATGTGTCAATCGAGTATATTATCGAAGTTTGTGCAATTGAACTGCCAAAAGAAAATATATTGTTGATCAATGTGTATTGGAATAGAAGAGAGGAGGATACTTTCTACCAACAATTGATAAAGATTCTTAATTTTATTGATAGAAAATATGCAAAGTATAATGTTATCCTGGGAGGCGACTTTAATGTGAATATTCTAGAAACGAACACAAAATCAAAGCACCTTTTGAATACACTGCTCGAATACAAATTCACCCAACACATTAAGACTCCAACACGAGTAACACACACAACTTCTACATCCATAGACCTATTATTTACAAATTTCTCTAGTAGTTCTTTATATACGTCTGTGGAAGAGTTAGGTTTCTGCGATCACCACGGTGTGGTATTACAAATGAGATTACCTCGACAGACAAGTCTGGATAACTGGTTTGTTCGCAAGCGAATATATAATAAATATAACATCCAGCAATTAAAAAAAAGTGTTAAATCTCAAAATTGGCACGAGATAATTGTAACAAAACAAAATTTAAATGATAACTACAATGCATTCAGCAACCATATCAAAGCAATACTTGATAAGTGTATGCCAGTCCAAAAAATTAAAATTAAATATAAACCCAAAAAACATTGGCTTACTACGGGGATAAAAATATCTTGTAAAAACAAAAGATTGTTAAAACTATTATCAACTAAATCAAATAACCCAATTCTGATAAAGCATTATAAATTGTACGAGAAAACGCTAAAACGGGTAGTATCTACAGCAAAAAAACAACAAAATATGAAGAGAATAAAACTAGCAACTAATAAAGTTAAAACGATGTGGAATATTATTAACGAACAAACAAATAAGATATTAAAAAATGATAAGGAAAACATTACATTGGAAGTAGATGACATCAGAGTATGTGAGCCAAAACAAATTGCGAACATCTTTAACAATTTCTTTGCCTCAATTGGCCAACAGAACTTTAACCCACTAAAAACTAATTATAATTTCCAGTCGCACTATAACGAAAATTCTATATTTCTCACACATGTAACACCGTATGAGGTGAATAAAACAATCAAATCTTTACAAAATAAAAGAAGCCACGGCATAGATGAACTACCACCTCTCTTGATTAGACAATGTGCAGACGAGCTAACCTTGCCGTTCTATTGCCTATTAAAACAATCTTTTGAAGAAGGCATCTTCCTGGATAGGCTAAAGAGCGCAATAATAAAACCTATTTATAAAAAAACGCTAAGACGGACCCAAGTAATTATCGTCCAATCGCCTTATTGCCGGCGGCTTCTAAGATTTTTGAAAAAGTAATGAGTCAGCGTGTCTACTCCTTCTGCGAAAAATATAATATATTTGACGAGTGCCAAAATGGGTTCAGAAAGAATCGCTCTACTACCTTAGCGGTTTATAAATTTATTCAAGGGGCAATAAATATACTAAGTAAAAGATAGTACGCAGTTGGTATATTGTTAGATATGACAAAGGCCTATGACAAAGTACAGTATAACATATTGCTAGACAAATTGAATAGAATAGGAATTCGAGGCAAGGCTTACGACTGGTTTAAATGTAATTTAAAAAATAGAGAGCATCACGTAGAAATAGAATATTTTAATGACAGTACGAAAGAAATATATACATGTCCGTTCAGATAAAAAATATATTAATGCGTCTATTCCACAGGGCAGTGTGATTGGATGTTTGCTGTTCTTCATCTATATTAACGACTTCCCTCAAAATATAAAAGAACCATGCATATTATTTGCAGACGACATCTCACTACTTATACCGTGTAAAAATAATAGTAACATAAACAATCAATTAAACAAAATCTTAAACACAACAACTAATTGGCTAGACGAACATAATTTAGAGATTAATACAGGAAAAACAAAAATAATGACTTTTCATCCATACCAAAAGCAACCTCTTAAAATAGATTTCATATATAAAAACAAAAAAATTGAAACAGTAAGTAATTTTACGTTGCTAGGACGAAATATAGACTGTAATATAAACTGGAAAAACCACGTTCAAAAAATTAATTCAAAACTTTCAAAATTCTCATATGCACTTCGAGAAGTTAAAAAGAGCACAAATGTCGAAACCGCACTCGTCACTTACTATGCTTTCGCATATGCATGGCTTAGTTATGGTGTAATCCTTTGGGGCAATAGCACTGATGCGCCAACATTATTTATATTACAAAAGAAACTAATAAGGATTATAACTAACATTGACACAACAGACAGCTGCAAACCCCACTTTAGAGAACACAAACTTTTGACTCTTCCATGTATATATATATTAGAATCATGTAAATTTGTGCGTAAATACAAAGAATTCTATACAAACAGAGACGACAACCAATTCAGATATGCGTTACGCCACCGATACAAACTAAACCTGCCTGCTTCTAACCTGCACATGCACTCAAATAGTCCTTATACAATGACAGCAAAAATTTATAATAAGCTTCCCGACCACATAAAAAACTTAGAAATGACTGCAGCTTTTATAAAAAACTTAAAATGCCTTTTAATAGAAAAGTGTTACTACACGATCGACGAATACCTAAACGATAAACAATTAAATTACACTACACAGACTCATATTAGTACCTAAAAACACAGATAAGTCAAATCCTCCAGGTATTTAGTTAGTTATTTCATATAAAGTATAATAATATAGACAAATACAAATCATAGAATAAAAAATTGTAGTAGGTATCACCCTCTCTCCTAATTTGCTGTGCCCGACAGGGTTCACAATGACTCATTTAAGCTAAGAACTACCACCTAAGCATACATTGTGAAATGCAATAAAGTATTGAGTATTGAGTATTTATGTTTTAGTTGTGTTTATAAAAAAATGTTAAGATACTATTGTTTACGTATCTTTTAAATATACAATGTAACGGTTCGGAAGTCATTCTGTAATATTACTTTGTTAATTTAAATAAATTAATAATAAAATAAATAAATTAACAAACTAGCATACACTTCAAATAACAATAACTTATTATTTCTATTGGGCTTATACTCGAGACAATAATAAAAAGCATAAATAGCATCAAAATAAAAATGCCAACAAAATGTTTGTCATCAAAATGCTGGCTGGTATTATGAACTGTATTTTAAACGACTTAAAGGCGTTTTTTCTTTGTGTTTCCACCGCTCAGCTTACATCCAGACTCCTTGAAATCTTCTCGACTTGTGTATCCAGATAAATGTCTGGTCGGTGTATAGTCGCGCCTTAATCACTGTTATTATCTGAGCTTTTATTTTCTTATTAAGATGACTTTTAAGAGACGGTTTGTTTATAAAATATGTATTAATATATGATTGATAATCATGCTGTAATCATACTAATCGAGATGTCTTATAATTTATTCAGAGCTTTTCAGGCAGCTAGTATAGCTGCAGTAGTTACTTAACTAACAAAACATGGATGTGCAACTGAGTGAACGCTGATAAGATAATGATGAAATTGCGGTACATAATTTTATTATTATTTATGTATCTTCGACGCAGAAATTTGTTAGGATAGAAACAAGTGGCGTTCTGTAATGTCAGCCTACCCCATGGGAAAAAGCGTGAGTGTATTTCATGTGCTTTTGGCGCAGAAAATATTTATATGCTTAGACATATGTTACCAATAGGCAACACTCATCAAAGTCATCGTCTAAACATTATACTTGGCACATCAAAGACTTGTGCTTACAGCCCAAGGGCCACTTACTAGTCTAGCCAGATTTGACAGAATCATAGCTTACCAATGCTATGGGCAACACTACGCGCTTAAAAAGACACTGCCTGGCAGAACAATTCAATGATACTTTATCTCTATCACGAACATAAGGATAGGGAGGAACTGATCGAATCAATAGATCAGCGCGATTCTTTACCTTCTCAAAACAAACTCTACCATCAACAGAAAGAGATAAAACGTACGTACAATATTGAGTCACACTTGAACTGCTAACAAAGAGCATGTGCATGTACCGGTATAAGTTTCTCGCAGAAAAATTCAGCTCCAACGGTTAAGGAAACGAATGCGAACACAACAGAGAACCCTGAGCTATGAATACGTAGATAACGTATTTGATTTTCTTTTTAATTAGATTGCTTGAATGAAAACTTTCTACATATACAGAGTGCCATAAGACACATCACCAAACCGAAGTTTACTCGTTTTGGACATCATGCCAAGTCATACTAAGTAAAAATAATACCTGAGCAACGATTTTTTTCTAAGTTGATACATTTTTAAGCTGCATTTAAAAGTACGCGCATGCGATGCTCGTAATACCTACTTATCCATGGGTGCATAGGACATCTTAAAATACATTGGCAGGGTGATTTCATCGATTTTATATCTAATTAGGAAAATCGTATAGTGACTTTGAGCCTCAATATCTTCTGAACCAATAACTTCCCAGGTATGAACGATTTTAATCTTTCGCGATTAGTATACATTATACAAGGTATTATAGCGGGTCTTACTCGATAAATCATATATTTAAGGCATAAATACCTCGGTTTTTGCCAACGTTTCGGCTGACTTGCTTCAGCCGTGGTCGCGACGGGACTGGTGAGCTCAGCGCCGTCCTTGTGTTGTGCGGGTTTTGGCACAGGGTAGGTGCCAAACAATGATTTTACTTGCAAATAAACCTAAGGGATAAAATGAACACTCCGACTCGAAACAATAATTTATGGATCATACAAGGTATTGCCTCGTGTGGGAATCGAACCCACAACACTCTACGTAGTGTCAAGTGGTGAAGTGGCCGCTTAAACCAATACGCCAACCATGCAGTCACGTTAACAAAAACATTAAATACGTGTAATCGTTATTACATTTCATTTAGGTACTTCAATCAGCTTTGCATCCATGGCATATTTTTATTCATTCATGACAATGCCCTCAATACCTGTCTACTCTATAAAATCTCCGTGTAAGTTTCGTACGTTGAACCTACTCCGCGAGGCTCGCGCTGACATTATATTCGTATAGAACTTTAAACAATCTCGCTAGCAACAAATAATGTTCACGAAACGAATACAAGACTTCGCAGTTAGTTTGCCGCTAACCTCGACAATGAAGTTTTACTGCGTAGAAATAATACTCAATTTGAATTATTGTGAATAAGTTAACTATAAAGTCAGCTGAATGAACTTTAAGATCAAAATATTTTATTTTATTTTATGCATAGTAAGATAAAAAAAATATATTTTTATAGCCTGTACCCCCGTAGCGGTAGGCAGATGTGAAATACTATATTCACATTTACTTATTACTCTTCGCATTTGATTGCAGATGGATATGGTAAACCTATCAAAACCAAGAGGCTACAAAATCTACAATGTTAATTATAGTATTCATTCAGTTCTTGAATACTTATAGTACATTGCGGATGGAAAGTTGTGGCGAAACTATATGAGCAAGTAGTATCTTACTACAGAATATAAGAACACTAAATAAATAAATGACGCAACAACTTCTAACTACCTGCCCCTTTTTGATCAGACCTTTTGACATTAGGCGAACTCCATGCCTCCTATAAAAATGTTCCTGCAAAATCATGCAACGAAACTATCCGGATTCTTGCGGTTAAAATAAATACTTTACATCTACCATAAAAACAATTAATCCGGACGTGTAAACCATAAAACACAGCTCAGGCATACGTTAACACTACGTACGCAGATAATATTAAATTATGGTTGCAGTATAAAATTGACTTAGTAAATACGGGTATACGATGCAGTTAATTTAAATAATCTTTTCGCCATCGGATAAAAGGCGGATTTTCTAAAGTGCATTTACTTTAAATAAATTCTCTTTGACCATAAAACGGAGTACCGAACAAAAATAATAACAGGGAGTATTTCACATCGCCACGACACAGTATTCTACGACAATTCTTTGCGTAAATAGAGGAAAAAAGCTGGACTTTACAGAAGGCTATTAACTGTTTTGAAAAAACGAAGGCTGGCCACACCCGCTTAGTGGCTAGTAGAAGAACAAGAAAAAAATATCGTTTACCCATCCTATAACAGAGTTAATGGTTGCTCTCACCCACCGGTGCGCTGTATGGTACAAGTTGGAAAAATCAGGTGCTTTCACTTCAAAGGTAATTATAATCCGGGCACTTTAAATACAGTCAAATCTATACTAATATAATAAAGCGGAAGAGTTTGTTTGTTTGTTTGTTTGTTTGTTTGAACGCGCTAATCTCAGGAACTACCGGTCGGATCTGAAAAATTCTTTTTGTTTACGATAGCCCAGTTATTCGGGCAGGCTATAGGCTATATAACATAACGCTTTGACCCTTTGGGGCTGGGCAAAAGGCTAAAAAGGCTAAAACATAATGTTGGCTAATCTCAGGAACTAGCAGTCGGATTTTAAAAATTGTTATTGCCTATGATAGCCCAATTATTCCGAAAGGCTATAGGCTATATAAAATTACGCCACAACTTTATGTGGCCAGACAAAAATAATAAAATGGTCAAACGAGAAGGGGGAGGGTTGGGTCAAAGGCAAAAAAGGCTAAACGAATAGGATACAACCTATATGGGTATCGTTTTCGAGATTTTCGGGACGCTGATTAATAATATGAAATTTATTTAGTGATCCAAGATGGCGGACGGGCAATTAAAGATGGCGGATGAGAAAATTTTAAATATCAATATGGGTATCGCCTTCGATATTTTAAGGGGTGGAGAATCGAAATACAACATCTATTTCGTGATCAAAAATGGCGGATGGGCAATCAAAGCTGGCGGATGGGAAAATTTAAAAAAATCAATATTGGTATCGTCTCCGATGTTTAAAGGGATGGGGAATCCAAATACAACATCTATTTCGTGATTCAAGATGGCGGATGGGAATTCAAAAATGGTGGATGTGAAAAATTTTAAAAATCAATATGGGTATCGTCTCTGATGATTTAAGGGATGGTGAATCCAAATACAACATCTATTTCGTGATCAAAGATGGTGGATAGGAAATCAAAGATGGCGGATGGGATTTTTTTTTAAGTCGATATGGGTATCGTCGCCGATATTTAAAGGTATGGGGAATCCAAATCTGACATCTATTTCGTGATCAAAGATGGCGGATGAGAAATCAAAGATGGCGGATGAGAAAGTTTAAAAAAATCAATATGGTTATCGTCTCCGATGTTTTAAGGGATGGCGAATCTAAATACAACACCTATTTAGTGATCAAAGATGGCGGATAGGAAATCAAAGATGGCGGACGGGATTTTTCTAAAGTCGATATGGGTATCGTCTCCGATATTTTAAGGAATGGGGAATTCAAAAACACCATCTATTTTGTGATCAAAGATGGCGGATGGGTTTTTTTTTTAAATCAATCAATCAATCCCTTCAAACATCGGAAACGATACCCATTATCGTTTCCGATGTTTGAAGGGATGGGAAATCCAAATACAACATCTATTTCGTGATTCAAGATGGCGGATGGGAAATCAAAGATGGCGGATGGAAAAAAATTTAAAAAATCAATATGGGTATCGTCTCTGATGATTTAAGGGATGGTGAATCCAAATACAACATCTATTTCGTGATCAAAGATGGCGGATAGGAAATCAAAGATGGCGGACGGGATTTTATTTTAAGTTGATATGGGTATCGTCTCCGATATTTTAAGGAATGGGGAATTCAATATTATATAAAAATCTATGTTTGTTTTTGCATCATTTATGTACTTTGAAATGATAAGAGATTAAGCGCTAAGTCAATGGTAACTTTGGAAAAGGGGCTTGGAAAAAAGGGAATTAAATAAGAACTCTTAAAAAGGCGATACGGAGTTCGCTGGGTCAGCTAGTATTTTTTATATAATACAAACGAGCAGACGGATCGCCTGATCGTAAGCGATTACTGCAGCTCATGGACACAAGTAGCACAAGTGGAGACACAAGTGAGTAGTCACTCTTTGGGTTGGGAAAATTGATAGGAGAATGAGTGGGATAAGGGAGAAGGAACAGGGGATGGTGCCTCGGGTACTCTCACTCACCGAACGAATCGCAACAGTTTAGGTGCTGTTACTTTACGTCTATTTTCTGTCAGAGGGTAAGTAGTACTTTCCCGGCCAAGCCGTCTTATTCATGCTGAAATCAGCAAGGCTCTGTTACCTATAAAATATACTATATTTTATATGCTCGTATGCTGTTTTGGCCTCAAGAATCACCAACGCCTACTTTTATTCACAGTTTTGATGTATTATTTTATTACTATAGCCCAAGTTCAACCATCAAAAGTGTCATTTTTTCGGTTGGAATCCCGCGAACTCACTGCGGTGTGATCTCGCAAATTTATTTCCGAGCTTACTGAATCTCACTATATGCAGCTGTGTGAACTCGTTATTTCATTTAGCATAGCAGTGAGATCATGTGATTTTACTGTGTTCGTACATGTTACGTTATCCCGTAACCTCGCCAGTACTTAGTGGGATTGTGATCGGCATATGTATATAGCGGTATATATAGAGTTAATATAGCTAATACACTTAACATACATACATACATATACATAGACTCACGCCTGTTTCCCTGAAGGGGTAGGCAGAGGCATATTAAACGCCCACTTTTCGCCAGTGTTTTGATCCCACGTAATAGGTGGCGAGCCTGTTGCCGCTTATCGGGATAATTTGTTTGCCAGAGCCTCGTCCGTTGATCGGCAGGTGCACCACTTGCAGCTGAGGTTGGCTTGGGACCCTAAGTTTTTGGTGGGAACCCTATGCACCCCTGCAATACAATTAACTGTGCATATAACCCGTTAAATATATATACTATTAATATACACACGCACAACACCATCTATGTAGTTTCAAACTAAGCAGAGCTTGTACCTCGTGGGTTATTATCTACATAATGGATATAAACATATGTTGATAAAAATACTTATTTTTATAAATACAGTGTGTTGATTAACATTTCCGAAGAAAAGAAATGAAGGGGTATATATACTACTATAACTGAATACAAATACATGAAAAATTAAGTCACTAAAAGTTAAAAAAAATAAACGAAGTGCCTAACACACACAAGCACACGTACCTACAGCGACGGCGCGATACAGTTTTGTTCTGCACGAGTCAGCAAATTATTCTGATTTACTACCTAAGTAACATTTAATGAAAATAGGGTTTTATATCATCGCACTCATACATACGTACATACATAGACTCACGCCTGTTTCCCGGAGGGGTAGGCAGAGACTACGGAACACCATTGGCAACGATCCTGACATATCTCTCTTGATATTTTCTTGGGTTTACGCGAATGTTACACATTGAAATTAAACTACAGTTTACGGATTTTATCGCGTTATATTACTTTCACTGGTTATTTGTAATTACATTTAAACCGAAAGATCTAGGAATTACATTTTTATTACTAGCCGACGTTTCGAATTCTTTACAGGATTCATGTTCACGGCAGACTGAGGTGATATTTGTCTTTGTCTTGAATTTAAAAGTTATCTCAAAGTACCCGAACATTTTTCAACTATTGGTGTTACTATCTACGCAGAATGTGCTCACTGTGTCTTGATGTCTTCTGGTGACTTTGTCCTTTTTGGGTTTCATTAGCCTGATAACAGGGTCCCATGCTGGAGGTACATTCCAACCATCTTCCCTATTGAAATTAGGATGTTTTTTAATTTCAATAGCTTGACGTATCATTCTTGGAATAAAGCGGTGTTCTTTTGCGAGTATCTGTGGTTTATCAAATCGCAGATAATGGTTGGTTCCTTGTTCTACATGTTCACACACAGCAGACTTCGTCGAGCGTTTGTGTTTAATGTCAGCTATATGCTCAACACATTGCGAAGATTCTCTCGCCACTCAGAGGCAAGACGAGAGCGCATGTAAAGGATTCCTACAATTTTGTCAGTGAAATAAAACACCTACATCTCTCTGACAAGGAAACTATGGTTAGTTTTGATGTACAGTCATTATTTACATGCTTACCAGCACATGACTGTATTGAAATAACTAGAAGGAAGCTAATAGAGAACAACATGCCCGAGGAATATGCAGAAATATTAAAACACTGCTTAACAACCGGCTATCTGCTATGGGATGAGAAATACTACATACAAGTAGACGGTGTGGCAATGGGCTCTCCAGTATCGCCTGTTGTTGCTGACATCTTCATGGAGGACTTCGAGGCGCGAGCCCTGCAGACTGCCACCATCACACCGAGGTTCTACAAGCGGTATGTAGATGACACTTTTACAATTTTACCAACAGATAGTGTTAATGTATTCCTAGACCATCTTAATTCTATTCATAACATCATCAAATTTACAATGGAATTAGATGCAAACAATTCTTTAGCTTTCCTAGATGTACTTGTTATCAGGAACAAAAACAACTCTTTGAGCCACACTGTGTATAGGAAAAAGACACATACAAATAGGTACTTAAACGGTGAATCTCACCACCATCCTAAACAGTTAGCTACCGTAGGAATGTCTTTGTTTCAGAGAGCCCGGGGGATCTGTGACAAGAAACACCTGGACGCCGAGCTTCAACATGTCAAGCAAGTTCTGCAAGACAACAAGCTCCGACCACCGCGCCAACGTCACAGATCCCCGAAGAACAAGCCAGCCACAGTAGAGAGACAACCTGCTGTCCTCCCATACATCAAGGGCGTGACCGACAAGATTGGCTACATCTTGAAGCGAGCTTCAATCAAAACTTTCTACAAGCCGCCAACGAAGATAAGCCAATTATTACCATCTGTCAAGTGTCAGTTACCCTTACAAGAGGCCGGGGTTTACAAGATAGACTGTGAGTGTGGGCTCTCATACATTGGCCAAACCAAGAGAAGCATAGGCATTCGACTAAAGGAACATATAGCTGACATTAAACACAAACGCTCGACGAAGTCTGCTGTGTGTGAACATGTAGAACAAGGAACCAACCATTATCTGCGATTTGATAAACCACAGATACTCGCAAAGGAACACCGCTTTATTCCAAGAATGATACGTGAAGCTATTGAAATTAAAAAACATCCTAATTTCAATAGGGAAGATGGTTGGAATGTACCTCCAGCATGGGACCCTGTTATCAGGCTAATGAAACCCAAAAAGGACAAAGTCACCAGAAGACATCAAGACACAGTGAGCACATTCTGCGTAGATAGTAACACCAATAGTTGAAAAATGTTCGGGTACTTTGAGATAACTTTTAAATTCAAGACAAAGACAAATATCACCTCAGTCTGCCGTGAACATGAATCCTGTAAAGAATTCGAAACGTCGGCTAGTAATAAAAATGTAATTCCTAGATCTTTCGGTTTAAATGTAATTACAAATAACCAGTGAAAGTAATATAACGCGATAAAATCCGTAAACTGTAGTTTAATTTCAATATCTCTCTTGCTTCATTCACTCCCATCAGATTCCTCATGCATGCTCTTCTGTTCAGGGTACTTCTAACCTATCCTGTTTTTAGGATGTCTCCAATCTGGTCAGAGAACGTCTGCCTAGGTCTTCCCCTTCGGCTTGTCACATTCACACTTGCCTTGTATATGTGCTTGGTCAATCTTTCGTCATCCATCCTCTCCACGTGCCCAAATGCCAAGTGCGTTGCCTACCTTTTAAAAAGAATTATGCTCGCTTCTTGAAGATTCCAATGTGAAATGAAATGAAATGAAATGAAATTGTTTTTTATTTGCAACTCCAATACAGTAAATACAACAGTATAGTGTGAAATGGACTATAGAAAACAGTTTTTGGATCGCAAATAAGGTACCTGCGTCAGTATTAGTTGCAGAATCGGGTGAGACTGCAACACTGATCTTCCCGCAGGACCTACTTACTTACATACATATAAACTCTTAAAACTAGTTATAATTAATATAAATAGTACATACACTATAAATTAATATATAAATATCAAATAAATATACATACATAGATTAAATAATCATAATAAAAACAATATAGAATATAAATTCCTTATTATAAATCAAGATAAATAGATAACTTTTTTTATGCGTTTCCGAACGCTTTACAATCACGTCTGTCAAGTTGTCACACTTGACATGCACTTGACAGATGGTGTGTTCGGTCGGCTATTGCTTGTTTTAATAAAATTGTACCAATAAAACAAATAACTAATACTAAACTACTACTATTAATACAAACTAATTTATAAGATACAATTTGTTTACATTATATTATACTACAGATGATGATAATGTCATATATTACGCGTGTTTAATATCGATGAAATGTAAGTTACCGCTTCACTGTACAATAGCTATGATAATGTTTGTCTTTGTAATAATATTTGCTTAAATTTAGTTTGGAATGTGTGTACTGTTTTCAGGCTACGCAGGGGAGGAGGAAGATCATTCCAACATTTCGTGGAAGCAAATCGGAATCCACCTCTGAATGAGGAAGTACGGTGCTTCAAGGTGACCAAGATATCTGATGAGGCCCTTGTATTATATGTATTAACCTCTCGCGACCATGTCAACTTCTCATAGAGGTAAGCTGGTTTTTTATATAAAACTATACCAAAAAGCAATGTTGCCAAATGAAGGTGCCTACGTGCAGTCATCTTCATGAAGTTCCCATTGTTCAAAAATGGAGTGACATGTGTGCACGGTGGGATTTTGTAACAAAACCTAGCACATGCATTTTGTACTCGCTGAATTAATTTTTGAGTTCGTTTCAATATGCATGCACCAAATACAGTGTCTGCATAATTCAATTTGGACAAAACTAGTGTCTCACAGAGTTGTATGCGCACATCTGTGCTGAGGTGATCCCGGATGCGGTAAAGCAATCTAACGGTAAAAACAGTTTTTTACAGATTCAAGGACATGCGTCTCAAAATACAATTGTCCATCCATGATCAAACCCAAATTACGCGCTTCACTAACTTGCTGTATGGGACTACCATCCACCATTACTACTGGCTTGTGGGCCTGTATTTTATTAATGCATTCTTTAGAGCCGAATATAATATATTTCGATTTGTTAGGATTAAGCACTAGTGAATTGTTTTTTGCCCAGTCAGCTATCCTCTCTAAATCAGTATTCATTTTAATTTCAGCCTCATTGCTATCGTCTGGACGAAAGGAGGTGTATATTTGGAGATCATCAGCATACATATGGAACTTGGTGTTATGAATATGGTTGGTAACATCGGCGCAGTATAAAATGAAGAGGAGAGGGCCGAGTACAGATCCCTGTGGGACGCCCCGAGTCACCTGACCACAAGAGGAGTAGGCCGTAGTACCATCCCTGTTGTTATCCAGTTGGACAAATTGAGATCTATCAGTCAGATAACTGTGGAACCATTTCACTGTTGCTGCGTCACACCCATAATATGACAGTTTTGCCAGAAGAAGAGAAATATTGATTGTTTCGAAGGCGCGCGAAAAATCTAGCAGTGTGAGCATAGTACCCATGCCCTGGTCCCTAGCCTCCAGTATGTCATCGACCACATCAAGGAGAGTGGTGGTTGTGCTGTGTCCCTGGCGAAATCCAGACTGCTTCTTCGGTATTATATCATAATTCTCTAGATACTTTCTCAGCTGACTGCTTACCACCTTTTCCAGTACCTTTGATAAGCAAGGGAGCAAACTGATGGGTCTTAGGTCCTTGGCAGTGATGGGATTAGAGATTTTGGGTATGGGCTTAACAATAGCCGTTTTCCATACTTCAGGAAAGGTAGAAGAAGTGATTGATTTGTTGATGATTTCTGTGATGTATGGTAGACTATGTGGAAGAGTCATCATCAGCATGTCTAGTGAAATTTTATCAATACCGAGGGCATTTGATTTAAGACTTTTAATGTACAAATGAACTAGTTCTTCACTAACAGGCTCAAGACTGAAGGAGTGTGAGTGGAACCTATTTGTCTCAAAGTAAATCAGATCAGATAATAGAACTGTATGATTACCAGGAATGTTTAAAAAATGTCTGTTGAGATCGTCTGGATCATTAAATGTAAATGGCAAATCATGTACTTTTGGTTTGCCGATTGTAATTGTAGATTTCAGATTGTACCATAACTTCTTTGGGTTTCTGATATTTCTGTTTACATATGTCTCGAAGTAGGCTCTTTTTTCGCTTTCAATTGCATTTACTACAGTATTTTTGTAATGTCGAACTGGTTTGGAAATACCGCTGCAGGTAGCTGGTTCCACAGTTTAGTCGTACGAGGCAGGAAATGGCGTGTGAATCGTACGATAGAATAACGCCACTCATCAAGGTGGTGAGGTGGAATTTTAATTTGTGGCGAGTTGTACGGTGGTAAAATTTTGCAGCGGGTATCAGACCAAACAACTCCTCAAAACACTCCCCATGATACATACGATAGAAAACGCAGAGTGACGCAACATCTCTACGCAGGTCAAGAAGGTCGAGCCGGTTTTTAAGGACCGCATCATCGATGACTCGGGCGAGCCGCTCGACGTTGGATACAGTCAAATGGAAACAGTTGGTATTGTGGTGCCCCGGCCCAAAGATGGCAGCAGTACTCCATGTGGGGCCTAACTTGAGCTTTGTGAAGCAAGAGACGCTGCACTGATGTGAAGCATCTTCTTGCTTTATTGAGGACACCAAGTTTTTTGGAGGCTAGTTTAGCCTTATCTTCCAGATGACCGCGAAATTGGACGTCTCGCGTTAAACGAGAACGCGAACCCGCAACCTTCAGGGTAGCAGTCACTTACTATTCCGCTACGCCAACGTCTTTGGATAATTTAATGAAATTAACATTTCATTTTCTTATAACTTGCACTACAATATCGGTATAACTTCCAGTTAACTTAGCTGTACAGTTTAACTACTGACAGCCCTTTGGGTTTGTAATTAACACGAGAAAAGTTAAAGAGATTGTTAAATTTTAGATGATTTCATTAGCTTACTAACAACTATTTAATAAACTGATATAGTTCGTTTTGTTTATTAAGTTATGTTTGTGGTTATCTGGTTATATAAAATTCTTGCGTTACTGACTGACAGAAAACGCGCAGATAAAACTAGGGGGCGCAAAAAGCTGAAATTTGGCATTCTCGGTGGGGGTGAAGTAATACTAACGCTGTTCCCGTGATCCCGCCATTCAATGGGATCGGATAGAGGAACACCATGGTGGTTTTAGTGGGTACTCCAGGCGCTTCCCGCCCGGGAGCCACCACACTCTCCCTAGGCTGAGCCCTTTAAGGGCTCAGCCTGGGGGGGTTAGCCCGTAAATTATTTGGTTTCCACCATAAGTAAAAAAAAAACAGCGTGTGCACTAACAAGGGCTTTCCCGAAAGTCCGATGACATCTGAAAAAACGGGTAAATTAAATCAAAATGTGCGGGTGAAGCTGCGGACATCTAGCATATTATTCAAAACATATATAACGAGACCCCAGCAGTACGACAGTTTAAATCCATGACTCATTCAAAGAAATACATTTTTATGCTCAAAATAGCTTTTAAACGAAAATCATTTGCATTTTGCCAGCTTGTAGAAAAAGAACCTGAAGCAAAATGTAGCTATTTGAAGAAAATCTTTTTCATTTTCCAGTTTGTAGCAAAATAATCTCACCTCCAATGTGTCAACCACCTGCTGACCGTTTTAAAACGTTCCAATACATTTCCAAACGTTTCATTATAATGAACTTGCGTCCGAAGCTATCGCTTTCCGAACGAATTCAATTATTTTTTTTATTTTCAAAGATAATGAACACGTAATTTAGATTGAAAATACTACTTTCACTGTGGTATTTATTTATTCGGTTATGGTGTGAATTTGATAAAAGTTGGTTTATGTTATTTATTTTTTTACATACCTGTAGTTGGTAGAAAAATAAATAACTGAGGTTTTAGAATTTCAGGAAAATATTTTTATACACCCTTATTTTTTATTAGTACAAAAACTTTAAGGACAGATTAGCGAAGGCATTATTATGATATAAGTGCCATAAACATTTCATAATATCTATAAATAGCAAAGTTATTATCATTTGTTTATTGTAGAAAATCTCAATTAAATCATAGATATATTTTACAATCCATTCACTAATTTATTGATAGTATTCCCTCCTGCTCGTTCGCATTCTCTCTGTGGCACTTATGATGTAGGTAACCTTAGACAATAAAATGAAACAAAAGAATAAGTGATGTAGTTACTTACTTTATTTTATTTTCTAAATTCTATCCTCTCCTTCATACTTCATCCGGGCTTAGGACCGCCCAAATTTACCTTTTTACAAGTAATTAAATACGTAGGTATGTAATTAGAAATCAAACAAATATCAAAATAAAAGAAGGTTTTCTGTACTAAAAGAAAAGAGTAATTTTGGCGTATTTATGAAGTTAGAATCATCTGCTATTTACAAATATTATTTCATCATCATCATGTCAGCCTAGAGAAGTCCACTGCTGGACATAGGTTCCCAAGGTTTTCCACAGAGACCGATTTTGAGCCGCCCGCTTCAAATTATTATTTACATATGAAGGTATTTACTAAACTTTCAAGTATTTAATGTCTGTAATTATTTACTAAAATTACAAGTATTTTAACTGTCCTTCGAAATGTCGATCACCATTGTCAATACATAGATGGGCTCGTTTAATTAAATTGTTTTTTAACGAGAGAAGTACGCTTTTCTGTCTTTTCACTTCGTCAAAATCGTCCAACATGCGCTGTTTTAATTGTTCGACACTAACCGGCTCACTTTTGTACACCCATAAAAAGAAGTCCATAGGCCTGAGGTCAGGTAAGCATGGAGGCCAAGCTACAGGCCCGCCTCGACCGATTCACTGGCTTCCAAACTCTTTCCTCTATAAACGCACAGCTGTACTTACGTTTTCTCCACTCAAAAAGTACGCACAAAGCATAGCTACATACTCTCGTGATGTGAAAAAAGGATGCGCTCACTTCCGCTAACAATTTAGCACTGTTTGTCGCATTGGGGCACGGTGCAGGTGCAAAGGGGCAAGGGGTGGCGAGCTTCGACGTGGGTTTGCCCAAATTTATCATTGGAGCAGTGCCACGTAGGTCCGCAAGCCAATAGAAAATTACTACTTATAGTACTACGCATAGGATGCGGGTCGGTCATTGATTTAGATAAGCATATACCAATTATTACGTATTTTTGTGGATAGTTTTGGGACTTAGTGTTTTTATTTTTTACCTACACAAATATGATTAGTTAAAGATACTTAGGGCCCCGTTAAATTACTTGTACTAATTTTAATATAGTGGTGTATAACAGTGCCACAGTATACTCTTGCACTTAGAATAAAATTTACCACTGCTGTAGTTTACAAACATTAAATTTGTTCAGCGGACACAAATTACCTACACCCAAACTTGACACAACAGCTGTTGGTGGATCAACTATATGTACTATGCGTAGTTACAATACGCTTACACGCGCATAACAACAGACGCGTTATACGCGTTACGTGTTGAGACAATCGGGATAAAAACCATATCACTCTTATGGATGGTTTCAATCTCAATTCAACTGATCTATAGAATCCATGGATTTGGAGATTAGACATAGATGTTTGACATAATAATAGGCTCGCCCCTTATTACGTGGGACTAAAGTAAATCTGGCGAAAAGTGGGTGTAGAAATACACCTCTGCCTACCTCTTCGGGGTTATAGGCGGGAGACTATGTATGTATGTATGTTTGACATAACTAGCTGTTTCCCGCGGGTTCGACCGCGTCTTTAGGGAACTATTTCACGTACCCGGTAAATGTATAGCCTAAGTTACTCCTTGGTACATCGGCTATTCGCCAGTGAACGTCGCCTCAAAATCGGTCCAGCTGGTCCAGCGATTAGCGAAAACAAACAGACAGACAGACTAAAATTGAAACAAATGTCATTTCGGTATATGTACCGTGTATACATCCATATGCATTTAGTAAAAAGCGGTTATTTTAATATTACAAACAGACACTCCAATTTTATTTATGTGTATAGATATGTGTCTGAAATCGAATATTGAAACCGGCCGGTAGCAGACGACGACGGCCCACGGCACAAGAAGTTCGCTTATACCACTTTGCCATACATGCATAAAAGACGGCAATTGATTAATATTACTTTATAAATGCAACAAGTGGTATGTATTCATCATCCTCATCTTAGCGCAATCCATATTACGATCCAAGAGCTCCCATTGGAGTCCTGGGTACATAAATAGGGCCTTGTGTATACTATATATTATCTATGAAGGTACCTACTTACTTTTACGAGCTAGTACTTTTACAAAATTCAAAGTACTCACATTATGTTTACTCTCGATTTAACCAAAAACCAGTGAAAGCACGTTCCGCAACAGTTACTTAAGGCGAGCTTGCAGTACTTTTTAAAATTTTTGAACGTCTGAAAGTCCCATGAACTATGATGTTTTTAATGAATAAAATTTAAAGTATAAAAGTTGAACATATCTTCTAGTAAATCGTAAAGATAGAAACACGATTTGGAATGATTGGCTCGATAAAAAAAAATGTCAAACATGGCACTAAATCACAATTTTAAACGCGTACTGCTTAGAGATTTCATAATAAATTTATATGAAAGTATTATCATATAGATACAGCTCTTTATTTTAAAATAAATGGTAAAAACAGATTTCGTAATTTCGTTATTAAATTTCAAAAAATAGTCAAAATGTTGGCATTATATCGCTTGCCGGCCGTTCATCAGTACCCGCCACAGAGTACATTGGTGTACCCGCCTAGGCGTGATTGAGGGCGGACGTACAGTCGCGGTCTGAAAGTGTTTACCACCTTAAGGCTTATAATTGCATGAACACATCAATGACACAAAGACGACGATATTGTACTAGGCAACCAATCTATGATAACATGCGTTGCGTAGCAACTGGTGTCAATAACGATTTATTATTCCACATTTATAATAAACGTTCATTTAATTACAAGCGTGATATTTATACTGAAACTAAAATATTTGTAGTCTTCAAATAACGTAATTTTAAACTTGCTATTTACGATTTTGGTATTTGTAATTAATAAGTTTATCAAATGACTTTTACATAGACAGATTATAATGAAAGGGATGGCGAAAAAACGACATCCTGAATATAAAACCTTTTTGAAAAAAATACAATATTTATATCGTCTAGCTTAAGACTGCCTCGTTGGTCTAGCGGTAGTGCATACGACAGCTGATCATTAGGTCTCGGGTTCGATTCGCGGGTCGGGCTCGGAAAATGTTGCTAAGGTTTTCTGTTAAGAATTTCTTAGTGACAAATTATTAGGAATTTCTGTCAAGAAATTCTTAATAATTAGCCCGAAGTTGTCGGTGTTTCACCCCCGTACATCAGAAAGCACGTTAAGCAGTCCCGGCTGTCATGATCTATGGCAGTCATTACTCATTAGTGCCCTCAAATATACCTACCGACTACTGGTCTAACCTTAGAATGATGTTAGATGGCAGTCGCTCCGTGTAAAAACTAATATTCAGTCAAATCTCGGTAGACCAATAATAGCAGGCCCTGGGCTGCGAAGCGCAAGCTTGGGATGCAAGTAAGAAAATGCTAGGGTGATGATGATGATGATATCGTCTAGCGAAAATCAGGGCGCGGTCAGACTGTGAGCTATAATGATAGTGGATGGTATGCTAGTCACGTTAAAGCGCATGCTGATCACATAAGTGAGCTTTTGTTTTGATAGAACCATTTTATTACAATAAGTAAGTGTTTTTATAATAATATTAAAATACAGAACTTTTACAGCAAAATAAATGCAATTCTGTCATTATGTAAAATTATTTCATCGCTCTAAAAATATTCAGACTCTTTTTGTTTGAATCGATGCCTTACCAATGATTGAAAAGTAATAAGTATTCAGATATAGCATTTTAGACCTTGCTGAACCCAGAGTGACAAAGAATGTAATTTGAAAAGTGGTAAACATTTTTAGACCGCGACCGTACGTCGTTGCTCCGCAATATCCCCCTCCACCCCCGCATTTATGTTTTCGCAAAAGCACAAAGTAATTCGTATTCCAAACTCAATCGTTCATTTATTCACTGCGCCACATTATAAAAAGTACAGTAGGTTTAGTTCATTGACATGTTAAATTTTTTTGGGCTTAGCATGCATTTGTCAGAGGACGCAATTTTATTTCATAGATGCCAAGAGTCCAAGTTTTTGGGGTTGCAGCCCTTGTCCTGCTATCTTGAAAAGAGTGGTACAAATGAGTTTTCTAGCATATCTAGCAAACTATTGGCCGCACAGAAAGAACTCAAAACATGATGAGTAGCAAATTAAATTATCTAAAACATTGGTAGCATTTAGCAAACTATGGACTAAACTCTTAAACTACGGCACTCTGTGAGCTTCTTACGGCACTCTTTATTTATGGTTTTACGGCAAAAAGTACCAGAACCAAAGTTGAAGAAAATTTAACTTGCAGCAAAAATGTTTGAACAAGATTTTTGTGTGATGAATAGTTTACCAGATAAAAAGAAAAACCTTCCGCTCGCGCACTATTTTCAAGATGGTGGCCGAGAGACAAGAGGTACTACCCCACAAATTTGGATTAAGCCTTAAACTAGCCCTCCCTACCCATCTGTAAAATAAAATTGCATCCTCTGAAAAATTTTCAATGGACAAGTTTAATTTTTGGATTCCTTGTTACTCAATTTCTAAGCGACGCGTGGACTGATATGTGTTTTTTGTTTCTAATGAAAAGATATACATACTTAGAAAGTATACCTAGGAAAGGTATACTTAGAAACTATACCTTTTCTTTTTCGTTGGTCCCATAATGCGCGTCTATAAATTGTTTATGTTTTACGTATACGGCATTGGGTATTCCCAATTTAAAGAACTGTTATCTGCAATGAACATCCCCGTCTTTTCGGCACATACATAGGCGCAGATACAAAAATAGGGTTATGAAAATTAGGAAATAACCGCAGCTGTTGCCATGCAAGCTGCTATTGACAAGGAAAAAGAAATAGCCATTTCTGAAAGAAACATTAGAAATGGCTATCCAGCGATTGATGTATATGCAGACGTAGCATGGATTTTCTAACCTTTTCTGTGGCCGCTGCAATTATTGGTAGAAGATCAGGTCAAGATTATATATAGGTGTAAAAAAAGAAACATTGTTTAGCTTGTAGTCATGCTGAAAACATAGTATATAATACAGGGTTTAAAAAGACCCTTAACGAAAACTGAAATCCCATGTTGTACCAACCAATACAAACATTTTTACTTCGACACCATGCCTGGGAAATTACTGGTTCAGGAGATATTGAGGCTCAAAGTTTGTATGGATTTTTTCTAATTAGGTACAAAATCGATGCATTTACCCGATCGACCCCATGGATAAGTAGGTATTTCGAAAATTGCACGTGCGCGCTTTTAATTGCGATTTAAAAATTTGAAAACTTAAAAAAAAATTCGTTTCCCAGGTATTATTTTTGGTTAGGATGACTTGGCATGATGTCCTCAACGAGTAGACTTCGGCTTGGTGATGGGTCTTATGACGTCCTGTATATCACCGAAAGAAAACCGATGCTTTAAAAATTTCGAAGGTTCGTTCAGCTTAAGAGAAGGGGGATTGTAACGTTACTAAATACACGTTGTATTGTGTTCATTTTTGTTTACATAACAACTGAAAAAATACGTCTAATATTTATTAATAATAAATAACTGCCTTAATATTTTTTCATAAAGTACGTACGCACTAGTCATGTGCGCCGATGCTTATTTTTGATCCGCAGCGGCGTCAACCGCGTTATCGGCGTGAATGGTGAAACTCAGAAAACTATGTCAAAATAAACTACAACTTAATCACTATAAATTGTAAATATTAAAATTTCAATGACAAAAAAACTTTAGATTATATAATATATCTTAAAATATTGTTTATGATGCGGCATTTTCGTACTTTAGTATCTTCATGTATCTTTTAAACCAATCCATTTTCATTTTTTTATTAAAATTCAGATTTTTCTACAACATTTACTATATTTAGAAGCAAATAGGTTTGATAAAATGCGAATTTGTATTAAAATATTTTTTTATCCTAAATTCCGGTTTACTAAAATGAAAATAATTGCAATTTCTAATTTTAACCAATTTCAAAATTCATTTGATGGACCGTCGGCATTTTTTTTAATTGACTCCGCAATTGCATATATCAGGCATATCTTTGAAGTCCCAGAAACCGGTAAAAATTAAAACCAGAAATAATGATAGCACGAAATATTATTAATATCAGAATCGCTGCAAAACTTGCAGAAAGCGTTGAAGTTCATGTTAATCTACACTGCATCCCTCAACCAATTTTGGCCCAAGATGTAGCCCTCAAAATTGTTAAAGAATACATATACTTAGGCATAAATTGCAGTTAGGTAAAGCCAACTTTGACGGTGAAAATCGCCAGAAGAGAGCAGCATGGCTTTTGGGAAGTTGCATCATTTCTTGGAGTTATTTTTGCCACAACTTGACTTATGGACCTAAGATGTGGAACATAACGGTGAAGACGTGCAACACACGTCATGTCATTCATGCCACTCACAGAGCTATGGAATGGTCAGGGATCTTCCTGAGGGGCAAAGGTTGCATATGGCAGAAGACCAGATGAAAAGCCCCTAGGTTAATCTTAAATATTGTTAAAAATGTTGCCGCCGATGATGCCGATGAAAAGGTCGGCGGCGGCGGCGTGGTCAAAATGACCGGCGGCGTGCGCCGCACCGATCGGCGCATATGTCTAGTACGCACTATGTAGAAGCATAATTTTCCGGACCCACCAATTAACTATCATTTTACGAAAACCTAATCCAGATACACTCGAACACAATTGACTTACTGCATTACGATGCGCTGTGGCACACGCACACGCTTGTTTTTTGCGGGGGGAGAGGTCGAGCTACGCACTGTACTGCAACCTCGCCCTAAGCAACTACTCTCACGTAAACTACAACTGAACTAATATATGCCAAAAGTCTCACGTATTCCATTTATTTCCTAATTAACTCTGTATCCAGTACGATGGACGAATTTACGTGGAGAGCCTTTCGTTCGAGTTGTTTGATTTGATGGCGAGGATGTGGGAAGGGTTGGATGCGGTAATATTTTATTTAACTCTGGTTGTTTGTTGTTTAGCTTGTGGGTTTTATTTGTATCATCATCATCATCATCAGTTCCATCAACTGCTGGACTAGGCCTCTCCTTTGAAAGGAGGAATTGGCCTACTATACCACGCTGGCCAAACGGGTTGATATAGGATTTGTATCAAGTTTTCCTTCTCTTACAGTGCTGTTCTCTGCATAATTTGCTCCCTCTGTCGGCTCTTACGACACCCATGGGATGATATGGGGTGGTGACAATTCGTATTCTTAATCCGTCACCACACGGACAATTTTATTTGTATAGGCTCTGGTAATTCTTTGTTATAATCTTTTTTAGTTCATTAAATATGCTATAAAAATATAAAGGAAATTCTACACATCCAGGGCAATAAACTCCCAAGATTTTAGCATATTAGATGTTGACTGTACTTGTCAGTATGAAATGATTGTACTTGTTATTATGAAATTCTTGTTTTAGAGCATCGCAAAGAAGCAACCGTTGCATTCATCATAAGTAAAAGTTCAATGTTTGATTTGATGATTTTTCCCAGTTTGGTGGTGACCCAGAACAAAAGTTGTTCATAAAAACGAGTTCAATCACCCTTAGAGATTCGCCAGAATCAGATATACCAGATACCTTGTCGCCTTTGCAAGGTAACTAGATATCATACGTATAATGGAAGAAAGGAGGCCTATTATTGTAGACTACCACGCAGTTCACGGGCTTAGATTCTGAGGTGCTTTTCTCAGAGTTTTCAGAAGATATATAGGTGTTCTCTTCTTTGCCCCATTTAGACCTATGTAGTAATAGCTTGACGCAACCTGTACAGTGTATATATTTCGACCAATGGCGTTATCTCTGGAAACAAACGGGTTTATTAGAATAAAATTATTTCAATTAATTTTGATTATAATTTAAGTGAAAGTATGAAAACGATATTGTTTATAATTCACATTTTGTGGTAAGTAGACCCACAAAAGTAACCCCATTGCTCGACTATTTGCTCAGTGTGTATTCTTTTGTGTATTGATGTATTGGGGCCAGAAGGTACATTCTGGTGTTTATGAACTTTACCAAAATGTACCCTTAAGCCCCGCTCACCTTTAAAATAACGTGCCTGGGAGCAAAAAGGGCAGCGCACGAGCGTTGTCGATGTGCAAGGTAGACTGGCAAAACAAGTTTCCGAACGCAACCCAGAGTAACAATGAACTATCAAAGTGACAGTACCGACATTTCAGTTGTCAATGAAGAAAATAAACAAAAGTTCAATGTGAATCTACAATAAACTATAATTATAAAGTAGTTGAACATGTAAATTAATGATAAAGTGTAGGAGCCATCTGAATCATTATAATATATAATGCGTTGCTGTCATGAACGTTAATACATCTTAACGGGATATATAAGAATATAAGTAAATACAGAACGGAAAAACAAATGTGGGTACCTAAGGCTAGTGCGAAGTGGCTTTGCTTGAACCTCCAGAAGATGATACCTTTGGGTACTTGTCGAGAAGTGGGTTGAGCTCCTCCATGGAAACGACTTTGTGCCGACTGCCATCCAGAGGCTTGATGTTTATTACCCCGTCCTGCGTCCAGCAACTCTTCATCCCGAAGTGTAACCTCGCTTTAGTGAAAACGGACTGCCGGGTCTTAGTCAGGAACTCCTTAACAGAAGCAGGGCATCCTTTGAGCTTTGTCTTTGCCTTCCATACTACAGACTTACAAACAGAACTGACGAATTTCACCAGAATGGGTCGATGATGGTCTTTGCTTGAACTCCCTAATCGGTGACACACCTTGATGGAGGTTTCTTTGATATCCTTAAGACCCATCTTCTCATGAATAATGTCAAGGGTCATCAGAGAACAGTTTTCTCTCTCATGTTCACGTATGCCGGAGAAGATTAGTGTTTTCCTTCGCTGCCTGGTTTCGAGAATATCAACTGCCTTGGTGCATTCGGCGATCTGACTCCGAAGCAGACGAAGCATGCTAAATGTCAGCTCCCTGAAAGTCCGGAACTCCTCGGCAACCTTTGCCACAGTGTCCTTAGCTCCGCCTCATAACTGCAGCTGTGCCTGAAGCTCATCCATTTTCTTAGTGACACATTCCTCCAGGCTCTTCTGTGCCAAATGGATTTCAGTGATTTGTGCCATCTTAGTTCTTGCCAAAAAAAAGTGAATTTCAAGAGATGACTGTGTTGATCAGCTGGCAGGTGGTGTTTTATAACTTTATTAGTGTATCACATAAAGTGCCACTAACACAAGGATGGGTTAAACTATATGTAATAACTCTTATTTACTTTGATTTTTTACCAAAATAATAGTAAAATTTATTACAATTAAATTTTCGGTTCTTAGATGTGTGTTTACTTTATTTACACCTACCGCCCAAAAAAAGTATATTACAACATTAAAAGTAAATAATATACTCAGTTAATCAATAACTGTGCATAATAACTACGAAAACACAATCAAATCAATTTTGTTATTAACAAAAAAATACTTGCACGAACGGGCGCGTGATGAGCAAAATGCCGCGCGTCTCGATGCACCACTCACAAACCCATCACCACGCAGTCATGGTGGCACTGAGCACCGCGGGAGTTTCGTCAGAGGAGAGGGGCTGACATTTTTGGAAGGTACTGAGAAGCTTGTAGTGACACAGTATAGCTAAAGATGAAGTTTACAGTAATAAATTTATGGGTGAGCAAAATGCTCATAGCGCGCCGTCTCACGGGTTAAGCGGCAAGGCGGCTGCTTAAACCACTACGCCGCAATGGTTATATGTTGCAAAGATTAGCTTAATATAATTATATAGCAAAAGTATAGTAGATAAAACAAAGCTTGTTTATCCCGCCGGCTCATTATTTAATTCAATAAACCCTAGTCCCTTACCCCTGTAGGTAGGTACTAAGGAATATCCAACCTGCTAACTCTTACATAGGGTCTACACCCTAAATCTCATTATTATTGAGTGGATTACAAATAAGCTCATTACATTGCTTAGATGAAACTGATAGTGTAAAAATTAAGAACTGCCCGAAACTGAAAGTCCCCGCCCTCTCATTGAAAACTGGCAGGGGTGGAGATTCTATTACGTGATATTTTTAATTGTTATTAGCAAAAATGTAGGGTTGCTTGTTTTAAGAATGTGTCGCGACGTTCAAATTGGAATAGTACTTTAGTGGTTTTGTTTAGTTCGAAAATGTCTTAGAAAAGGGTTATGATGAAGTAATGATGAAGGTAAAAATTTTAGATGTTACCAAGGCCAAAGTAATTATGCATTTTTGGTTGAAAAGTAGTAATTTATAGTCTGTATCGACAACTTTTTTGGCTCCCGCCTGGACCTTATAGTTGGTTGCTATTGGAGTGTACATTATTATAACGTAGATATTAATAATTTATCAATATCTACGTTTAGATACTTTAGTGATAAAAATTATACAAATGATGTTAGCGGTTTAAACAGACTATTTTTCGATACTATTTATCTCATAAAATTGCTTCCTTGATTTCTTGAAAGATTCCAGTAAAACAATCCTGGAAAATCGATGTGTTTGAACAAACGTTATTAGTCTCTCTTTCAGAGAAATCTCATTAACAACATTTAACAAGACAAGACATAATTCCAAAACAAGGAATAAATAGAAATTGTTATATTATTATACTGGGTGCAAGGAACGGCGTACCGAAAACCGATATCAATACTAGTGATTCAGTACATGATACTGAGGCCATTGGCGGTCGAATTTTCCATACGGACTCATACGGACAGTACGAGTGTAAGTTCTTTGTAAGGACAACAAGTTGACGCTATGAGAAACTACCTCGTTTTTATACACTTACCAATCAAGCAAACCTGCTGGAATAATAAATTTTGTATCTGTGCCACCGCTACTGTGTTGTTGCTGTGACTTTAGCAAAAAAACTTACCTAGATACATTATAAAGACCTCATACCAAATTACTATATAGGTAAGTATTATTTTCAGCCTTATCAATTTTGTTTAAAAACAAGAATCCCCACTCAGGAATAAAATAAATCGTACGTCACATGACACTTTACAAACAATTCCAATGAGCACAAAGTATAACCAAATTCGAAGCAAAAACTTGTTGTTGATCACACGAACCTACAATACTCGCCGCAGTTCTAATCGGCAAGGCAACCGCTTTAAACCACCTGACCATACGTTCAAAGTAGTCTTTAAATATTAAAAACATTAGATCTTCTCCGGTATAACGGTAGGACCATATCCTACTGTACTCAACTGGAGTGCATATCTAGAATTAAATCGGTTAGTCTAAGAGACAACAATTTGCGGTGCTACAAACACGTCTCACGGACGTTGCGGTTCTGAGTTCGCAACTTTACTAGTTGGCATGTGGTTGGGAGGCATTTGGTTGGTTTAGTAACGTCTTTGGAAAATATTATTGTACTGTATTAGAAAGCTTAACTATCCCAGTAGAGACAAAACATGCTGCTACGAGGGTAATTGAATTATCTCTTATATTTATTAAATATATGGTTATTTTTATAATTTAAGGTATTTACAGAATATAACTACCCTCTGGTCTCACATGAGGGCATTATACTGCTTTACACTTACTTCTACTTTAAACTTAAGTGCCTCTGAGTGCCAATTAAGAGCTTTGGAATTCCATACACACATGCAACGCCTTCAATATCAAGTATTAAGTCAGGCTAAACATGTTGAAATCATTCATCATTTTTGGCCGACTTTTCTAAAAGTTCTGCTTTCAATCAGACACCTATTTGCGCTTATTATTTTTTACGACAGGTTACTGTATTAGTTTTGTTAAAGAATTCATGTATATAAAGCTTCACACTTATTGTAGTCTACATCTTGATTTGTCATTCGTAACAAATCGGTCAAATCAAAGAACGTTGGTTGTGGTCACCAATTAGATGGGTGATCGCTTGCTGTGGTAATGAGATAATCGTGCTACCGTGCTTCGGTGTGTTGCGTCTTTCAACTCTGGGGTAGAGTAGGTATATAGGTCGCCACCGACATGCGCTAACCATTTTTGAGTGAGGCAGGAACCAGAAGTGACGCCCATACGTTATTGTCTCACACAAGAATTACGGACGTGTCAGAAGCTTTAGTTCTACGAAAAGAATAAAGACAATCTTAAGACCCGTATAACCATACCAATGCGTTCAAATTAACAAGAGAGAGAAACATGCCTTAGATGAAACGAAAGCAACCCGTTTAAACATTGGTTAATTACGCACACAAAATCAAATGATTAATTTACACGATGTGTGCAAATAAATGTACTTATAGGCGAAAGGATTCCATTTTCAAATCATGACGAGCTATGTTCTAATAAAGTGGGGCTCATTAAAATTGGTTGGTTAGGTATTGCGTAACGTTAGTAGGTTATGGTATTAATGAATCATTAGGTGTGTTAACAATGTGTTCCGTGGAATATGGTGTTATGGATTATTTTGCCTGACCTGTTTATTTATTGTTTTGTATTTGTTGTTTATATTGTAGGCCTAAGGTTCCTATAATCTAGTGACCCATACATAGTCATATTGTTTCCAAATTCAGAAAATTATTCGATCAATAGTCAGAGGGAAGCATTCTGGTAACAAACCGTGAATTCTGACTACATTGCACAGGGTTGCAGGGAGCTATTGTTGTGGAAAATTCAATATTCCTGCTAGTACCGACCATTAAATTACCAAATGCAAACCGTTGGATGGTATTCCATCGTACGAGAAACATTAATAGAGATGAAACAGAAACCAAATTGCTTTGTGTGTAGCTCAAAGTTTTATCCAAGCCATTGGTGTCATATAATATGAAAACCGATCTCTATGTCTAAAGGATATATCTTTAATTATGTTTTTATAATAGTCTACTAGTCACTGTGGTTGAAAATGTGTAATTTTGTAACCCTATATACTTATATGGGATTACAAAGTTATTTATGCAGGTGATGTATCTCAAAAACTGGACCGAAATCAAAAAATGTTTTAGTTTTTCCTTGATTCATATACTAAACACTAATTGTATTCTAGCTTCTATATCTGCTAGAAGTGCTTTAGACTTTTGATGATCGGTCAGTGAGTGACAAAATTAAGAAACTTTGACTCGTTATAATTCTTAAACTACTGGTTCAAATTAAATGAAATTTGAAATATACCATATTTATAAAATACCTCCTTGGTCACTAAAATCAGGCTTCCTGTTTTATCCACAACGAAGTTATATAGTGTCGAAAATGGCCTGAACTGCTTCGAGAAAAGGATGGTACGGCCGTGCCGCTTTTTTGGTCGACTCGGCGGGGGCACTGCATTGCCCCCAGATATTTGTTGCCTTAAGACACTACTGTCCTAAAAGTAGACTCACTGTTATTGTGATATACCCTTGATTTATATTATGTTATATTAGTATCCACACATACTTACTAATTCCACTTTAGTTTTTATCTAAACACGGCAGCAAACTGCTAAGCCTTTGCAAACGTATGTTTTGCGAATAAAATACGCTACTACGCCATTCTACTCCATTTCAGGGCAACTATATAAAATAGGGCAATATCTATATATATTACCAAAATCTATAATATAATAAAATATTGCTAATTTTATCAGTAGTGTAATATCCTAGTATATGATTATAAGAGTTATGAATAGAGAGTGTCTTGGTGATCTAAGACACTCTCTATTTATTTCAAAACTCTCCTTGGCGTCATCATAAACTATGACTACCATTTCGAGAAGTACGTTTATATGTAAATTCATCGCAGAGTGGTAACACCTGGGCGTATCAGTTCCCGACACTCCAATCCAAGATAGTGCCGTCACAAGCAAAACATAATCCATTTGAATACGTCCCACATCAACTGCATTTATCCACGCGTACATTTACAACTCATTTATTCCAAATAATACTACTATCTAGACCCTTATGCAGAGTTAATTCACAAATCCCTTGAAATCTTTCCGGGTCTCGAATGAAATTTATGGGCCCGGCTTAATTTTGTGCCTTTAAAACGTGATTTGGTGCGACAGGGGTTCTGACGTCATGGTCCGCTTTGATGAACTTGTTGGGTGTAATGTATCATCCCTTAGGGTATGGCTAGTTCTATGGTATGGAATTTTAGTCATGTTAGTGAATGTATGGGTTCGTTTCTTTGGTGTGAGTTTTATTTAAAGTTATAATTAAAAGATGATAAGATTATATTTTTGTTAGTTGTCATGTGCAACTTTTAAATTATGCTAATAGAATATTTATTTTGTTAAATTTTCATAATTACATTACAGACGATTAATTATAACTATATACATTACTACCTACTATACTACTATACTAAGAATATATATGTACATAAAACTAAAAATAAAAAGTGAAAATATATATATGTACGGCGTGGCGGTGGCGTCGTAGAATGCCTCCGCATCAATATTATCGGGTAACGTGCCCAGAAGGCTGGCAGCATTGCCACGCTGTATGGCAATGCTGATTCTTTGAGCAAAGAATAAACCAGCCTACTGGTCACGTGAGACGTCGACTAACCGTTTAGATATTTCTTGGTATAAAGAACGAGCGCTCGGACCCCATGAGCCTAGCGTTTCCACCCCAAACGGCTCAAATACGTAATTAGCTACTAGATTACTGTATTTGCGCCGTTTGAGGGTTTCCGTAGATGCAGCAGCAGCGCCAGCATGGCCTCCCGAGCTTGGAACATGGGATGGCGCGAGGGTGTCTACGCAGGTTGCGTCCCACACCAAAGGCCTACCCATTTTCCATGGCAACAACGACATAACCTCAGGCCTCTTCCCGGCGTCGCGTAGCAAACCATTTGGTTCAAGTATAGCTGGTACACCAGACGCGACAAGAGCACGACGGATTATGTCATTTAGGTGAGCATGACGAGGAATTCTACCAGCGCTTCTGCTGCAGGATAGCCCATGGTGTCCGAGGCTGTCGACGTCTTCTCCACAATGACATTGATGCGGAGAAACACACGGAGCACCTAAACGGAGACAAGTGGCGATACGGAACGTCTCATCGACCAACATGGTTCTTGTGTTGGACGATAGTAGTGCCTGAAGCCATAGACCGGATTCCCATTCCCCCACAGCCAGTAAGCGAGCACGCTCTGTAACATTAAAAGATGTATCCAAAGGATTTTTCCTCACAATGTTACAAAGCGGCGCGTCCCACTGTCTTTGGGAGAATAGATTGGTGGGCAAATCAGTGTTTGGACAAGCCATTTTCCAGGCGTTTATAGCTTCGGTTTTGCACAGCACTTCTGAGTTAACTAGTGTAGGAATAATATTTTTCTAGTTAACTCTTACGTGCTGTGAACCGAAGACAGGGACGCCGGTAAACTGACACTGGAAATTTTCGAACGAACGCCTAGCCCACCCAAACGTATGGGTAAAGATGCTTGTAGCCGGGCTCGGTCGTCCAAGTCCACATTTAATATTTTATTTAAAGTAACTTGTATAATTTGGTCGATTTGTCCTAATAATGTTATTTTTTTCCAAAGTTGCGATGATCTTAAGGCATGAGTAAATTTTGGGACGAATGTATATTAATTTTGAATAGGCAACCTGAAATTTCACAAATTTTTTTTATCTTTTCTTCTAAGAAAGAATCAAAAGCTTCTTCAAATACGGGCGAACCTAGGAGGCAAAATGAACTCTTTTCAATAACTTTGATGTTTGGTGCCAAATTATTAAATTTAGATACTATCGAAAGATTTTTTGTAGAGTCCGTTGTATTTATAAACAACTCACACTTACTAGAATTTAGTTCCAAGCCAATAGATGCGAATTTATTTTTAATAAAAGCTAAATCTTGTAATACTATGTCTAGACCTCCTCCTAGGGTTCCGTCATCTAAATACCATACATTAAATTTTGAATTTATTTGCCGAATAATGGGTTGTATAGCTAAGCTAAAAATGACTGGTCCAAGATTGTCTCCTTGTTGGCATCCAACTGCAGATTCCAAAAGATTGTCCTGGTATAGTAATTTTGTGGGATACCTGTGACATTGCCAAAGATATTTGTAAATTTTAGGGGTTTCTTATTTTGCCTGTGCCAAGAAAGTGTCCCTATTAGTGAATAGGGACACTTTCTTGGCACAGGCAAGGTTGACTTGAAGAACGCCTTCAATTCAGTGGAATTGAAGGCGTTCTTCAAGTCAACCTTCCAACACCACCACTTCCAACTTCTAAATTATTGAGCTATCTCAAAAATATTCTTGATGTATCATGGAAATACCTTTTTAACAGTTATTTGTTAAACATTTATAGCAATAAAGACATAATTATGGTAGTCATGAACAACGTTTTCGTATTATATGACAGTACCTCTACAAAAAAACATCATTTCCTTTTTTATTCAAATTGCATCTAAAATGCTGAAATTGAAACGAGAAGAAACTATAACAGAACAAAAATAAGAGCCGCAGTCACACGTTATTAGTTGTTTTGTTACGGTTCTATATAACGTGTGTTGTTTTGTTATTGTTTTTCCAGTAACTTTGTTTTTTTCAGCATCCTGAAAATCTTGTTTCATACTTTATCAGCGTCGATTTTTTGTCGTAGTAGGGTTTTAGTTTTTTTACTTTTTAATATTTAAACTATTTTGGTGTTAAATCACTGTGGTTCTATACTATGTATTTACTTGCAAAGACTAAATTGTCAAATACAAAGTAAGTATATTATTACAAATGATACCAAACACGGTGTATCTATCTTATTTTTATTTTTTCACTCATGACTTTTTGTCAGCTAGAGGGCGCCACGTTTAATTTAAGCAATATTTTTGATAAGTACAAGTGAAGCCCTTTCAAGTGATATCAAACACGGTGTACCTATTTATCTTAATATTTACTTTAAACACATGATTTTTTGTCCGCTAGAAGGTGCCACTTTAAATTTAAGCAATATTTTGGAAATGTGCATGTGACGCCCTTTAAAATGATATCAAATATGATGTGTTTATCTCATTTTTTTTTTTACACAACACTTTTTGGCGCTAGAGGGCGCCTCATTGAGTTTTGTGACACGTCACGTAGCCTTTGTTCAGCGGACGATCAAGACCGTTCTAACAATACCTCATTTGACGAGTTCCGATAAGTAGCTTAAGAGCTATGAGGGAACAGATGAACGTACACACATACAGAGCCTGTCAAAATCATAACCGACAGTGATCTTATACTAATACTAGTTTCCCGTGGTTTCACGCGCGTCCTGACGGACCCCTATTTTTTCTAAAATAAAATATAGCCTATGTTACTCGCAGATAATGTAGCTTTCTAATGGTGAAAGAATATTTAAAATCGGTCTAGTAGTTTTTGAGTTTATCCATTACAAACAAAAATACAATTTTTTCCTCTTTATAATATTAGTGTAGATAATATATAAAGCTGAAGAGTTTGTTTGTTTGGTTGAACAAACAAACAAAAGGAACTACTGGTCCGATTTGAAAAATTCTTTCAGTGTTAGATAGCCCAATTATCGAGAAAGGCTATAAGGCTATATAACATCACGCTATGAGCGACGCGAGCAGAGCAGTAGCCTTAAATAACGGGGGTGTAACCGCGGGCATCCTCTAGTACTAATATATAAAGCTGAAAAGTTTGTTTGTTTGTTTGGTTGAACGCGCTAATCTCAGGAACTACCGGTCTCATTTGAAAAATTATTTCAGTGTTAGATAGGTAATTTATCGAGGAAGGCTATAGGCATAACATCACGCTATGAGCCACGGGAGCGGAGTAGTAGCCTTAAATAATGCGGGTGTAACCGCGGGCATAATCTAGTCATTGATATGTAGGTAATGTTTTAATCTTGGTTTTAAGGCGCTGTTATACGTCAGAACCCGTGAAACACCTAATTTTTTGTCGCGCATCTAGCCATAACGGTACATATTACAAACTAGCAAAAATTAGAGCTTAAAGTCAAAAGTCTGAACAAAAGACTTTTAAAAGAATTTTTCATGTACGTAAAATAGAATCACGGTAAAAAAATCACAAAATCGAGGCATAAAATAATCTTTCGTCTCACTGTTTGCAATATTTTGATCGTAAGCTGTCATATTTTTTTTTATAATACTGTAGGAAATCTAATGAACTAAAGAATTATCCTATTTATTTTCATATTATACGTGTTTATTTTGTAAAATTAAATAAAATCTGCCAAACGTCTTTGATTTTGACGCTCGGTAGATCCCATCAATATCAAACGCTTCAGCAATTTAAACCTTATTAGCATAAGCGGTGTACTGAGTGTCAGTTGCTAGTTTACGTCCCGCCCAGACCTCATCATTCGGCTATGAGCCCTGTGAGAGATAGGTCATGTCGCTTGCGTCTCCGCTGCACGAAATTTTACGTAAACCTGTTTCTTATTATAATACGCCGATTTGAGTTCGTAATTTCATGTTTTATGTTATAGACTGAATACTTTGAATCAAATAGGCTTTTCATGTAACTATGGGCACATATAATTAGGACCTAAGTTTATACTCTTGTTGCGTTTAATGTGTTATTGTTTCTGTGCTTATAAATATATAATTAGAAGAATAAAATATGGATAATTAGAGAAATGAAGTTCTACGCTCGCCACCTATTACGTGGGATCAAAACCGATGGCGAAAAGTGGGTGTTTAATATGCCTCTGCCTACCCCTTCGGGGAAACAGGCGTGAGTCTATGTATGTATGTATGTAAGTTCTACGAAGGATTTGTACAAGAAAGCGTCGTAATAAAATAGAAATTCATCCATGGCCAAGTGATTATGAAATATGTAACATTTTTACACAAATTATTTTCATAAGAGTCTTTTATGACTAACTGTGTTACGTATATATTATCGATGATGCATAATATAATTATATAAATTATTCTCACAATACAAAGCTGCCACAGTTTTCAATTTTTGAAAGAGTAATAACATAAAATCGAGTCATTTTATGTACCTATATTTCAAATTCATTAGCTTGTCAGAGCGCCTGGAGCGCTAAGATGCCGCCACGGCGAACAATAATGATGACAGCGCTAATATGGCGCTCCGCAATCCGCACACAAGCGGTAACGAATGTTGTATTATTTTGTTTTGAACATAAACCTTTTTAGGTACATCGGGTAAAACTTTGATTATTCATAAACTATTAGGTATGTCTCAGTACATCTAATATCTTTTTAATTTCTAAAATCAATCATTTATAAGTAAGAAGGTGACTTCTCTGTTTGCTGTAACACAAGATATAGTATTTTTTTAATAATGAAGTACGTAACTAATTATCATTATTGTAATTACAGTGAAGTTAAAGATAACAGTTCTGCAACGTCTTACACACATTTGACTTCAGTCATTCCTAACACGATCTGTTCAAGAGCTAGCTAAGAAATGCCAAACAATTTTTTAACAAATTTGACTCAAATTCCGTAGTGATAAGCAAAAATTATAAGAGGGATAGCAGTGATTGGTTCGAATTGCTTAAGAATATGTTGACAGATTGAAATTTTTGTATAGTGGTAAAAAGAAGAGATAACAGCAGTAAAGCAAACTTAGTAAAAAATATTTTGTACAAATAAAATATTTGCAATTTAAAATCAGTTGCGCATTGAATCTAAAATGAACAACTGGCTTTGCAACAACTGGCGAAGCAAGAAAATGTTACAATCGAGCATTGTGGATTATTCGATTATTAGTGCCACGCCAGATGGATTAATAGGTCAAAACACGATTGTGGAAATTTAATGTTCTAAAGTTGCCTATAAGAATGGCCTGGAGAATAGTATAAGAGCAAATTAAATACAAATATGGAAACATGATAAAAAAGTGAACTGACTGGTCTAAACAAATATTGTAATTGTTTTTACCAAATTCAGGGGCAACGCCACGTTACACACCAACAAAAGTGTTTATTTGCTGTGTGGAGTGGCGAAAGTATACCACTAAAAATAGAAATTATAGAAAGAGATGATGTTTTCTGGGAGATGCTTGTGGCGTTTTATATGAATTGGCAGTTGCCTGAAATTGTTGATTCTCGTCAAGCTCAAGGGATGGCATTGCGAGATCACGGAGAGGAAAATGTTTCATCAGTGCTTGAAATTTCTACAATACCAAGCCGTAAAAGGAAAGTAAATGAAACTGTGCCTCGTGAACAACAGCAAATAATAAGTATTGAAGCCTTATCACCTCACACACTGCCTTTAACATTCGATGAGAATAAAGAAAACCTGCCGGGTTGTAGCAGACAGCTAACTTTTGATGAGCTGTAAACTCTGTATTTCGTTAATAAATTATAAATAAATATAAATAAATATCTTTTAATATTTATTTTCTTTGAAACAACACATCTTTGAAGTGAAAGAATTTTTTTATATTTTTCCATTCAAACATGTATGAGGAGAGCTAACGAAAAAGCAGTAACTCAAATTCTAATTCTATAATTTTCTAAGTGACATAGCAGTATCTCATGAATAAGGTATATCCACATATATTTTTGATGTTTCATCTATTTTGAAAAATAATGATGGGTTGGGTTTCGAAAGGAGTCGCCTGAATTTGAGGGTATTGGTAGTGTAGGGATCTTAAGGTAGTTTTTTTTAATCCCCTAAAAGTAATTTTGGCTGCCGGAGTTGCGTCTAAATATTTTTAAACAATTTCCAAAATTTCATAAATACTTCGGCAATTATGCAAAACGGAACATAGTTTTTATACTTTAGTACAGTTTTACAAATGTAATTTTTATGTTTTATATGAAAATCGTGAAACGAAACGCAAAACTGCCATCTTGGAATGATCATATTGACAGCTAATGTCAAATTTGTGCGTCATTGCTTTCGAGTGCCTTGGGTTAGGTGCGACTGTAATAAGTAAATAAATAGGTTATGTTAGGTTCTCTTTTGACCCTAAATCCGAAAATAGGAGCCCTTCGCAGGGCTCCGACAACCTTAGTTTATTAAACTAGTGTGATGAATGTGGAAGTTGGTAGCGCCATACACACCGATGTTTGGAGATTTTTTTTTTCAGAGGAAACCAAGTATTTCCGGCAAGTGAAAATGGTGAGGGGGGTTTCAAGACCTCCCCTGCTGCCTCTCCAATTACTCACAACCCCTAAAAACGGCGACGTATTTTGAAACCTTTGCCATAATAATTATACCTATAATAACAATAAACATCCATAAATAAATAAATGAAATCAACTTTTACTAAACTTCAATTATCTCGTAACTCGCTTTAGTTGAGATACGGCTTTTGCGCTTAGTAGAGCAGTATTGTGTTTTTTAGGGTACCGTAGCCAAAAATTGTAAAAACGGAACCCTTATAGATTCGCAATGTCTGTCTGTCTGTCCGCCCGTATGTCACAGCCAATTTATTGCAAAACAGATTTGAAAACTGGCAGGAATGGAATTAGATGTAGGTATTCTATGAACTGCTTCACTATTTTTATACAAAAACAAAACAAACATAATAATGGCCTCTCCATACATGGAACTGACTTAATTATTTTTATCATCTTACGGCACGTCGGTATTTACCTACTTTCGTCAACATTTAATACCTGTAACCTCTAATGTAAACCAATTTTGCTCATGGCTGCACTGAGAACAAAAATTGCGCTATGCCTATATTGTACAAACAGATTGATGTATGTAATATAAATTTTAATATCGGTATCTCAATTCAATATGCTAAAACGTTTTGCTTGCGATTTTGAAATATTGGAATACGGATGTCGCCAGAATACGGTCGCACACGACGAGAATGAAGGGGGGCGCCCCGCAGTAGACGGAGCTAAGCTCCCTTCACCTCCCCTGCTTCAGTCCCTCATTTACCAAAACAGTCGCTTAGCAAAGCGCCTTAAATTGGCTTATGTTTTTACTCCATTAAGTTTCCTTATAGAACGAAGGAGATTTAAGCAATTGCATGTACGGCGTAGTAGTTTCAGTGGTTGTTTTGCTATGGTCAGTATATTGCGTGGTGTGAGTTTGATCAGTGAGACAACACTTTGTAAGGCTCATAAATTGTTGTTACAAATTCAGGTGTTGTTTGGATGGTTGTAAAGTTTTCGCAATACAGGCATCCCTGTCCATCCTTCATAACAGTAGTTCTATTTTTAATCAGATGTAAATAATTTTATTTAGAAAAGTTCTTTTTTTATTATAAAAGACATATTTTATGTATAATAATATTTTCCGTGGATTTTTATTCATCACAGTTGTGAAAGTTTATATTAAATAATAAATAAAATAAGGTTATATTAAATTATCTAATATAATACGACGATTATTTTATCCCATAAAAACAATACTTGTCAAAAATACCAAATGGCAGACTTGGCAATCGCATTAAACAATCTAATTTATATATGTATTACTTATGAGATATATTGTGTTTCCATGCGATGGCCGAGTCAATATATTTATTTAAAACATTAAAGATTTTTAATTAACCGACTTGGTATTACATGGATCTCATAACGTTTTATTTATTTATTAAAACTTTATATACACAATAGTATAAAGGCGGACTTAATGCCATGGGCATTATCTCCCAGTCAACCTCAGAGTGGTGCAGAGAGAAAAGAAGTAGGTGTAATATAATGAAAACTAATTTGAACTAATATAAATTATAACTAAGTATATTATAGACCTAGATGATACATTAAAATAAATACGTTAGGTACATAATATAATATAAACATACATGATATAGATATATGTTAAAACTACATAAATACACAAAGGCATATATAATATATATACTATAAATATATAAACACATACATACATATTAAACCACATTGAACTTAAACGACTTAAGATACAATCGCCGACTCAGCCAATAGGAGCTCCTTCACCTTGAACTTGAAAGTGTTCTTCGTCTTAGCCATCCTGATTTCAAGAGGGAGGGCATTCCAGAGAAGGATAGATTGAATAGTAAAAGAGGAATGCAGAAAGTTAGAGTTGTGAGGAGGTACCGTGAGGAGAAGATTATGAGATCAACGGAGGTTTCGTTCATGGTTGGAATATAAGTATTGGAAGTAGGAAGATAAATACTGGGAAGAGGTTGAAGATGTAAGAATAGTATAGAGGGTAGTGAGAGCACGCAAACTACGGCGCTGACGTATGGGAAGCCACTTTAGTTGGGAACGATAAGTAGACACGTGGTCATACTTGCGAAGATTGAAAATGAATCGAATGCAGTTATTTAGAAGACGGTCAAGTTTATCAAGGAGGTTTGCATTCAGGTCAAAGTAACATACATCACCATAGTCAATGAGGGGGAAGATTAAGGTCTGCACAAGCATTGTCTTTGTCTCGGATGGTAGTATGTTCCTTAGACGGTAGAGAGCGCGCAGAGCACTGGTGACCTTTCGACTCAACTGAGTTACCTGGACTTGCCAATTCAGCGTGGTGTCTATGTGAAGCCCAAGGTTTTTGACAGCAGGACATAAATCGACGGTGGTTCCGTTAAAGGTTATGGGCGGCAGGATCGATAAGTCTAGTGTTTTTAACATCCATTGACTACCCACAATGATGGCTTGGGTCTTGCTAGGATTAACGGTTAGCCCAAACTTGCGACACCAGGACAATATCGCCGTCCCCAACGAATAAGATCGTAATAAAAAAAAGTAAAATTTACAGGAAAAATAAAAAACCGTTTTTTGATTATAACTTCTTATCAGTTTTACATAGTAAACTCGTTGATATACCAATAGATAGGTATTTTTTTGTTGTGTAAAGAGTAGTAACTTAAAAAAATATTAGTTTAACACCCATAAAAATATAATCAAAAAATCATATTACCAAAATGTAAACACAATTTTTAAACCGTAATGCAACAATACGATTTTATTCGAGTAAATTGTTGACAGTGACCTATACAGCAATAGTTACTTGCGATCGGTATCAGTAAATTGGTTAACATTAATATTCCATAGCACAAGGAATGGTAATATACTTTACCGCATTAAGTTATTTTTATTGTACCCGAATAAAATTGTAATTACAGTTTACTGGAAAAAGGATAACTTCAAGGGGTCAGTATTGATTCATTATGATGATATTCGTCACAAAAATCAGTTTTTATTTATAGACGAATAGTACAGGTAAATTCATTACAAAATGTCTAACTCGGAAAGTAATCGTACGAATCACGTGAAAAAAATTCACAAGGTGTAATCGCACCTCTAGAACAATAATTTCCCAAAAAAGCACTTCTATCGCAATAGTTGATTACGATATTATTCGCTGGGGACGGCGATATAGCGTTCAAGTCGTTATTGATTTTGTCGATCGCCTCAATGATGTGTTCCACACTTACTTGGGAGTAAATCTGCAAGTCATCGGCGTACAAATGGTAAGCGCACTGAAGATTTTGAGTTAAGAGATTTATAAAAATAGAAAATAAAAGAGGAGAGAGAATGCCGCCTTGAGGAACGCCAGAAGTAGTATCAAACCATGGCGACGATAACTCATGGACGTGGATCGACTGCCGGTGACCTCGAAGATAATTTGAGAACCAATCCAAAGCTCCAGCCGAGACCTTGAGGTGGGAGAGGATAGATAATAGGATATCGTGACTAACGGTATTGAAGGCATTTGAAAAGTCAATTAATACCAGAACAGTAATTTTGGTGTTTTCCATGGCCTCAGGAATTTCGCCAGTCACTTTAAGGAGGGCGGAAGTTGTGCTATGTCCAGGTCTGAAGCCTTATTGCAGAGGACTCAACAACTTGTTGTGTTGAATAAAATTAGAAAATTGCTTGTGCGCACAGGCCTCTAGCACTTTAGACATAAAGGGTAGGATAGAAATAGGACGGAAGTGTTCAGGGAGGGAGGGATTTTGGATTTTGGGAAGAGGTATTATATAGGCCTTACGCCACAGGGAGCCTTTTTGATGTCGTCTGGAGACTCTGGAGAAAAGCAAAAGGAATCAATGTTGGGTTGAGGTAACCCCGCTGAATAATTAACAGTGTGACTCACGACTTGGTGATCCAGCGAAGCAGTAGTGGTGAAATATCGGTTGATATCATCCAAGTCGTGAGTCCTATGAAAATCAAGACGCCGCTGTTTGCCAATGCCTAGTGTTCCGAGGAACTTCCAGGTACTAGCAGGCGACGAACAAGAGATATTATTGAGGATATGTCGGCGTTTGGCGTTGCGCACCATCTGATTGCACCGATTTCTTGCAGACTTAAAAAGCACCCAATTTTCCACACATCGATCTCTCTTGTACTTTCTAAACGCACAGTCTCTACGGCGCATTGCCATCCGAACACCCTCTGTAATCCAGGGTGCTGGCGGACGCTTCAATTTCACCCGTTTCACGGGGGCATGGACGTCATAAAGATCGCAGACAACGGCGTTAAAAATATCTACTTTTTCATCCACCGTAGAGGCGGATAGTAAGCTGTCCCAGTTTACCATAGAAGCGTCTTGCTTCAGCTTATCCACATCCATACGACCAAAACAACGCATGTGCAGAACTTTAGGCAGGGATTTGGGAGGTTTCAGACGGTATGACAGGAAAATAAGGTCGTGACGGGAGAATCCAGGTGCAGAAAGTTGGCCATGGGATGTGACTAGGGAAGGAGCAGAAGTAAGCATTAAATCCAGCCAGGTGTCCTCCCCATTATCGTTGTGGTGAGTGGCTTGCAACGGCAATACGTGGAGGCTGGCTGACTGAACGATATCGAGTAGCTTACGGGAATGACAGTAATGACGGGAGAGGAGATCGGTATTGAAATCACCCATGACAATATGATGAGCATACTGAGACCCTAAAGATTCCAGAATCGGTTCGAGACTGGAGAAATAGTCGGCACAGGGGGGACAATAGACGACGCCAAGAACAGCTCTAGCGCCCTTGGGGTTAACCTCAATAAATAGGTATTCCGCAGCAGAAGAAGTAGTTGCAGAAGACGCTAGGATTTTAAACGAGCAGGTGCTGCGCAGGTAGATTGCAACACCGCCGCCTCTTTTACCGACTCGATCATTACGGATAAGGATGTAGCCGGGCAAAGAGTAGGATGTAGAAGAGAGAACTGGTTTTAGCCAACTCTCCGAAACCAAGATGACATTTGAACCCGAAAATGCTTCCAGCAAGTCATTATGATGGCTGGGTATGCTTTGCGCATTTATATGGCATACATTAAAAAATGATTGATTTGTAAATAACTTAAGCAGACATTCGCTCAACGTGCCATCAGCCGAGCAGAAACTTTCATTGTCCGATGAGGTAGCTGACTCATTGGCCGACATATGTATCAAAGTCCATAAATTTAAATATAATAGATATATGAATATAAAATACTGATAAATATAATAAATACTAAAAATATGAGTGAATACTATAAGCAGCACAGTCCTCTCTGCACCACCCGCCAGCATACAAAATCAAAAAAAAAAGGAGAATAAAATAACTAAACGTAGTTGTGAACGGTTTCCGAACGTACGTTAAAATACATTCTGACATCTGTCACAGTGTCACCTATATGTCAAACATCGTTTACAATTACAAGAAAAAACAAACTAAAGGCTAAACAGAAAACAGTAGCACGTGTGAAATAAACAAACAGTAACAAACAGAGAAACGGATAAATATTAAAGGGTTACTTACGCGCTCTGGAGGCTGCGTTCGACGTACCCGCAGATGCAACGCCACTCTTTCCCGCGGCTGCGGTATCAATATACTTGGGATATTTCTGCAGTAGGCTGTTCATCTCTTCAGTGGTGCATATTTTATGACGAGTGCCATCCGACGCCTTGACAACGATGACACCGTCCTGGGTCCAACACGCTCGCATTCCGAAATGCAGCCGAGCCTTAGTAAAAATCGCCTGTCTTGACTTCGTTAGAAATTCCTTTACGGACACTGAAGTACCCTTTAGTTTGGTCTTGGCTCTCCAGACTGCAGACCTCTGATCCAACCCAGAGAACCAGACCAGGATTGGACGGTGATGGCCCTCACTGGATGTACCGATTCTATGACAAACACTGATGTTATCCTTGGTGACATTTGGGAGCTCAATTTTCTGAAGAATGTTTGTCACAGAAGCCCTACAGTCCTCCTTTTCTGCCTCAGGCACGCCAAGAAATAACAGTGCTTTACGTTTGTGCCTGTTCTCGATGACATCGATAGCTTGGGAGCACTCTGTTATCTGCTTCCGTAGAAGACTGAGCATCGCAGACATGAGCTCTCTGAAGGTCCGGAACTCTTCTGCCACCTTCGCGACCGTGTCCTTCGCCGTACCTCAAGTTCTGCCATCCGTTTATTGAACATTTCTTCAAGATTGTTCTGTGCGGTCTTGATGTTTGTCAGTTTCGACATTGTGATGCCTCAACTCGAATGTACTTGTGCTTCCTTTGATAGTAAACTTGATGTGAATGTGTAGTGGTGGTGGTGCTGGCAGGTGGTGTAACTTGCAGATTTATGTTTACATTCAGCTATGTAACTCCTCTACAAATGTGAGTACAGTGTATTTACGGCTTACAATACACAGTTTAAACAATGTTTGTACATAAAAACGCTTTAAAATAATTAAATAGAATCTTTTAAATTTCGACTATGTGTTGACTTTTTAACACCTACCGCCAAAATTTTTACGGTCGCAAGACTCGGTATTTTTGACAAGTATTGTTTTTATGGGATCTCATTTCTTTTTGTAGATAGTCTTACTTTTGTCCTTTCCGGTACTTTCTACTTCTTGTACACCAACAACGAATTTTCTTAATTAAAGCTCTAACTGCAAATGTAACTTTGTAATGTTATATTTATATGGGATTACAATGTTATTTATGCAGTTGATGTATCTCGAAAACTGGACCGAAATTAAAATATATTTTAGTTTTTCCTTGGTTCATACACTAAACACTAATTGTTTCCTAAATTTGAAGCTTCTATGTTTGTTAGAAGTGCCTTAGACTTTTGATGATCGGTCAGTGAGTGACAAAATTAAAAATTTTGACTCGTTATAATTCTTAAACTACTGGTTCAAATTGAATGAAATTTGAAATACACCCTCTTTATACAATGTCTGCATGGTTACTAAACAATCAGGCTTCTAGTTTTATCCACAAGGAAGTTATAGGGGGTCAAAAATGGCCTGAATTGCTTCGAGAAAAGGATGGTACGGCCGTGCCGCTTTTTTGCTTGACTTGGTGGGGGCACTGCCGTGCCCCCAGATTTAGTAACCCATTATAAAAAGTTAAGTAGAACAGTTTGTCCCAGCTGTCATGGTAATTTGAATGTACTGTCACTGGCCTAGGCCATGGAATAACGTTATCCCTGTGTGGGTTGCAGAGGTCGGAAATCAGTCGCTAATATTCTGTTAAATCTGATTAGATTAGAAAATAAGCCCCAGACTCCAAAGAGAAGTGAAGTTTGAGTGCAACGCGATAACGCTTGTACGATGACGACCTTTTTGTAATACTTACCGCTATCACCCCATTTAACAACAAGATGTTGGGTTGAATCCTGTTGCGAATTCCACTGTTTTTCAAAAATACATACATATTATATTGATAACTTTTAATACATACATGGTCTCACGCCTATATACCCGGAGAGGTAGGCAGCGGTATATTGCTATACCCACTTTTCGCCAGATTTATTTTAGTCCCACGTAATAGGGGGCGAGCCTATTGCCGTACCGGGCACATTACCAGACTTCGTGCTGCTACTGAGAATTTCCTAACGGAGAAACCAAATAACCCTTTGCCCGACCCGGGGATCGAACCCGACTTCCGAGATCCCCCAATGCCACGCGCACATTTATGCTGCGAGACCAACGAGGTAGTCTTAACACGCGTGATGTTAATTTTTACCTTCCATATAATAACGTTTCATGGTTTGGATTGGCCTTTTAAGCATTTATAGAACATTTTTGAGTGTCGAAATTTTTACTTTCAAGCATATTAACTAATTATTCGAATATACCTATTCATAGCTTATGTCGCAGCAGCTACTTAAAAGTTACAGTTCTGTCAAATCTGTTTATACTCGAAGACGGACCTCGAGCTCTAGGGTTAATTAAAGTCTTGGATTCAACCGGAATAGCGACGATTATGGTTATTGACTGTATCTGCGTCTTTATTTTATTTTACCACCAGCAGACACGTTCAACACATATGACATACATGGGATACCTCCTCACGACCTCTTATCGACCGCAAACTCTGTCAAGGGACTAATAGAAGCATATCATTTAGAGGAAGGGTTTTCATGATTATGAATTAGATTCCAATCTATTAAAGTATGATGCTGATATGCATTGTTTGCAGACGGAGATTGACAGTTTACAAGAATCTTTGCTGAACATGACAAAAAAATATAATTTATCACAAAAACAAATAAATGAGCATATCTTGGCAATGGATGACTTAGTGGACTTGTGTAAGTATAACGAGCAGAGGCTCCAATCTCTTACCAATAATAATCATGGCAATCAACATAGCAAGTCGCCACAGATTCATCCACAGCCAACTACATTGAATTATTGCTCTGATTTGTTATCACCGTCTGATGCAGTGGGTAACAGCACCATTGATTCTAATTCTAAATTTGTCACTTCCTTCTCACCCCACATTACAAACACCAACAAACTTTTAATGTTTAGTGATGAGATAGGTAAAAACATGAGCCAATTGTTGAGGCAAATGACAGGTTTAGCTATTATTAACTTATGTATGCCTGAAGCAAGTTATTCTCAAATAATGCAATCTATTTTGTCTAACTCAGTATGAGTTAGAGTCCTGAAACAACAATAATTATATTTATTGGGAGAAGAGGAAATGCATATATAAATGTTATACAGAGATATTTTCTATTTGAGAAGTAAAATAAAAGTTAGAAAAAATCTGTTTCTTACAGTAAGCTGTTGCCACAAGCTGAAAATGATTATAGATTTAAGATTAATTCAAAATTGCATACTATGGCATTTTATAATAATTTGATTGACATTATTGACTCTAATGCTTTAGTTAGAAATTTTTATTTGACATATGATTATTATTATATATCACAGTTTTATAAAAGACAAATAGCATCATCGCCAGCTTATTATATTAATAACTCAGCCAAGGTTTTAGCTAACCACACTGCTTTTATTGAGCAGTCAAATTTGACATTTGATATGCTTGGAATCCGTTCCAAATTCTTTAAATTGAATTATGAGATAATAGAGTCAATCTCTGGCAATATATTTAATAAGACATCAAATTCTAGACCTAGTTTAAGTGACAAATATATAGTTCCATCAACCACACATACAAAAAATAATTCTAAAAATTGTCAACCTGGTGCATCAAAATATACAAGGGTTGATGGGTAAGGAGTTAGAATTGTTTATGAACTGTAAATATATTGATATTTTATGCATTACAGAACATTGGCTAAGAAGCCACCAGTTCATCATCCTCTTAGCGTTATCCCAAATTCAATCTGGGGTCCGCTTAGTAGTCTAACCGGATTTGGCTGAATATTAGCTGTTCTACGGAGCAACTGCCTGTGTGACCTCCGCAACCAGAAGGGACAGCGATATTCCATGGTTTAGACTAGTTTCAGTTTATTTTAGAAGGTACTGACGCTCTGTAACGATTGTCAAAGATCTTCGTGACAACCGGGGCCGACGGCTTAACGTGCTCTCCGAGGCACGGGACAAGCGATAATTAGCAGTTCATATTCAATATTAATAACCACCAGGTTGCAAGCTCGTTCAGTAGAGAAAATTTTATCCATGGTGGCTCGTTAATCATTGTAAATAAATTTCAAAAATTTAAAGAAAGGACGGACATTGTGAGCCTTTCTGTTGAGCGAGTAGTAGAGATTACATGTGTTGAGTTTGAGCAGTTCATTGTTATGAGCGTAGACAAACCTCCATGTGTACCATTTAAAAGTTTTTTAGTTATTATGGAGGATGCTCTAAGCAAAGTTTGTAATTGCCGTAAAACGGTTGCTATTTGTGGAGACTTTAACATTAACATATTAGAAAAATGCTCTTCCACTATATTTTTTTTAATTAATTTAAGTCATACAATTTATGTCATAATTTCTATGAACCCACTAGAGTGACTGCCACAAGTGGTACTTGTATTGATAATATATTTACTAGTATAAAACCATTACACGAATCTTTGATTAATATGCTTCAGTCAGATCACAGTGAGCAGTTAATCTGTTGTCCAAGAGAATGTCCGAAAGACCAGAGAAAAATTGTTAAATATAAACCAATAAACCAGAATCGACTTAAAACTTTAGAAAACAATTTATCTCGAAAAATGCATTGGTTGCCTCATCATGACCATCTGGATCAGTGATATAACTCTTTATTTAACTTAATTAATGACGAATTTCAAACTGTATTTACATCCAAAAAAAATAATGTAACTGACCGTCTGATGTTTAGTGACTGGGCAACTGAGGGTATTCATAAAAGCCGGATTAGGTAATATGAACTGTATAGTGAAAAGTCTTATAATAGTAGTCAGACCTTTATTAATTACGTAAGAAAATATTCCAAAACATTTAGACTAGCTTGTAATACGGCAAAATCTATCTATTTGAGAAATAAAATAAAATTATCTGAAAACACTATAAAGGCTACCTGGAATATCATCAACAATGAAACTGGCAGAGACAAAGCACGCAGCCGCGACTACCTTTTAAACATTAATAATGTGAGGATTGCAGAGGACCTGGAAGTTGCGACAGAATTTGAGAATTTCTTTGCTAATATACCTATAGTGACAACAGAGTCGCTCAACTCATCTACCATGTCTGCTGAAATGCTTCTTAGGGACTGCGTGCCAGAATGTGATGCAGCCTTTGAATTTACTGTTGTTACTACTGACGATATTCTCAAACAATTTAAAACTATAAATATGAAAAAGACAATGGATTTGTGGGGATTGTCAGTGAAGACTACTTCATCTTTTATTACCATAATTGCTCCACGTCTTGCAAAGGTATTCAATGGTTGCGTCGCTTCTGGAATATTTCCTGACTTAATGAAATATAGTAAAGTTATAAATTTATTTAAATCTGGTGACACAACCAACCATAGAGATATATACGCACATATAAATCTATGCAACCAACCCTTCTAATTTTCGACCTATTTCTGTACTGCCGACACTTATTGAAAAATTAATTCTTAGTCAGTTACTTAGTTATTTTAATAGACATAATCTACTCCACGAGAAACAGTTCGGATTAACGAGAGGTCGTTCGACTACTAACGCAGGAGTGGAGTTACTTAAAAGTATATTTGCTGCTTGGGAAAAGTCGCAGGATGCATTACGTATTTTTTGCGACTTGCCAAAAGCGTTTGATTGTGTACATCATGACACTCTGGTCAGGAAATTGTATCATTACGGCGTTAGGAACAAAGCTCTCGATCGCCTGGTTTCTTACTTGGGCAACAGAATCCAGAAGGTCCAGATCAATGACAAGACATCTCCAGGTTCTCCAAAATGGAAGTCCCGCAAAGTTCAATCCTCGGACCATTTCTTTTATTGATTTATATTAACGATCTACCCTATTACGTAAAGAAGAATCATGAGATTGTGTTGTTCGCGGATGATACCTCCTTAATTGTTTATATTAGACGACAGCAAAGAAATTTTGACGAAGTAAGCAATGCACTCACTAAAGTTGTTAATTGGTTTAATGTAAATAATTTATTACTTAATGATAAGAAAACCAAACTATTAAAATTCTCAATGCCCAATGTTAAACAGATGGAAACTAATGTACAACTTAAGGAATCCAGAATTGAGCCCGTCGGGACAACTATGTTTCTAGGTATGCTTGATACCAAGCTTCAATGGGGTCCGCATATAGAAAGACTTTCAGGCAAACTTAGTTCTGCCGCTGATGCAGTTAAGACGCCTTACAGATATTGATACAGCTAGAATGGTTTATTTCAGTTACTTTCATAGTATTATGTCTTATGGGATTCTTCTCTGGGGGAATGCTGCAGACCTTAACACAATATTCGTTCTGCAGAAAAGAGCAATAAGGGGAATTTACAACCTCGGTCCTCGTGTTTCTCTAAGAGAAAAGTTCAGTGAGATAAGCATTCTAACTGTTGTATCGCAATACATATACCATAATCTGTTATATGTCCACAAGAATATTGACAAATTTAATAAAAAAAAGTGATCTTCACACTGTAGATACTAGACATAAGTATAATCTTGTAGTTCATAGTACCCGCCTCCACAAAATAAGTAACTGTTTTATGGGGCAGTGTATACGCTTTTATAACAAGCTCCTTCTTAATATAAGAAATTTAACAATAAATAAATTTAAGATTTTCGTTAAAACTAAATTGTGTTTAAAAGCCTATTATAAAGAACAATGGTCATTTATGACCTGACTAAATTTCGAAACGACCATCAATGATTGTTCGCTCAAAAAATTGGCATTAATGTTTATATTAAATTATGGGCTTTATAATTTTTTATCGACAGCGGATTATTTTAATAATTAAATATCAAAAAAGTCCTTTTTTTTCTATATTTCATTTACTTGGAACGCATCCAAATCGTTTCTGACATAATCTGTGATGTGTGTTTCATTTTACACAGTTTTTTTTTTTAATCTGGAATTTCTTAGTTTTGTCTTCACACAATAATACGGTGATTTTGTATCATAATCAGTGTTTGTTTAGTAATAAAATATATATCAATGATTGCTTCAAAAAAGGTTTTAATGATTGAACATTTTTACAATTTGAACTATTTCATAAAACGAAACGTATTTTAATACGACTACTGTCAAATGTCAAACCGCGTTTGTTTACATTTTAGTTTTACCGCGGCACCGCGCAGTCCTTCCTTAGTCCTTCAGATAACACAAGTACGTTCGTACTATGGCAATGAATACAGAGCTCTTTGCTATGGGGAACATAACATGTTAGATTTCATGGGGGGTATAGGATTGAAGTGGTGAGTGAAAATATTGATTTTAATGGATACAATCTAAGAGGAAGTCACGACAATACTCTGATACGCGGAAAAATAAAATGTAGACACATAATATGTAGAAAGCAATATTATGTATATATTTTAATTGAGAATAATAGATTAGGTATAGCAGAGTATTGTTGTACCTGTTTGGTAGGTTGTCGCACAGTTGGATGTGTGTGTGCTCATGTGAGGACGCTGCTGGTGTGATACCTTGCATGGGCCCCCTGCTGAGTACTTAGATGATGTAGTATTACTACTACCTACCTACTTTCCCTTACGGGAAGATATTGAATAATGCATAATCACTGTTTTTATTTATTCCTTTACTTTCTTCGTTTCCTATTATGAAATGTGGCTTTATTGTCATCAGCATTCATATCAAATCAGCAGAAGCTAGATCTGTCTCAAGATATTACATTTTTAGTAATGTACCTACCTACCCGGTAAGTACCTAATAGTAGTAGTAACTTGTGTTTATACAGATCAGTTTTTTTATTGTAGGTAATAAAAAAAGCTATGTGTATAAACAAAAAAGTAAAAGTAGATAATATATAGTTAGATTTAATTGAAATAGCAAGCAAATCTGGTTGTTAGAGCTACACATAATATGAATCATAACCTTAAAAAATACAAATGCAAATTTCTATTTTGCTATGTTACTCTGCTTTCTAAAAATATTTCCTTTTCAGTATTAGATTCATAGCCTGTAGATTAACCAATTCACGCATACATTTTTCATGGTCGCGTGATTTAGTAGTCAGGTCTTGGCATGTATGGACAATGACCAATGTTCTTTCCGATTACATAGACGACAAAATGCTTGGGATTGAGCTGCTCTAATTTCACATAAAAATATAAACTTGTACAAACTGATAAATTTAAAACTGACGTTTCGAAAGCACTTTAAACAAAGATTACACGAAATAAAGAATAATTTCATTTCATTTTATTTCATGCTTCATTGGATACCGATGTCTACAATAAAACAAGATGTCGTCTACATGTTCACTTTTAATTGTGGTATTTTTACTCTATCGAAGATCAGAATATGTATTTCCCGTCAGAATTGTATTTGATAATAGCTATATGTATATAGATTGGCTGCTTCCGTGGTCCAGTGGATAGCGTATGCGTAGTGTGTGTTGATCGGGTCATGGGCTCGATTCGACAGAGGGCACGACATATTGTAGCAGCACGGAGTCTAGTAAAGTGCCCGGTAACGGCAATAGGCTCGCCTCTTGTTACATCCAACCTAAAATTCATGACGCGAAATGTGGGTGTATAAAAAAAATATAAGAGAGTATTCCAAGTTTGATAGTGACCTGTTCGACTGAGCCTACCTATCATGAATATATTTGCCAGTCAATACTTACACTCGTCCCATTGATAGAATATCACATCCGGAGGTCAGACGGCAGTCACTTGTGGAAAAGCTGATATATTTTGTCAAATCTAGTTAAACTGGTAAGCAGACCTCAGGATCTTGTAGGCTACACGTCGACACCTTAAGTACTCCGGCATGATTGCCGATATCCACATTTAGTTGTATGTTTGGACACTGCAGAGCAGCGAAGCACCAAACTTTTACTAGCCACTAAGCCGGTGCTCAAGGTTCAGTGACCGCATTCGGCATGTTGTGTCTGAACAAAGTCATTTTCCGTCAAAATTTTCTCAGTAGTGACGCAAACAGGACAATATTTTGCCATAGCCATATCCAGCCATGACCATAATAAGTTGGACCTAAACCGGCTATATCCGATCCAAAATACTTTGATCCAAGTTAGGTTTACTATTGAGAACCATCAATGTCATCTAATCTAAATCACTACAATCAAATCGACAAACTTAACTAGAATGCTTCCTGCCAACAATTTTGGAGTACGTGAACCCTCTCCAAGATTATTGGTAGATCTCATACTGGCACCAGATTCTACTGAACTTGAAAACAAAACTATATTTTAGTTCGAGAGGCCATGTATACTCAAGTAAAGTCGTCCGATAAACTATCGCAGTAACCTCCTTACACAAGCACTTCTGTTTAGTTGGAGTACTTTAAGATATTATCAACTATCGTCGTTGACTTTGAGAGTATGGTTATCTTTTGACGATGTTGTTGTATTGGCAAGGACTTATTGTTTAGGATAAGGCAATCCAAAATGCTAAGTAACAGGTTGGTTCAAAGCTTTTGTGCTATCTAATGTTGTGATTATCAAGAGTTTGTTCTTTTATTTTGACTACAGATCAGCGATTGTAATAATGATCAAAGTCTTATAAACAAATAAATATTTCGTGCGTTTTTTTTTGTTTTTCTTTTGAAGTATCCGATATTTACTGCAGTTTTCTCCAAATTGATAGCTTATCACCCGTGTTACTATATCTCAAATTAGCACTTAGGTTAATGCAGAAAATGTAAGAAAATGTATAATGGTTAGTGCAGAAAATGGATTCGAATTGGTCAGAAAAAGACGACTCACTGCACGGTTGGTGTTGTGGTTTAAGCGCCCGTCTCACCACTAGACACTGCGCCAAGTGTTGTGCGTTCGATTCCCATACGAGACAACACTTTGTGTGATTCATGAAATTGTTGTTTCGAGGTGTGCATTGTGTCCGTTGGTTGTATGTTTGTAAAGTCCCCCGCGGCACATGATTTATTCCTAGTGCGGGGGTAACAAAAAAGGAAGATTTACATTAAGGTTATTTAAAAAAAATTAAAAACAAGGTTCATTACAACAGTTACATTCAATTCAAATACATCATAACAGCATTTCGCAGTCCATTGTTGTACATAGGCCTCTCCTTATTTGTGTCACAATGGCTGGTTTTACTTTTATGTGGCAAATGAGCAGACGGATTGCCTGATAGTAAGCGATTGTGGAGCGTCCGGCACTCTCATTCTTTGAGCCTTACTTACTTACTTTTGCCTCACTTATTTATTTACTTTACGGTATTCTGTGAGAGGGAAGTACTTTTCTGATCTAGCCGGCTCATTCACGCTGAAATCAGCAAGCCTCCTAGTGAATTGGAGAATTGATCTACTATGCCAGGCTGGCCAAACTGATTCGTATAGGGTATGATATCAATTCATAATTCATAATTCATAATACTTTATTTGTGGAAAGTAGGTTAGTTACAGATCTTAACGTTATGTTATAGTACCACTACATCCTACCACATTTGCGGTGTACAAATAATATGAGATATAAAGAAAATAGTTACAATTAAATTAATATTAAGGAAATAATTAAAAAATATATTATAAAAACAAAACAATGTCACCAATTCAAATAATAATTCAAAGTGATAATACAATATAATGTCATCAATTTAAATAATACTTAATTAAAATAATTTTTCAAAATTTCAAATAATAATAGGAATGTCACAAGTAATAATTGAATGTGAATAGGAATTAATTATGTCATATTACAATTACAATTATATTACATTATTTTGTCATTAAAATATTCATCAATAGAATAATAGGCTTTATTTATAAGAAACTTTTTCAATTTGTTTTTGAATAATTTTAAACTTTCAGCAGTTTGTATACATTTAGGTAACTTATTGTATATCTTGGGGGCCATCACAAATATGCTGTTGTGATATAAGGTAGTTTTAGCTTGAACTAGATGTAGTTTACCAAGTCTACGGTTCCTAGTTATCTGTGAGAATTTGGACCAGTTTTTCTTAACAAATAACGCCGTTTCAAAGATATACATGGATGGCATTGTCAATATTTTTAACTGGATGAAGTGCGGTTTACATGAGTCAGTAGAACAGATATTACATATTGCTCTTATGCAGCGCTTTTGAGACTTAAAAACTAGTTCTTTACCAGTTGCATTGCCCCAAAATATAATTCCATATTTCATTGTTGATGCAACCAATCCGTGATAAGCAGCAACAATTGTGTCTTGGTTAACAGTTTTACTCAGCATGTGTAGCGCATATGCATATTGATTTAATTTGCCACACACCTGTTCTATTTGTTTATTCCATTTCAGAGTACTTTCAATTTGCAAGCCTAAGAATTTTGTTACTTTAATGTCACTAATACGGTTATTGTTGTATTTGATATCTATATCCTTTGTTTTGTCCTCTTTTTGACCAAAATTCATAACAGTAGTTTTACTTAGATTAATTTTCAGATTTTGCGATTCCAACCAATCAACCAATGACACAATATTGCTTTCAATAATTGAGTTAGTGGTAAGAGGATTATCATGATTAAATACGACGGTGCTATCGTCAGCAAACATTACCATCGGAAATTTTGTAGCGGATGGAAAGTCATTAATATAGATAATGAATAGCAAAGGGCCGAGTGTACTTCCCTGTGGAACTCCGTATTTTATAGTTCTAGCATTTGACTTGTAAGAAGTTTTTGTTTTGGTTTTTAGGCATATTTTATCAATAACTGTAATCTGCTGGCGATTGCTAAGGTATGACTCTATTAGTGTAGATACATTGCCTCGGACACCATAGGCATTTAATTTATCAATTAATATTTTGTGGTTCACATAATCGAATGCCTTTGTCATGTCCATGTATAGTGCTTGTACTGGCATTCTTTTGTCCATTCTAGAAATAATAATATTTAAAAACTCATAAATAGCTACATCAATGGATTTATTTTTTCTAAATCCTTTCTGGTTTTCTGTGAACAGATTATTTTTTTCAAAGTAGTTATTTAAGCTGTTATAAATTACTTTTTCAAAAATCTTTGAAAATATGGGTACTAAGGCAATCGGCCGATAGGATTGCATGTTTACTTTACCTTCTTTTTTAAAGAGCGGCTTTACCAGGGATATTTTCAGCTTTTTGGGGTATACACCTTGGGCGATACAGTTATTTATCATGTGGCTCAATATAGGTGAAATTGGCACCGACACCAGTTTAACTATTTCCGTACTAATGTCGTCGTATCCTGTGCTTGTTGTATTTTTTAATTCCTTTATTATATGGTATATGTCTTGGGGTATTGTAGGCTGCATAAACATAGAAGATGTAAGTTTATTACTAAGAGACGCGTTATGAAATTGGGTTTGTTTTGGGATGTTATCTGTTTTTACTAAATCTACATAGAAATCATTAAAAGCTTGTGCGATTGCGGAGGGGTTCGTTAATGTTAGGTTATTAATTTTTATTTCATCTATATTATTCTCAGGTAATCTGTTTTTGTTTCTGTTAATTATTTTCCAAGTTGCTTTACTTTTATTCTTTGCAGAGTTTATATAGTTTATATTTTGTGACCTTTGTGTAAATTGTATTATTTTCTTGAGTCTGTTCGCTAATAGTTTAAAATTTAATTTATTTTCTATGGTAGGCCGTCGTCTATACTTCCACAATAGCTCACGCTTTCTTTTTGAACATAATTTAATGCCACGAGTAATCCATTTTGATTTAGCTTTGGTAGCAATTTTTACCCTAATATTAGGAAAACATAAGTCATAGAAAAGCAAAAATGTATCATGAAATATGTCAAAAGCTGTATTTGCATCCGTTGCTTCGTATACTTCAGTAAAGCTGAGATTATTTATGCAGTCAATAAATTTACTTACGTTTTCTTTAGAGAAATCACGCCTATTTGTAAACCAGTATTTAAACTTGCATGTTTTTGAAACCGGGCATTGTAATAATTGGGCTGTATGATCAGAAACCGCTAGTTCTAATATTTCGCTTTTACACCCTCGTATATTATGTAAGAAATTGTCAATACACGTGCCGCTGATCAAACGAGTTGGCAATTTAAATTCAAATTTCATATTAAAACCATTTATAAATTGCTTAAATTGTTGTGAATAGGTTGTAGATCTTATCATATCAATATTAAAATCGCCACATACTATATATTTCTGTCTTACTTTAAAAGCAAACAAATTTAGGATATTTTCTAAACTGTTAAGAAATATAGAAAATTTATGTTTTACATCCTTATTTTGTGGGATCCTATAAACACATATTATTATTATATTATGCTCCGTTAGCTCTATCCCACAGCATTCAATAATATTTGATACACTGTAACTTACGATACGGTCAATAACTTTATACTTTATATCTGTTCTTATCATTATACAAGAACCCCCATGTCTGGAAGTTCTCGAGTAACAGGTAGCTAATTTAAAATTGGGAATCTTCAATACATTAATGTCAGAGGCTATCATATTATGCTCGCAAATACAAAGTACATCAACAGTTTTGCCTTTACGGCTTAATTCTTGCAAACACACAGCAAACATATCTGACTTATTTATTAGGCCATTTATATTTTGGTGCAATACAATGATATTATTATACACGAAATAACTGGTCTGAATTTGAGTGATCAATATTGCTTAAACTATTTAGCGGCTGCATTTCAACTGTTGGTAATGGTTGAGGCGTAGTTATATTGAGATCAATTAATATGTTTTCAAGAATCCTCTTATATATATTTCGCATTCCACTTCTATTAATTTTACCAGTACTGTTTGAAAACATATCAAATGACAAGGTGAGGTTACTGTCGAAGAAATATCCGTATTCATTATTTTGTATATCCTGATTCAAAAGGTAGTTAAATGCTTCTACTCTGTAATTGTGTATCATTGCTCCTCTTATATACGTAGGCGTACAGATGATTATGTTTGTATGTGTAACTTTTTGTAATGATTCTTTTATGATATTCAACAAGTCTAAATTATTACTCTCGTCGTTCAAATCGTTTCTTCCTAATAATACAATACAGTAGTCGTTCAAGGTGAAATTATTTAACTTATTTTCTATACCGTAGAGTAAGTATTTAGTTGTACAACTAGGTATTTTGTAGTGGCAATAGTCAAAATGTTCCGAGAAGACTTCGTCAATTATGGATAAATTTCCTTTTATATCATCGCTGCTCATTATGCATAATTTAAACTTTTGTTTTTGATTGTTTTGTTCTTGCGACAAAGTGGCATTCTGTTTTTTACACTTGTGCGACAAAGTGGCATACTGTTGTTGACACTTGTGATGTGTTCCATCACTATCAGATGTATTAGTAAATTGTTCTCTTGTCGATATTTTACTGATGTAGTTATCAGTTTGTGTTTCCTGGCTGCGCACTTTTTTATCTTGTTCCTTATTACTCTGTTGTATATTTTGCTCATCATAGTTTATACAAGCGGGAATAATATTACTTTGATCAGATATGTTATTTTTATTTGTACGTGATAATGGCGTTTTACTTTTTCTTTCGGGTGTCTTACATATTTTCTTGTATGTTTCAATTGTTTTGAACGATGTTTGCAGATCACATTTTAGGCGGTAATTTTCGACATTCAAATTTTCTATTTCCTGGTGGGCACTCATTAATTGCATAGAAAGACTTTTAACTTGTTCATTTAGGTCATTTACAACATCGCTATTATCAAGTAGGCTGTCTGGGATACTCCTCATAGTTGAGTCTAACAATGTCCTACTGTTATTATTTGTCAAGTTGGTGAGGTCATCCAATGAGGTTGTTCTACAGGGTCTTCGATACGTTATATTATTTTCCATTATTTTATTTTTCTAAGTTTGATTTGTTTTATATGTTTAGGTGTCGCCCTCTATTGGGATTCTAAATATATCGTGCAACACTTAACTGTATGGTGTATTTTTATATTTCTGTCATGAATAGCCAGCTTTATTGTCTCTGCCTCCCATTAATCATTGATTCATATGTTGCAACACTAGGTTATTATTCTGTGGTAACACTGGTAGATCAAATGTCAGAATTATTGTTATTAGTCATCAGAATTCGAAATAACAATTTTCTCCAACGGTTTTAATTGTTATTGCATTGTTTGAGCATAAATTCTTCTTAAACAATGGTGGGCATGTAATATATTAGTGTATTATATAGTGAGTACTCACAGTTATCTCCGACAATCACTCAAAAGCCCTACAAGATGAGTGTTAAAGTTACTTCGTTCGTACTGCTGGAAGTGGTTTTTAATGTTTCATCACTGGTACACGGCTGCAAATATATATTTGATAGTTTTTGACACCTAGGCACTAACTGATCAACTTTTAAAGGACCTGACTAGCAATTTAAAATAAATTAAAATTAAAATTAGGCGAACAATGTTTACACTGCGATGACAGCTGTCTCTCTTCGCTCAAGTTTTTGCTCTTTACAAAAATATTATTTGCGGCGTGCATTTTCCTCATCCTACACCAACGTAATAAAATGGTGTGTGGGTAGAGCACTTTGTATTGTTAACTTTTCATTACACGGAGAGTTTAGAATACAAATAAGTCTAGGTCGTATATTACATACAAACTAGACTTATGCCTGTCTCCCAAAGGGGTAGGCAGAGACTACGAAACGCCATTTGCAATTAGCCTGACATATTCCTCTGGCTTCGTTCACTCCCATCAAATTCCTAAAGCATGCTCTGTCGTACATGCCGTATATTATACATATATATAAACAGAATTTTCGTTCTAGGAGGCTGTTACTTTACGATTGAAACATTATACTGTTGAGGTAGTCTTTCTTCAGTGCATAAGCACATAAACTTACCACATAAATATTCAACCGCCTTAAGAAGCATCCTCCATAAATGACTTATGTATGATCTGTCGCTCCGCGCTTCGTAATCCACACCTCAAAAATCAAAAGAAAATCGACTCAATATATAGGTTTTAATATTATAGTCACATCAAAGGCATATTAATTCACGGTCGTATATTAGATTGAGATCGAATTTTAATGAGGTTGTATTCTGAACTAGATCTTCTCAGACAGAGAACATTATATGTGCCTACTAGCGTTATGAAATGATACTGAAGGCCTTGTATTGCACTAGGTTCCACAAGATTTCATGTTAAGGTATTCAATTTGTCACAAGAATATTATTGTACCTAACTATGAGATTTTGGTTCTTACTTACATGAGATTGTTTCACTTATTATTTATTATCAAATGAAGACTATTTTAAATCAGATAACCCTGTATCTATCACTTGTATAACACAGACTTCTATAGATGCATATCCTTTCATACACGTAACATTAATATTATTGTTCACTTGACCGCCGGACAAGTTAAACGACATACTTTTAAATTTGTTACTTCTTGTCATCACCACCTACTGGACATAGCCCTGCTCCAGAGCTCTTACATAAACCTCTTCTGCCCGCATCCAACCGCTTCCCGCGATCGTAATAAGATCGTCAATATACCTTGTTCAAGTGGCAATAAACGTACTGTGAAAATTTCAGATCACTACCTATTTACAGTTCATGAGAAACGTGCAGTACGTTGACAGAGATAAGGTTACCTATTAACAGTTCGTAAGAAATGATTGGCTGTCAGCCAGATGGTAAAGCCACTGAGCCTTAGTAGTAAGTAGGGTCTCGTTGACAACTTCGAGTACAGAACCTTGCCATACCAATATCCTAACGAGAGCAAACCTCCATCTAGTTGATCTCCACTAGACGAAATTTCATTTACCGGCTTTACAAGAGTAATTTTGTATGTAAATGTAAATATTTTTCGTTCACGTTACTCCATTTTGTCTTCCGTTGATGTCAAGTTGAAAATAAAACAAGATTGGTTTAAAAAAATACACCATTATTTTTTATTCATACAAAAATGCTTTGTCAAAACACTTTTTACAATGTTATACACAATATATGAACGTACATGATATATGAAGAAGAGATGTGAGCATTTCTTTACTATTATAAAATAATTAATACTTTTATACAGGTATAAAAAATATGACAAAAAATTTTAAACACATTTAGTGTACAAGACACATATTTATGTAACGGGACTGAATTTGACTGCCTCTGTGGTCTTGCGGTAGTGTAAGCTACTGCGGATCATGAGGTCTCGTGTTCGATTCCCGGGTCGAACAAAAAGTGATATTGAGGCTTTCTGTTAAGAATAATCCAATAGAAGTTCGGAGTCAGGGAGTTGGCGGTGTCACACCCGGGGGTGTGACACCTGGTGTGCCTTGGAAAACACGTTAAGCCGTTGGTCCTGCGCCCAATCTCTCTCCGGTCGTGTCGCATGTGGCGTCCCATCGGACTATGAGAGTAAGGGAATAGAGAGTGCACTTGTGTACGCGCACACACTTGTGCACTATAATATGTCCCGCACAGATGGTAAGTCTCATATATAGGCAAGCCGCCATATAAATGTCAAAGCCATGTTCTAATACCCACATATTCAATACATCTCTATAAACATTTTCGCATTTTTAATATTAGTAGGGAAAATCGTTTCAGCCGTTTAAGCTTATTATATAATTATTAGTTTATATATGCGAACAATCAACGTGCACAATATGACATTATGTATGACGTGACAGTACTGACAGATATGCGATAGCACATGCGCAGCACTCAATTATTAGCGCATGCGTTCTTACTTCCAAGAGGTAAATTTGTGCCGAACAAACTTCTACCCTCCCTACCATCCCTCCCAGTTTAATTTTTGCAACTTATGGTAGCCTATGTCCGTTTCCATGGTCCAATATATCTCTATATTAAATTTCAACAAAATCGGTTGAGCCGTTTATGCGTGAAAACGGAACATACATAGTGTGTATGTATACACACTTTCAAATTTATAATATTAAGTAGGGATTGAAACAAAAAATATTTAAAATATTCAAGAATATTCGGTTTCGAGGATACACAAACAGAATTTGAAAAATTGCCTTATTAAGCTATGTACTGAACATCTACCTAATTCTCATTTCCTTTTTCTTTTCTCATCACTAATCCGATATAAGCAACCTAAAGCCTGTAATAAAATTGAATCACTAGTAAGGGGACTTTGTTTTATTTGCGACATAAAGCCAATTTGCCTTTTGCATTCGCTGTACTCATCTCTTTCTATCATACTGACACTTATATAGCTGTGTCTTTTTCCCTCTCGTTTGTGCTTCCCCAAAATATTCGGCAATAGTCCATGATAGTAAAATAACCGTAACTTAAAAACTTTAATTTTGGTATGGGATTATAAAGGTATAATGTTTTCCTTCACTATCTCCTTCGAACATTTTGTTTCAGAATGTCTGTTTGTTTTAACATTTCTAAATATTTGTATTATGTAAAGATGTTATGAATTTTAGGTTACTACTGAAGTAAACACTATGCTTTATTAGCATAGGTGATCCACCTTTGCTTATAATAATATACAAAATAAATGCCTTAACTTTTTTTATAAAGTGTGAAAACGTGTATTTTGTCATGGCGTATCTTCTTTGATCGCTAGATTTTTATAAGGCGATTTCCCAGATAATAATAGTATTTCCTTTCCAGGTCCATTCAATGAGCACAAACTCTTTTTGCTTAGCACTATCTGTGATAAGACTAAATATTTTTTGTGTTAAGTTCATCGTGTGCACACTAAAAGAGATATAACATTTGAAAACGTTTTCAAGGTCAAATTATCTGAATTATGGTTTGATTTCAGATGCTTTATTGTATTCGATTGTAGAAAATGCAATTAATTTGATAGAACCCTAGTCAGGACATTCATATAGTACACAGTAAGATGTGAACTAAACCTATTCATATTTACAAATATCATCGAATAGTCTCGAAATACGTAATCAAATCTATAGTTGTATTTCCATAACCAGCTTACCCTATGCATGAACTTTTAATTGCTTTAAGGACGCGTTTACAAAATTAGTAGGTACAAAATCCCGTCACTACAGCGACACGGCGGCAACAGTACGTACTACGTACGGTAACTTGCGGAAATGTAGTTCAACTAAATAACTTTGAGACTTAGAATTTTTTGTGATATGTATCTATGTGTTAGGCCTGGCTGTGCGAATTACGTACAAATAAGTTTCTTATTTTTATATACCTAAATGGCCATTATTAGTTTATTTTTTCCATTATGTTGATTCAGGATATATTTCGGTACTTAGATATTATTTTGTTTCTAGCGTTGAAATCTTGTAAGATTCTGTGGACTGATGGTATACCATCCCATTCAAGTGTTCCGACTGGAACTCATAAAACCTAGTTATGCCAGGTTGGGGCTCATTTTATTTGTTTTAGTGAGACCCTACCACTGGTACTAGTGAAGTAACCTTCCAAGGTTATTCGATGAGTCTTACTGGTACTCTTATGTGAGTAGAGCTAGGCATGCCGAGTTTGGGCTCATTTTGTTTGTACATAAAAGACCCTACCACTGGCACTTATAAAGTAACCTTCCAGGGTTATTCGATGACTCTTGCTGGTTCTTATATGTGAGTAGAGCTAGGCATGCCGAGTTTGGGCTCATTTTGTTTGTACATAAGAGACCCAACCACTGCAACTTAAGAAGTAACCTTCCAGGGTTATTCAATGACTCTTGCTGGTACTCATATGTGAGTAGAGCTAGGCATGCCGAGTTTGGGCTCATTTTGTTTGTACATAAGTGACCCTACCACTGGAACTTATGAAGTAACCTTCCAGGGTTATTCGATGACTCTTGCTGGTTCTCATATGTGAGTAGAGCTAGGCATGCCGAGTTTGGGCTCATTTTGTTTGTACATAAGTGACCCTACCACTGGAACTTATGAAGTAACCTTCCAGGGTTATTCGATGACTCTTGCTGGTACTCATATGTGAGTAGAGCTAGGCATGCCGAGTTTGGGCTCATTTTGTTTGTACATGAGAGACCCTACCACTGAAACTTATGAAGTAACCTTCCAGGGTTATTCGATGACTATTGCTGGTTCTTATATGTGAGTAGAGCTAGGCATGCCGAGTTTGGGCTCATTTTATTTGTACATAAGAGACCCAACCACTGCAACTTATGAAGTAACCTTTCAGGGTTATTCAATGACTTTTGCTGGTTCTCATAATATATGTGAGTAGAGCTAGGCATGCCGAGTTTGGGCTCATTTTGTTTGTACATAAGTGACCCTACCACTGGAACTTATGAAGTAACCTTCCAGGGTTATTCGATGACTCTTGCTGGTACTCATATGTGAGTAGAGCTAGGCATGCCGAGTTTGGGCTCATTTAGTTTGTACATAAGAGACCCTACCACTGGAACTTATGAAGTAACCTTCCAGGGTTATTCAATGACTCTTGCCGGTACTCATATGTGAGTAGAGCTAGGCATGCCGAGTTTGGGCTCATTTTGTTTGTACATAAGAGACCCTACCACTGGAACTTATGAAGTAACCTTCCAGGGTTATTCAATGACTCTTGCTGGTACTCATGTGTGAGTAAAGCTACGCAAGCCGAGTTTGGCTCATTTTGTTTGTACATAGGAGACCCTACCACTGCATTTTATGAAGTAACCTTCCAGGGTTATTCAATGACTCCTACTGGTACTCATATGTCAGTACAGCTAGGCATGCCGAGTTTGGGTTCATTTTGTTTGTACATAAGTGACCCTACCACTGGAACTTATGAAGTAACCTTCCAGGGTTATTCGATGACTCTTGCTGGTACTCATATGTGAGTAGAGCTAGGCATACCGAGTTTGGGCTCATTTTGTTTGTACATAAGAGACCCTACCACTGCATTTTATGAAGTAACCTTCCAGGGTTATTCAATAACTCTTACTGGTACTCATATGTGAGTAGAGCTAGGCATGCCGAGTTTGGGTTCATTTTGTTTGTACATAAGTGACCCTACCACTGGAACTTTTATGAAGTAACCTTCCAGGGTTATTCGATGACTCTCGGTGGTACTCATATGGAAGTAAAGATAGGCATGCCGAGTTTGGGCTCATTTTGTTTGTACATAAGAGACCCTACCACTGGAACTTATGAAGTAACCTTTCAGGTTTTTCAGGTTTATTCGAAGACTCTTAGTGGTACTAATATGTGAGTAGAGCTAGGTATGTTCCAGTGGTAGGGTCTCTGATGTTCATACAAAATGAGCCCAAACTCGGTATGCCTAGCTCTACTCACATATGAGTACCGGCAAGAGTGATCGAATAACCCTGGAAGGTTACTTCATAAGTTCCAGTGGTAGGGTCTCTTATGTACAAACAAAATGAACCCAAACTCGGCATGCCTAGCTGTACTGACATATGAGTACCAGTAGGAGTCATTGAATAACCCTGGAAGGTTACTTCATAAAATGCAGTGGTAGGGTCTCCTATGTACAAACAAAATGAGCCAAACTCGGCTTGCGTAGCTTTACTCACACATGAGTACCAGCAAGAGTCATTGAATAACCCTGGAAGGTTACTTCATAAGTTCCAGTGGTAGGGTCTCTTATGTACAAACAAAATGAGCCCAAACTCGGCATGCCTAGCTCTACTCACATATGAGTACCAGCAAGAGTCATTGAATAACCCTGGAAGGTTACTTCATAAGTTCCAGTGGTAGGGTCTCTTATGTACAAACAAAATGAGCCCAAACTCGGCATGCCTAGCTCTACTCACATATGAGTACCAGCAAGAGTCATCGAATAACCCTGAAAGGTTACTTCATAAGTTCCAGTGGTAGGGTCACTTATGTACAAACAAAATGAACCCAAACTCGGCATGCCTAGCTGTACTGACATATGAGTACCAGTAAGAGTCATTGAATAACCCTGGAAGGTTACTTCATAAAATGCAGTGATAGGGTCTCTTATGTACAAACAAAATGAGCCCAAACTCGGCATGCCTAGCTCTACTCACATATGAGTACCAGCAAGACTCACCGAATAACCTTGGAAGGTTACTTCACTAGTACCAGTGGTAGGGTCTCACCAAAACAAATAAAATGAGCCCCAACCTGGCATAACGAGAGCGTGCTCGTTTGCTGGCTGTGGGAGAGTGGGAGTCAGGGCTTTGGCTTCAGGCACTGCCATCGTCCAACATAGGTACCATGTTGGACGATACGATCTTCCGCATTGCTTCTTGCCTTCGTTTAGGTGCGCCATGTGTTTCTCCGCATCGCTGTCACTGTGGAGAGGCTGTCGACAGCCTTGGTCACCATGGTCTGTCATGTAGCAGGAGCGCAGGTCGTATTTCACGACACGCCAACCTCAATGACATACTTCGTCGGGCTCTTGTCACCGCTGGCGTTCCAGCCCAACTTGAACCTCAGGGCTTGGCACGCGACGATGGTAAGAGACCAGACGGTATGTCTTTACTCCCATGGAAGCTGGGTAGGCCTTTGGAGTGGGACGCAACATGTGTCGACACCCTTGCGCCATCTCATCTTCCTAGCACAGCGGGTTGTGCGGGCGCTGCTGCTGCTTCAGCGGAGACTCTCAAAAGGCGCAAATACATAAATCTAGTAGGGGATTATGTATTTGAGCCGTTTGGAGTTGAAACGTTGGGACCATGGGGTCCAAGTGCTAGATCTCTTTTTAGAGGTCTTTCAAAGAGACTTGTTGACACCTCGTGTGACCAGAAGGCTGGCCTGTATTTGGCACAAAAGATCAGCATTGCCATACAACGTGGCAATGCTGCCAGCATTCTGGGCACGCTTCCAATTGATGGCGATGTGGAGGATTTCCATGACGCCCTTTAAATTCAGCTTTAACTTTTTTTTTTATGTATTTCCTTTTATTTGTTAGTTATTTAAGTATAGAAATGATTGTTTTAATTTATGTGTAAATAGCCACTTAGTTATAGTTAGTTTTAACAACATTTATATTTATTATCCGTTAAATTCATATAATAGTAGGCATAACTAGGTCTATTCTTTTATGAGTTCCAGTCGCAACACTTGAACGGGATGGTATACCATCAGTCCAGATAATCTTACCAGATTTCAACACAAGAAACAAAATAATATCTAAATACCGAAATATATCCTGACTCAACATAACGGAGAAAATAAAGTAATAATGTCCATTTATACAAACGAAATTTACTTGTACGTAATTCGCACAGAATACGAGAAGTATCAAATTGATTTTAGCGAATAATTTGTATTCGTATATTGCTTTTATCGTCTTCGGGCTGCAGCGACAAGCGACATAGAGTCCACTCCCGACGGCGCTCAAGCGCAGACTGAGATCTCATTGCAGAATTTGGATATATAAATCAAGAAAGTGGCTAAATAAAACGAACCTTATTGCCACACATTAAGACACACGTATGCGAGCAAAATAGAAGAAAAATGTAAGATGTTTTTTTGCTCTTTTTGAGTCAATTTACAATATTTTGAAAAAAAAAGTCTAATTGTTTTTGAGTTGACTATATTTACTACCCTATTCTATCTTTGAAAATCTAAATAAATGTAAAAATAGAGAGAAAATTGTACCCAAAAATAGCAGTATATGCCTATTTTTGATTTACGAGGCCGTTTCGAATCGATTTTACATTAATATTAATTAAATATTTTTTATTTATTTTCAAATTGGTTTATAGATAAAAAAGTAATCAATTTATCGTAATCATCAGTTTTATTAGTTAATATCTAAAATTGTCGTAAAATGTACCGGAAATATGTGGTTTTTTGATACAAGCGTAAACGCGTCCTTAAGATGTTATTAGGGCGTTACTCCTCAAGATCCCCTGTGTAATTCCTTTAACATAGTTAACTACGCTCATGGGGAAACGGTTACGATATTTGTAATCATTGGAGGAATTAAGATTAAAATCTGCAATGGTTACCTTTAATAGACTTTGATATAAGTATCGGGTTATCTACTTGATATACGCGTGACGAAAACGATATGAGACCTCTAAATTACTTAGTAAATATAATGAAATACAGATACAGAAGCTTCTTAAGTCTTTTGGCTCCTGAAAGCTTCTAAAAGTAAATATACATTCATAGAAGCCGATAACACCTCTTGTAATACTCATAGGAGTAAATTAACTTGCTCATCGTATTAAATAGGTGGAAAGTTAAGGAATGTTTCCAGATAACAACAAACTTGTCGGCCACCACCAACCTGTGCCTTGTACCTGTGCAACCTTTGAAAAGCAAACTTCATGCAAGTTTGTCACAGTGAAACTAGCAAGTTTGATTTAAACTTTTTTTTTCTCATCGACTACCTCCGCCTGCGGACAGGCGGAAGCTAAAACCACCCCGGTGTCTCCTCGCACGTGCGCGCGGGGCCGCGGGAATCCAAATTCTTCCGCAGCCCCACACAAGTGCTGGCCGGGTCTGTCCAGGCCTCGTCTCCTGCACGGGGTAGTGAGGTGTTGAACTACCCCGTGCAGGATTTAAACTTGCTACAAGTATGGCAAGTTTGCATTGCTATCTGGGTTGGCGGATGTCACTTATGGATGGGAGACCGCTCGTGTGGAGTTTACATCAGACGTTGTTAAATTATGAATTATAAATGTCAGTGCCGGCTCTTTTCTTAAGGAAAGCAAAGTGACCTTCCAAACGTGATTTGTCCACTAACACATAGAATTAGTGGCCAACTCTGGCTTCCAAGAAGAAAAGACAAGCAGCTTTTTATGCAATCATCCCAAAAATGGAACTTATCAAAATTGATATTAACTATCATATTCAAATGAGATAGACAAAGTAAACAGGCGCTATAGTTTCGGCTTTACCAATCTAAACTCAGTCGTTCAACAATCTAAAGGGAATAATGACTGTATTATAACAAGACTAAAGCTTATTATCCAACGTATACAATCAATTGAACAAATTGCTTTTATTAACAGTTACCCAACGTAGCGCTGCAAGTTTGTTGGGAATGTAATTTATTAGTACCGTGTAGGGGGTTGCACAAATGCAATTGCTGCGAGTTCGAAACTGCTACGCGTTTAATTGTGAAGAACGGTTTGATGGACTATGGCTAATGCTGATGTTGAGGTTTGAAGATAGATGTACCATGACCCTAGCAGTAATAATAATATTGAGCAGCTCCATTCAGTCATCATTTGACGACCGGTTGGCGCCGCGGGAATGTAAGCGACTGCTACGCCGAAGGTCGCGGGTTCGATTCCCGCTCAAGTCAACGTTTGTGTGCATGAACATGGATGTTTGCCTTAGTCTGGGTGTTTCTGGGTATAATATGTATGTATTTAGCAAAAAAATCCAATATCTAGTACCCATAGTACAAGCTTAGTTAGCATAGTTAGGGTCTAGATGGCGTTGTGTGAATGTGGTAGAATATTATATTATTATTATTATCTGAGCTCAAACTAGGCAGATTGTACTGTTGAAATCAGATAATTAATAAACATACATTCTAACCCCATATAATTTTATTTAATGGGTCTCAGTCATGTAAAGAAACTAATTTGAGGTATAAATATCTATATTTTCTCCAACATTACGACCAGTTTCAAATGATGATCGCGAGGGACAGGAAAAACTTGTATGTAGTCTTAATACAGACTTATTATAGATTCATATACCCCGACACAGAATGAATGACCGATCATGCTTAGCACACAAACATTGTCTTGCTCGGGAATCGAAGCCGCCACCATCAGGGTAGCATTCAAAGTTACTAGCCATGAAATCAGCAGTCCAGTCAAATTATATTCAGGATGTCTTTCCTTCATATCTGCTTTACCTGCAGAAAATAATTTACCGAAATCCCTGATTGTAATTCGAATTGCAGACATTTTCATAAAGCTTCATTTGCAAACGACCTCCAGACCGACTTTCTTACGTTGATGAATTTATCACCTTCAATGTAAATTATTCCTGACTTCGTTGCTTTAAATTATTATGCTCCATTAAAATAGGAGATTTTTTTTTTAGGATCATAAGGCGAAATGATTATCCAGATCAAAATTTCGGATTCAGAATACTAAAATATATAGTTGATTGAATCAGGCGTTACTTGGCGGAACCCCATTGTAACCTAAAGGAAGGAAAGTGGAACCCACCAAGCATCCTCGGATTGACCACCCCAACTATTGCAATAGAAAAAGGTTGACAATACCGAACTCCTATAAAAGGATAAGGGATATAGAAATCGTATGGGTTCCAGGAAAATATCTGACTTGCAGTATCCCGCTGTATGCGCCGACTATTCTTCGACACGTGTTTCGCCTCTGCACGAGGCATCCTCAGGAGCGCCTATCTTGCCTATCGCTCCTGAGAGGGCGTGGTGGGTTCCTCTTTCTTTCCATTAGGTTACTAAAATATATTTTTTTGGCTTTCACTCAATGAATGATGCTTAAGTAAAGTATATTCCGTTAGATAAATTCCATCGGAAATTTCATAAATTCATTGCTCTGAAGCAATGGCTCGAATAATATCGCTGAGCTAACATTAGTTTCGGATTTAGATTAGACTGCAGACTACTAGTATAATAGAGCCGACCAAAATACTACCAAAGTTCTTTGTTGAACAAAATTACTTAGTGGCGTCCGTTGACAAGTAGGATAAACTTACGTATTATTGGGCTACCTAATATTTCTGCTGAATTAATTTATTTGTTCACTGCAACTATTTTGCTAGTAGTTGGACGCAGCTACAATTGAATGGGGGGCTTTCAACCTTGAACTGTATCCTTTTATAGATGCAACTGACTGGTAGAAATTACAATTATTGGACTTTACTTTTTTATTAAATTATGACTGTAGCCATAGATTATTATCGATCCAATTCTTAAATAGTTTCGGCTTACAAATTAATGAGCTCATTTAAAAAAAAATGGTCACTGGATTATTCTAATTCTAATTAAAAATGACTTTCGACGTAAACATTCAGTAAAACAAAGTAAACTTTTCGAATGAATATGATGAAGTTATTCAAAAATTTCAAATTAAACTTTTATAACTTAAAAAATGCTCACATATCTATAACGAAATGTCTTATGAGTGAAATTCGAGTGCGTAACACAGAGCTTTATACATTAATACTACTTATAACTATTTTTATAATTTAAAACATTTATACGGTGGGTAATTATATTGTTTGCATATATACTGTGTGCTTATAGAAATCAAACACTTGCAATGAAATCGTGGAATATTTTAAAAAGTGTAAATTTTATTTAAGGGCTCTCGATGGCTGCTGGCGGGTAACTTTTTAAAGTCTTTTTTATTTCAGTTGATACTATGTTATCACTTTTGAAGTCTATAAAATTTATGAAGCAAACTAAGAAGTACCGTCTATTATTTACCAGTGTGATAAAGTGATGGTGTATGTTAGTAAATATTCATTCTATTTTATTCTATTGTGATAATTGACTGCTAGATAAGACATGAATATAGATCCCTGCAAGCTCAGCAAATTAAGTTGCTATACATTATGTTTCTGCTAGATTACTGTTTGCTTTTACCACTACGCGAATAAATAATTACAAGCAAAATACTTTTGCAAGACAGCCTATTAATATTTCTTCGAAATCTTCAGCAATTGCCAAAATCTCTTACATAAGTATATTGCTTATTCTTTTCCGGTTAGTTACTGTAAAAACAGATAGGTACCCTGTTTTTTAAACCTACAACTTTCCTTCACTTAGATTATATCTTGGAACAATTTTACTCATCACTTTTTCATTCCATACACTCGTATATCTCATACATAAACGCTCGCAGCCATCAATCGCCGGCTTAATAGTCTGTATCTCACTTAGTTTAACGACTAGATTCGTCTTCTTCCTAAGTAAAGAAAAATCTAAAACAAACACTCCATAACACTAAGAAACTCGAACTTAATTTACTATCAGCAGAATTCATTTCATGGAATCTATACGTCTTCATTTCATTCTGTATTGGAATTACAGGATCTACTATATACGATGGCATCTCTGTTGTTTTAATAGCCTCTCTAGGGCACGGAAGAGTATCAGAAGGGATTTTCAGAACAGTTCTCTTAACACCCTTTTTGGTTATTTCATTACCGTCGTATTGAGCCAGATCCCCTGGTAAAATTTTGTTTTCCGTAATGTTCATTCTGTCGTTCAAGGTCTCAATGGTTAAGCCAGCGTGAAGTATATCTTGGCTATAATCGAGTTTGTTGTCGTCCAGTGTGTCGGGCATTTTGTTGTATGCCGAACTTACAATAGGAGGATCCATTTTGCACGTCACTGCGTCCAAAGAATCCTTTGTATTTTGACTTTTAGTGTCGTTCCGCAGTGAGTAAATCCATTTCAATCTACAGTCGCACATGAAGTTGTTTTCTATAAACAATAAAACAGTATTTTAGTATTCGATATTTACTAACATTTGTAACAATGGTATAAAGATTTTTAAATACAGGACGGCCTAGACTGGGCAAGTTTAAACTAATTTACAATTAATTTACATATATAAAGGACTATACAACTTTTTACACTTCTATCTGCCCCCGTTACATCCCAACTAAGAACACCCATAGACCCATCATAAAAGAACAAACTTTCCAAGTGTGTTAAAGTTAATATTAACGTCTCATATTCTACACGTTTAATATTCATCGAGTGTTTTAAGTTCATGAAACTCGACACGAGGAAGTATTATATATTAATCATTACCTTCGAGTAGTAGATTACTGTTCTGCGGTTTCAAGTTGTCCAATATAGGCTTGATATTGTCGTAAGTTAACTCGTGTAGTTCATTGGAGCGCAAGTCCACTGAGCTAAGGCCCCTCACGCCTTCGAACAACCCCGAAGGGAGAGAAGCCAGTTTATTATCATCAAGGGACAATTTTCGCAGTTGAGACAGCCCGTCAAATGCTCGCTCCGATATATACCTCAAATCATTCTTGCCCAACAGTAATTCTTGTAAATTCCACAACTCAGCGAATGTGAATTCCGTCAAATTTTGTATTCGGTTCTTTCTTAGATCCAATTTCCTTAGATTTGCGAGTCCGTCGAATGTCCTTCGATTCAAATAGTAGATGTTGTTTTTATTCAAATCCAATTCCAGTAAATTGAAGGTGTGTTGAAACGTTCCATTTCTGATTGTTGTTATGTTATTCTTCGTAAACACTAGCTTCTGTAGTTTTGGCAGGTCGTGAAACGCCTCAGCATCAATGTCAATAATCATATTATCTTCTAAGTTGATCGTTGTTATGTTCGGCATGTGAGCAAAAGCGAATTGCTGTAGGTTTTCAATTTGATTCTGGGACAAGCCAATTTCCTTCAAGTTGGTTAGGTTGGAAAAAGAATACGGTGTTATATTAACAATGTTCCCGTACTTTATATTGATCGACCTCAAGCGGGGTAAATAAAATAGTGCCTTCGTAGGTATATAGCCCAAAGCGCCATCGACTCGAACGTTAAAAGACAAAGTTTGCAGTGCTGGTTGGGACGCAAAACTCTGCCAGATGAGGTCGTCTCGCGGTATTCCACCGTTGAACACCCAACATTCCGCTTTGGTCGCATTCCTTAGTTCTCTAGTATGTTCGCAGTAGCAGTGAACTTTTGAGTCTCTGTCTGTGATATCGCAGATATTCTTTTGGAAGCCTCCGCTTTTCTCTTTGGGTCGTCGTTTATTATTGTCCCTGGCGCACACGTTTATTGACATTTCATTAACGAGAGCGAAAGTGATCAATATGTAGATTACGCCGGCGATTCGTCTCCCCATTGTTATCTGGAACAAGCGAGTGAATACGTTAGAACAACGTGTTTGTTGAGATTAGATTTAATTTGTGTTTTGCTTATAAATAGAGGATTGTGTTATATTTCTGTTATGATTGTTTGCTGTGTGAGTCTGTTTGACAAATATGTCGCTGAGTTTTATGTATATTTACTAGCTTTGTACATATTAAAGGGCTTCAATTTTAATATTCTTATACAAATGTTATTTAAGTTTAGTATGAAATCGAAAGATGTAATGTAATTTGGCTTTCTCGTCACGTATAAATAAATACGTCACGTATGACGTACTTTTTTACAGTATTTGATTATTTATTTTATAGATAAACTAAATTGTATTTTATCACAGTATTGGTGGTATAACTTTGAAATAAAATATATCTACATAGTTAAAGTGACCCATATAAAGCCATAGTTCATATCATAATTATTATAAACTACATACTTTCTAGTATAAAATTGACTCATTTTGTACTAGAAACTATGAAGATGTGCTATGAAGTAAATTATCATATGCCTCTTCTGGGCAATTAACTCATATATTTTATGCCGCAGAGGAAGAGGAGATGCGGTGTTGCGTTGCCGTCCTCCCTAACCTCTGTGGCCGCTGGGTGTTTTGGCGGCCGAGCCCAACACCTTCATCCGCCGCCAAGGGGGTTTTGTTCGGGGCCCGCCTGACCCTCTGGCGGGCCAATACCCGTCGGGGGGTAGCGAGGAATGCTTCGGCGATACCCGACCCTCCGATACACGGGTACATGAGTACATTTTAGTCAGTAAGAGTCTGACAGTCCCCTTCGCCCTTTCACCCCCAAGGCGGAGGGACTCCATGAGGATTTTCCAACCCGACACCAAAAAAAAAGGTATAAGCATATATATCGTGGGTATAATGGAAGAACTAATTAACTCAGATTTTGGCCAAATTGACCTTTTACCATTTTCGTGAACCCCAAAATGTGCCGCATCTTTTGGTCTAACAAACATTCTTATATCTTAACCCAGTCCAAAAATAAAGCCATTTTTGTGTTTCAATTATAGAAATAGATAAGTATAAATGAACATTAAATGTTAGTAGAAAAAATGACTAACTCTATAAATAAATGAACAACTGTGACTTCTGATCACTTGAGTATGAAATAAATTAGCTAAATTGAGTTATTTAGTTCTCCCGCGCACGAAAATATTTTAATGAAACTAGTCAGGTTGAAGAAAAACTAAACAACTTGAGTTATTTAATTCGGGCATTAATGAGCATTCATTCGGTTTTTAAATAAGTATTTTTATTTATTTTTTCTTCGAGAAAATGTAAATTTATAAGAGATTCCAATCAAATAAATGTCAATAGGTGTAGTTATTTAATATTTCTATTTATAGTATACGCACGTAAGCAAAGTTATCGTGCAATTCAGTAGTACAAATTAGCGCGAAATAATGTTAACCTATAGACCAACCATTCTGAAAGTGTGCTCCTCGGAGCGCTAGGGCTCCTCGAAGCATCTCTAGAGGCTCCACGAAAATTTTGCTCCAATTAAAATAAAATTACTTAAATATAACTAAATCACTAGGTAGCAGAATACAGCAAAATGATCGATTTAGATTCTAAACTCACTGCAACTTAAAGTAGTAGTACGTGCAATATGCTATGTTTTTACCGGCGTTTTATTACAATCGTATAATTATATTATAAACAGATATACTATTATTAGACATGTTATGTTCCTAAGGTTGGAAGCCATAGCCTAGTGGAGATATCAACAGACTGCCATTCACAGGTTAGAATTCTAGAGTAAATTTTCGAAGTAATGTGTTTCAATTGTTAATTATAGCTTGCCTCGTGCCTCAGAGAGCAGCTCTTTAAGACTGGCTGGTGTGGACACCCCTCCTTACTTTTTGCTGACATCAAGATTTGATGTCTTCCAGCCACCGGTGCAGGCTAGGTTTGATAGGCTGGCCCACCTCTAGGAGTGATAGGCTGATGAAATGAGCTAAATGAGAAAAGTAGTTAATATATATGTTTTTTTTCCTTCGCTGGCAACACTAGCGAGTAGTTGTCATTTCAATACGTGTATATAATTTTAAGTGATAAAAATACTTTAATGTTATTTTAAGTAAAAATTCCATGTGGAAAGTGAAGTATATACCCATAAACCTGACTAATAATTGTTGGTGTATCTATAAATAAAAGGACTACTGACAAAATCTCGCTAGAAAATTTGTGGCGGACTACCTGTCAAAGTAACGGATAACGGAGACGAGATTTAAAATCATCTGGAAACCCGGGGAGTATTGTTTTCATTATTCTTTACATAATCCTGTACTGTTTTATTGTTTAAACTACTACGAAAATACACTATACATCACATAAACACTGCTCATTATATGTGAGCGACGTCAATTACAATACACAGCGGCACCGTTTGTCTCCTTTTGCTTGACAAATTGTGGAAGCAAAATCGATGACGAAAAACATTTGCCTCAGACACCATATACTACATGACACACTATACACAATACATAATTATTTATTATAAAATATATTAATAGTACAGTAGTATTACACAGACCCATTTATATAAGTACCTACATTCCAATTTTATTGATATTTCATAGATTCATTGTATTTTTATAGTGAATTACAATAAATTACCAATAAGTGATACTCATCTTCTTAATTGCATATCATTGTTTTATAAATATATCAAACTTATTATGTTCATTACTTTTCTATGAATAGAATATCACATACCCCAATACTTAGTACTTATTTAAAATAAGCTGTTCCTAAATTTATTCAATTTTAGTCTCTTTTCTTTTTTATGATCTACCTTCAATATTTCCTTCTCAACCTTCTATCCACCTATTTCATAGTTGTCCTCAGCTCACTTCACTCACTCTTCCTTATATTTCAGGTGCCTACGGGGTAGGTCTGTGGAATGATGACCCGCAGGATGGCAGTTCTGGAGGACAAACTACAGACCACGCTTAAGGAATTGGAATGCTCTAAAATCCTGTGTAACCAGCTGCTACAGGAAAGGGAGTACAGCGAAGAAGAAGTACAGAAAATAGTAAACAAAAATACTGAACTCAAGGCACAGTTGGCTGAAATGCACACACACCATCTCGAAATACTTGAGCAACATGAACAACTTCGATTGACAGTGTCCAACTTTCAACAGTGTATGGACACCCATGAAGAAGCTCTGAGGCGTGTTGCTGAACTAGAACGAGAATTGAGTGAAGCTCATAACACCATCTCTAACTTAGAAACTCTTAAACGCAGTGAACAGATAGCGAATACCTGCAGTCTATATCATGAGTTGGTTAGTAGTGAGCCTGATCATGTGTGTATTAGGGAGCCTGTTGTGACAATAGACCTGACCAGGGACGATACCATTATTATGACACCCAGCTTTTCAAGTCACAAAAAACTTAAACGCTATATTAAAGTTAATAAACTAATTAAAAAATGTCATAAATCTATGAAGAAATATAAAGTGCATAGAGTTAATTTAAATCTCAGAAAGGAGCGCATTTATTTACTTGATCAACTGTCTAAGTACCCTAGAAGTTTAGAACATAGTAGGGTAGTGTATGATACTGACACTCATCGCTTGAGGGAAGAGCTAGTACTTAGGGAGAGCACCTTAAATGAAATATTTAACAAATATCAAGCTTCTCAACAAGAGCTGAGCAAGCGTATAGTAGAGGCAGGTGAGCTAGTAGACTTGGTGAGATGTAATGCAGAAATGTATGAGTCTCTTACCAATAAGCTCTCATGTCCGTGTGCTCACATTCACACTCCAACCCCAGCAGAGCCATTGAGTACCATACTACCTGAGAACTTTTCTCATAATTCACAAAACCAATCCTCTTCAGAATCAAATAGGATTAAATCTAGGTTTTCAACATCAACTAATAAAACCTACATTTTTTCTGATAGGCTAGGTCATAATTTTGGTAGTCTTCTCAGTGAGAATACAAACCAGAGTGTTATAAATTACTGTAGGCCAGGGGATAGTTACAGTAGTTTAGTTAATCAGATTAAGTTGCACCCCTTAGATGAGAGTAGTACGGCCATATTGTTGTTTGGTAACAGTTTAACGGTAAAAAGACAGCATATCATAGAATGTGTTGAAATGTTATTAGACCATAATTCCAAGTTTAGTTGTAAATTTATTTTATGTGCTTTGCCTTACTCAAATGACTTAACACATACACAAAACATGCACATACACACATTAAATATGTTATTATATAATATAACTTGTCGTCATAGTGACGCAATATTGTTTTTTGACGCTAATAAATTTATTAGTAAATTTACTTTAACCAGAGATACAATGTATCTGCCATTTTATATTAAGCGACAGATTGCTAAACTATTAGCATACAATTTACAACAAGGCAGAGAGCCTTGTGTTGACAATTTATTTGATAGGGTTAGTACTTGTACTAACAACGTTTTTATTGACACGTCTTGTGATTTAAACTCCAAGATAGGACAACAGTTAGGCTGCAGTATTTGAATATAGTACACCAAAACATGCAGGGCCTATCTGGCAAAGAATTAGAGTTAAGTTTATTTCTAGAAAAATATGATGTTAAGGTTTTGTGCTTAACTGAACATTGGTTAAAGAACCATGAGCTTATTGTTATAAATCAATATTATACAGTGCAGAGTTCGTATATAAGAATGCAGGCTATTAGAGGCGGTTCTCTCATAATAACTTCAAATTTATTAAAATGTAAGGAACGTAAAGATATTGTTAATTTATCTATTGAGCGCACTATTGAGTTGTCCTGTGTGGAATTAGACCTATATATAGTAATTTGTGTATATCGACCTCCTTCTGGTGACTATAATCTATTTGAGACTGTTATGGAAGATGCTATAAATAAAATTAAATGTAGTAATAAGAATATTATAGTATGTGGCGATTTTAATATTAATATTTTAGAGAACTCTTCACAGTGTATTAGATTTCTGAATCTTTTCAAGTCATTTAATTTAAGTAACCTATTCTGTGAACCTACTAACATATTTAGTTCTTGTGCTGCCACAAACCCAGTAGTAATTAGTTCTCTCCCTTCTGATCACCGTGGACAGATAGCTAGTTTTCCCTGTTCAACATATGATAAATCACGTACAGTAGAATGTAGGCCTCAGACTACCAATCGTCTAATACGTTTCAAAACCAATATTATTGCTAAACTCAATACCTCAATATTGAACTCACAAAATCCAAATACAATTTATAACTCACTTTTTGGACTAGTAAATAATGAGTTTCAAAATACCTTCAAGAGTAAAACAGTCACACTAAAGGGTACTATGGGATCTTTTAACCAGTGGGCCACTATAGGTATATACAAAAGTAGAGCCAAGTTGTTTGAATTATATGGTATGAAACAACATAGATTTGACACACCTTTTCGAGATTATGTAAAAAAGTACTCAAAAATTTTTAAACAAGTTTGTATTATGGCAAAATCTAAATTTATTAGTAGTAAAATTAAGCATTCAACAAATATAATTAAAGCAACTTGGAAAATTATAAATAATGAAACAGGAAGAGCACGACCACGGGAAAACCAATTTGAACTTAAAGAAAACAATTTATTAGTCACCAATAAAACTCAAGTAGCACATATGTTCAATAGTTTCTTTGCGAGCATACCTTTAACAACTACTAGCTGTTTACAATCATCATCTTTAGACGCTGGAAATTTTTTGCTTAGCAGTGTACCTGAATGCAAGAGCGTGTTTAGATTCGAGCACGTTACCCCGCGAGATATATTGATCGCATATAATTCAATTAATATTAAAAATACCGGTGACTTTTGGGGCATTTCAATTAAAATTTTAGGTACTATAGTTGAGACTGTTGCGCCTTACCTATCTATAATTTTTAATCAATGCTTTGACCTAGGCGTATTTCCGGATTTGATGAAATTAAGTAAAATTATACCCTTATTCAAATCTGGCAGTAAAAATGAAATTAATAATTTTAGACCCATATCTATCTTGCCGGCGTTTAGTAAAATATTTGAAAAGATTCTTTTAAAGCAGCTACTAAACCACTTTAATTTAAATAGTCTGCTTCACAAGGATCAATACGGATTTACTAAAGGTAGATCCACTACTGATGCGGGTGTTGCTCTCATAAAACACGTTTATAGTGCTTGGGAGTCATCAAAGAATGCTATTGGAGTGTTCTGTGACCTACCTAAAGCATTTGACTGCGTTCAGCACGACACGCTACTGCGTAAGCTCCGCCACTATGGCGTAGAGAAAGCCGCACTTAGTGTTGTCGATTCGTACCTGCGGCAGAGATTTCAGTGTGTCGATGTAAATGGGACTACATCCTCTAAATTACCTATACAGCTAGGCGTTCCACAAGGCTCAATTTTAGGTCCTTTTCTATTTCTTGTATATATTAATGACTTACCTTTTTATTTAAAAAACATCTGTGATGTTGTACTTTTTGCAGATGATACGTCACTTATTTTTAAAGTAGATAGGAATAGAAATCAATTTGATGATGTAAATAATGCACTATTACAAGTTACACAATGGTTTACAGCAAATAACCTAGTACTTAATTCTAGGAAAACTAAATGCGTTAAATTTGCTTTACCTAATGTAAGACAACTGGGACCTAATATTATGCTAGATAGGGAGGAACTTGACACAGTAGACTCTACAGTGTTCCTAGGTATTACACTAGATAATAAGTTACAATGGGGTGCACATATAGCATGTCTTGCAGGAAAGCTAAGCTCTGCTGCGTATGCCGTCAGAAAAGTTAGGCAACTTACTGACATCGACACGGCTCGTTTAGTTTATTTTAGCTATTTTCACAGTGTTATGTCCTACGGCATTTTGTTATGGGGCAAAGCTGCGGATATTCAGAATATCTTCGTTCTACAAAAACGAGCGGTAAGAGCAATATACATGTTAGGTGCAAAAGATACTCTTAGAGAACGCTTTAAGTCTATAGGAATTCTTACAGTAGCCTCGCAATTTTTATTTGCTAATATTTTGTACATTAGGCAAAATATAGGTTTATTTACCACAAAAAGCGATATACATAACATAAATACTCGAAACAGGCATAGGTTATATGCCCCTTATCATCGTTTACATAAAGTTAATAATTCTTTTGTAGGGCTAGGTATTCGTATATACAATAAAATACCAATTAGTCTTTTAGAATTACCATTTAGTACATTTAAAACTAAAATAAAAGACTGCCTTATTAAGAAAGGTTATTATACTATTAATGATTATTTCAGTGATAAGGATAGCTGGTCACTTACGCTAGACAACTCATGATCTTTATACCTAATTAGAATTATATAGATAATTTGCATTTTTCAGTTAATCTTTATATAATATTTCTAGTTCTTTTAAATTACTGTTCATGTATTATTAGGTCATTCAACTTAGGTACTACATTTACATTTGCATTGTTGTTCCACTAATTTTATTAAAGTTTTACTGCACTGTAAGATGAAGATAACTCGTGATTATGGGCTGTAAACTAATGTTTTAGTAATTTTGTGTATTCATATACAGTCACTTCTGTAACATATATTTCCACCATATAGTTATGAACATGGTCGCGAGTTGCCTACATTATAAGACGTAAGTGGATGCTCCTGTTACGCAATATTCACACTGGAAGGCTACTACAGCAGTTAAATTGGTAACTGCATTAATTATTTAAGTATTATGTATGTTCCTAATTACTATTTACAAGTAATTAATGACAATGTGAAACAGTTGCAGCTCCTTACAAAAACAAAATATGTAACATAACACTGGCGATTAAAAAGAGTGGCCACGAGTTTTATTGCCCGTTCTTTCTCGTGGTTCTACCTATTGCTTTGCGAATGGGCAGTAAATGTAAATGTAGAAGCATTTAGTAATGTACATAAAAAATTGACGTTCATAAGCGTCACTTTGTGACCCAGATGAATAAATGTTTTTTGACTTTGACTTTGACTATACTTGTTTGACCATTATACGCCCCCTTCCTATTATGAAAGCCTAAAGGTGAGAAAATACGTCGCGAGATAGCGAGCAAGGCGTGACGTGGCAAACCGATACTCCGAAAAGGTAGACAGAAGTTGTAATTATTACACCCACATTTGGCCATATCATGCATTTTTAGGTCCTACGTAAAAAGGGGGTCTATTGTCGTTGCCGGATTTCGTTCTACTACTGAGAATTCAGAAAAATCAGTTACCTACACTCTTGCCTAACCCGGGAATCGAACCCAAGACCTCTCGATCAACAGACGTATAGGTAATTTACTGTGGCATGGAGGCAACCAGCGATAAAATAAATATAAAATATACGAAGATTTATGTCAGTAATATAGTCTTTTCTACAAATGTTGACCTTTTTGCTCAACTTCTTCCTTCAATTTGTCTAGTAATTAAGCATAGCATGCTGCAGTAATAGTTATCCCTTTCGATCTCTCTCCATGAACATCTCAAAAAGCAGTCAGCATCACTTTCCCAGCAGAATAAACGGCCTTTGTACTTTGGAGTCGGTTCCTCCATAGCAATTTACTGTTTGGAATGTATTATTTATTTGGGCGTATAATGGTGTATCCACGTTTCATCTACAGTCTTTATTTGGACCAAAACTTGGATTTATTAGGCCTTAACTACGCAAACAGAGCTTTAAAAAATGTTCATTCGACGGGTCAACGCGGTTTTGGTCTTAACTTGAGCAAACGCAGCACCCATCGCGCTGGGAGCTTGCTCATGCTTAAATCTTCATTTAATATGTAACTAATTCATTTGTTGATCATTTTCATACCCTCTGCTATATCTCTTACTCAATTCAGCGGTCATGTAGCACCATTTGGTGAAATTTTGCGAGGTTATCTTCAGTGATTGCAGTGTTTGGACGTCCCGGACCTTAGCTCCCTAGCTCTTACGACCAGGTTTATATTCAGCTGCCCAACATTTTATTGTAGTAAATGATGGAGCAGTGAGGCAGTGATAGCCTAGTGGAGGTACTAATAGTTGTCCATGCAGGGGGTATCGGGTTCGAATCCACGGCACGCATCAATGACTTTTCAAAGTTAAGTGCGTATTAAATTGTTAATTATCGCTTGCCCCGTGCCTCGGAGCAGGTTAAACTGTCGGTCCTGGCTGTCTGGAAGATCTTTGACAGTCGTTGCGGGGATTTCGTACCCTCAAATAAACTGATACTGGTCTAAAGCATGGAATATCGCTATCCCTTTGGGTTGCGGAGATCAAACGGTTGTCGCTCTGTGGAAAAGTTGATATTCTGTCATACCTGATTATAACAATAAGCGGACCTCGGGCTCTAAGACGTGCAAGTCTTGGATGCAACCGGGATAGGGCTAGCGCGATCATGATGAGCAGAGAGTCGCCATAAACAGAGTTTTAACCCATTCCCATTCCCATGAACCACATGTGGCTCAGGACAATTGAATTGCTATTGTGTCTGGCGGTCGGACAGTGAAAGTGTTAATCAAACATGAATGGCGTCGGCGTAGTGCCTTTTAAAAACAAGAATTTATTGCCAGCTCGATACATTTCCCATTTTCACAAAACACACTTACATCGACTTAATCGTATGGCTGTCAAATAGCAACTACTGCTACAAAATAGCTGAAATGTTGGTGGTTAACTGCCACAAGAAGTAAAATTACATCCACAACACTTTTTTTGACGAGTGCTGCTTCCTTCAGGTTGAGGTCGGAAACTTTTCAGACCACCCTAGTATGTTTTAATGCAAAGGAAAGTTATTTTTGTTTTAGTTATCTATTATATAGTTATTTATTATAATAAGTCATTTAGTTGATTTTATTACATAATTATAATATTTTGTTGTCATACCTAATTCTGTAAATTTTTTATATTGTAATTTTACGTTTATTTTTTTATATACACAATGTTACTTTACTACTTCTATCCAGGTTTTTATTTCATGTGAGATCAATAATCTTAATATATAAAATCCTTGCGTTACTGACTGACTGACAGACACGCTACAGCCGAAACCATTAGGCGCAGGAAGCTGAAATTTGGCAAGTATGTTCCTTGGGGACCGTAGGGGTGCACTAAGAAGGGATTTCTTGAAATTCCCACGTGATCGGCCAAAACGGGTAAATTAGCTGCTGGCGTCCTCTAGTCAGTGATAAAATTTAACAAATAAACTTTCACTAAGAATGCCCAACTTTCGTGTTTAAATATTTCTTTAGGTTCAAAACTCAATAAGTGTACTTAGTTGATCCAAATTCATGTATTCACATTCATTAAATGTGTGGAAAACTGAATAACTACATTATAGAATTAGCTAACTACGGTATGTTTGCAATATCTTGGTGTGGCAAAATTGGATAACTTGGTTTTTTATTTTTAATATTTTTTTGGTTCATGATAAAAGCTAGTTTTAGCAAGCATAGAATCGACAGCAAACATGCTTAAAGCATATAAAATCGCCGACGCTAAAATTGTTCTCCATTTCTTAGTGATGTAAAAAAAAGTGTAAAAAAACCAGTAAATCGTGATTATCTCGAAACTTGAAATTTTGAGTTATTTAGTTCTTCCATTATATCCACGATATCTAAGTTTTTTTTTAAAAGATGGAGCTCCCTGATTGCTTAACGTATCATCTGGCTAACACCGTTCACAGAAGAGCTGTATGCGCTATATTGCAGACTTACTTTCACTCGCCGTTTTTAGAGGTTGTGAGTGATTGAGGGAGGAGGAGGTGAGGTCTCGGAACTCCCCCTCACCATTTTCACTTGCCGGAAATACTTGGTTTCCTCTGAAAAAAGAAAATTATCTCCAAACATCGGTGTGTATGGCACTGCCAACTTCCACATTCTTCACACTAATAATTTCACTAGTTTAATAAACTAAGGTTGACGGAGCCCTGCTTCGCAGGGCTCCCATTTTCGGGTTAAGGGTCAAAGGAGAACCTAACATAACCTATTTAGTTACTTATTACAGTCGCACCTTACCCTAGGCACTGAAAGCAATGACGCACAAATTTGACATTAGCTGTCAATATTATCATTCCAAGATGGCGGGTTTGCGTTTCGTTTCACGTTTTTCACATAAAACCTAAAAACGACATTTGTAAAACTGTACTAAAGTATAAAAACTACGTTCCGTTTTGCATAACTGCCGAAGTATTTAAGAATTTTTGGAAATTGTTTAAAAATATTTAGACGCAACTCCGGCAGCCAAAATTACTTTTAGGGGATTAAAACTAACTCCCTTAAGCCCCCTACACCACCAATACCCTCAAATTCAGGCGACTCGTTTCGAAACCCAACCCAAGCCATCGGATATTCATATTCTAGATCATTCGGTTTAAATGTAATAACTAGTGAAACCAATATAACGCGATAAAATCCGTAAACTGTAGTTTAATTTCAATGTGTAACATTCGCGTAAACCCAAGAAAATATAATTTAGATACTGTTACTTTACGTTGATATTCTGTAAGAAGGTAGTACTTCTCCAGACAAGTCGGCCCGGAATTTAACAAGGCTCAACTGCATAGATGGTGAAATAGTGTAAATGGCCTTATAACCTCACTCCTTTAACATAGAGAACGCAGTATACCTAATCCAAAAGGCAGTGCACATTACACGGTGGTCTGTAACAAAAACCGTAGGTCGCGTCCGATGGCGTCCGGCGTCTGCTGACGCTGGACGCGGCTTCCAGCGTTCTTTGCGATGGTCACTCAGGATTTTAGTTTCTCGCATGCGCTCAATGTGAATAGACGGGATGAACAGACCATTTTAAGAGTTCTTCTCGAATAGGAGGAGGATGATGATCTTATTTTACAATGATTATTAAAACAGGAGAGAATAAAAAGGCGTCACGACATTTTCGTGAAGAGAGAGGTCGAGGGTTGTTTTAATACGTTGATAAAAAACATTAATATAATATTATGGTCTTTATCGCTGGCATCAAATAAAATTCTGTATTAATTTAACTGCTTCTATCAGTAATTCATCTTGCTCCTTTGTAAATTTTACAATTTTTATGTCATAGACGCGACGTCCGTAACGCCAGAATGCCCCGAAATGGCTGCGTAGGCGGCGTACGACCTATGGATGCGGCGCACGGCGTTCGTGCGCCGCGTCGGGCGTGTGAGAGAGACCACTATAGTGCATTTTCACAGTAAGCATTCGTAGGCCGCGTACAGCGTCACGTCGGACGCGACCTACGGCGTTTCTTACAGACCACCGCCTTAGACTGTTTTAGCTATTAAGGAAAATATCAGCAACATGCACAGGTAACTAAGAATTATATAAAGTTTGCCAGGTCCCCGCAACGTAAATAATTCATTTCCCGTGCCAAGGTTATCTTTTTTAAACTAATCAAATACAGATAGATCCAATCTTTGATTGCAGAGCCCTTAACCATTGCTTAGCGAAACGACTTTTATATTGGTACATACATACATACATACATAAACACACGCCTGTATCTCCAAGGGCTAGGCAGAAACTACGGAACGCCATTTGCAACGATCCTGACATATCTCTCTTGCTTCATTCACTCTTATCAAAACATTGGTTTTAGGTATAATATAAGTTTAGCTACTTAGTGCAATCTTAATTTGCTTCAAATAAATATTCATTAAGAAGTGCGTACAATACATATATACATACATTGCCCATTAAGCGCCAAAACGGTTTTACATAAAATTTATCCATGGACTTATATAGTAGGGGAGCCCACGATGCTAAATTGGGATTTACTCGAGCGTCAAAGAGACCTATTGTGTTTGACCTATCTTAGATAATATAATGATAAAAATTTAAATAATATATACCTTTTCATCGGTGGGGGAGCAACTATAGATTTTCAAAACTTAAAAAACAATACTGTTACGCTAATCCCTCTAGATAATCGTCAGATTATATGTACGGTCTTACCGCCGTACATATTATTTTGTCAAGGCGTAAGCAAGTATGTTGTGCTGCGCGTTTACTTCAACTTATTACTTTTCATTTTAGAAATCAGTACACATTTATAGCCAACAAGTGAACGACGCGCCAATAGACTAGTTTTATACCTTTATACGATACTAGAGGAAGCCAGCAGCTACGCCTGCATCTTTTTTAAATTTACCCGTTTTGTCCGATCCCGTGGGAATTTCGGGAAATCCCTTCTTAGTGCACCCCTACGGTCCCCAAGGAACATACATGCCAAATTTCAGCTTCCTGCGCCCAATAGTTTCAGCTGTAGCGTGTCTGTCATTCAGTCAGTAACGCAAGGATTTTATATATTAAGATATTTTTACGTATCTAATAATAAACTATTTTTCAACTATTACGGTGCAGTATTTGTGTGTACTCCAACAACCAACAACAACTTCTACATAATCAGTCTAGGTGCTTAACGAGTCCCTACATTATAAGAAAGCACATGTAGGACGTTAGGATGAAGCATATACATATGTACATCTTAATCTGACGCGCTTGAGTATTTCAAAATGGTGAATTCTTTTTGCACGTTCTAATAATGGCCACGAGTTTTCGTCACACCGAAATAGACATATTATTCAATGAGAGCATTTTTTTTACATACATACATATACTCACGCCTTTTTCCCGTCGGGGTAGGCAGAGACAATAGAACGCCACTTGCTTCTATCCTTACAAACCTCACGCGCTTCCTCTACACTTATTACTCTTTTCATACATGCTCGCCGGTTTCGGGAACTTCGGACCTGGCCGTTTTTTAGGACGTCCCCAATTTGATCGAGGAATGTCCGACGAGGTCTGCCGCGACCGACTTGCCCACTCACATTTGCCTTATAAATCTTATTCGTCATTCTTTCTTCACTCATTCGCTCCACGTGTCCAAACCACTTTAGCATTCTCAATCCTAGTCACGACATCTTCTTTCAGACCACTGCTCTCTCGTATAGTTACGTTCGGAATTCTATCGATCAGTCTCACCCCACACATACTACGCAGTGATCGCATCTCAACTGCGTTAATTCTACTTTCATGCCTTTTCTGCCATACCCAACTCTCACTTCCATACATCAACGTGGGGACAAGCACTCCATTATGAACCGCCAATCGCGCCTCTTTCGGCACAGTCTGGCCGTTCATAAAGGCATAGAGTGCTCCATTTACACGATTGCCCGCAGTCACTCTCCTTTCAATATCTTCTTCACATCTTCGCATTTTTTTTAGGTTTACTTAACATCCCATTAGAAAATCTGACGCGCTTGATATATTTCTTTTTTGCATTTTAAAATCTTACGTACGGCCACCTCCATTATGCAAAAGATCAGATTAACATTCCTATTTTATCAATAATACGTAGGAAATAGATGCTATATGACGCGCTTGTTAGAATAATATATATATGATGTCATACTTATAGTTATATAATGTAATCAATTCTATAATTATAAATATTAAAATAGGTATTTTACATCGCTGTAAAAGAGTTGCCAGATTAACAATTAAATTATGTAACAAATTCTACAGTTATCATTTCAAATATCGTTTAAATAATTATGTTCTTATTTACACAATGTAATAAATACTATAATTGTTATTTAGTCATAAGCATTCTGTATCATTTTACTGTATTTTAAAGACTACTCCAATTCTGTAAAGTTATTTTGAAATAATAAAATGAGGTAATCAATTGACATCCTGTGATCGCCGAACAGTGGGGGTATTTTCCTATATAAACCAGTGCTGCACTACAACTGACACATTTCGTTGGGCGACCACAGGACTGTACACTCCGCACGGTCCAACTGTGATACTGGAGATAAGTATATTCATCTATACAGTACACTAGTCATTGAAAACTCAACTCATGTAACGTATATAATATACTCTAATTTTATGTACCGTAACTATTATTTTCTATGAATAAATCTACTTAAGGTATAATTTCATAAGATATGTTGCATTTCAGTCTAAAAGATTAATTAAAGACTTTAAATCCTACAAACTATCTTTTATTTAGAATTACCTCACTCTTATATAAGCATCTTAAGTTCCAAAGTGTAAATCGTAGTATGGTGAATTTAATAATATATATATGCTTTTAGGTATACATATGTAGTGTTTGTGACACGCTCGAGTAAATCCCGAAATTCCTTCATGGGCTCCCCTACTAATAGATGAAGTTATCCCTCTTGTTACATTTATACGAGAGGATTCATCGCAGGAATAAACCTCTTTTAACGAAATAAATGAAAAAAGTCTTAGTCACTTTCCAAATTCAAATCTCCTTCACGGAACCGAATTCTGTCCAATCAACCTTCTTCAAGTCAGTCGAACAGTGATATTCAAATACAAATGCACAGTAATCCCATTGAGGCTTTACAGTACTCTCAAAATGTAATTTAATTCACGAACGTATAATCCAAATGAGTTTTAAATCATGAATACGCGATACTGAGGGAGTTCGGTTTGAACTTGTTAAATATTTAATGTGATAATATGGTTGATTTGAGTTATACGTTGTTAATGGGAAGTTATTGCTCTTTAGCAGTAGTGATTTTACTGTACCTAATATTATTAACAAACATAGCATGCATTCAAAGAATAGATTGTTTATTGATAGTGTGGATAGTATAATGATTTTTGTGCGCAATAGCATTTCAAAAACAACTTTTTGTGGGACACATACTTTAGATTTGACTACCTTTTGTAAATATTTTTTGTTTTTTTTTGGAATGTATTTTGAATAAGACATTTTTCGAGCGGAAAGAAAATACATGAAAAATCTGTTCATGACACTCCGATTGAGTTACTTAATGTAGTACGCGTTTCAAAAACTTTGAGTAAATATTTAATGTCAGTCCCCGGTCAAAACATTAAGTATGGCAATAAAACACCATAATCACTTACTATCCAAATTACTAAAAATTATTCAATCTACAAAAGTCAAAAAAATATAGTTTTAAAATGTACTTAAATGTAATGTTTTTGAATACCCATTTTGTACCGGTCATTAATAAAAGTTAAACAAAAACAAAATATAAAAAATTATTTTTAAATAAAAAAAAACCAACTTTAAAAAACACTAAAGAACTAAAAAACAAAAAGTAATTGGTTTTGGAGCAAACATTTTTGGAGTCGGTGCAAAGCAAAGTATTTCTGATCTGACTATAAAACCTCTACACATTTTTATATAACTTTTGTTGTTGATAGAATAGGTAGTTTGTAATTTAGTAACTTTTTGCGTAAGGGCTTGGCACCGAATTCAAAAATGTTTGCTCCAAAACCAATTATTTTTTGTTTTTTAGTTCCTTAGTGTTTTTTGAAGTTGGTTTTTTTTTATTTAAAAATAATTTTTATTTTTTGCTTTTTAGTGGTATACTAATAAAAAATAGTAAAAGGCGGTACATAGGATAGTGTAGGTGGTACATGATGGGGAGACCTTCCTTACGTGCCTCAATTCTGAAATGTAGACCTGTACCTTTCTGGCAATTTCAAGTATTTTTTGTTTTCAACTAAATAGCCTAGACACGTTCGTTTCAGTTCCATCATCAGATCTCGGAAATCATCCAATACCAAAGACAAAACAAACGAGCCTAAACACGATGATATTGCGTTATTGTATTACAAAGATCCCATGGTCACCTTCCTGCTCCATCATCAGAGTTTGGTAAACATTTAGCACTAAAGTCCATGTAAAGACGAATCCAAAGAGCCCAAATTCAATGGGATTGCGTCTTTGTATTACAAAGATGCCATGGCCACCTTCCTGCTCCATCGTCAGACCATGGAAATCATCCAGCATCAAAGTCTATGTAAAGACGACTCAAACGAGCCCAAACTCGATGGGATTGCGTAATTGTATTACAAATATCCCATGGCTGCCTTTCTGCTCCAGCCTGATGCTGGAGCTTGGGGAGTTTGGTGAACATTCAGCACTAAAGTCCATGTAAAGACGAATCAAACGAGCCCAAGCTCAATGAGATTGCGTCTATGTATTACAAATATCCCATGGTAACCTTCCTGCTCCATCATCAGACCCTGCAAAACATCCAGCACCAAAGTCCATGTAAAGACAAATCAAACGACCTTTACCTCGATAAGATTGGGTTATTGTATCACAAAAATCTCATGGTTACCTTCCAACTCTATCATCAGACCATGGAAATCATCTAGCATCAAAGTCCATGTAAAAGACGACTCAAACGAGTCCAAACTCGACGGCATTGGGTTGTTACGGTCAAATCGCTTCGAGTGTGCTTATAAAATTTGAAGAGTTCCTTCGATTTCTCAGGATTCCTTGATCAGATCCTGACCTGCTGATCATGGGACCAACTAGGAGGTATACTCTTTCAATCAAAACAAGAATTTTTGAAATCGGTCCAGGCGTCTTAGAGAAATCGGGGAACATACATTAAAAAAAAAGATTCCGACGAATTGTAAACCTCCTCCTTTTTTGAAGTCTGTTAAAAAGCAATGGTCCATATATTTAATCAGTACATCGTTTTTCTATTACACAAACAGTCCCGAAGTCATTTAATAATCCATTTATAGGCCAACTGATATAATTCTAATAACTGGGAAATTAACACCGATTCCGTTCGCTGAATTCAAATGAAAGGGAAAGAGTGTTATTGTCTAAATATAAGGGAGATTGCACATTCAATCGCCTTGTAAGTTTGTTATGAAATAATATTATGATTACTGCCTTGATTATCTTGCGATAAGAATGCTTTGCGACCAATCGTGAAGATGCTAGGATTTTGTATGAGAAAAGTGTTATTGTTCCGTACTACTGAATGTTAGTGTGTGATGGGTTGGATTTTAAAAAATATTTCTTAGTGAGCCTTATAAAAGAAACCCACTGTCAAATTGTCATGCTCCGAGCTTCAGTAGTTTATTATCTGCCATGATATATCAGACATTTGATTTTATATATGACATAATATATTGACTGCCTCCGTGGTCCAGTAGATAGCGTATGCGACTGCTGATCGGAGGTCTCGGTTTCGATTCCCGGGTCGGGCAAAATTGTTAAGTCAAAGTCAAAGTCAAAAATCATTTATTCATCTAGGTCACAAGGTGACGCTTATGAACGTCAAATTTTTAAAGTAAATTACTAATGCTTCTTCATTTACATTTATTGCCTCGTTCGCAAAGCTATAGGCAGAACCACGAGAAAGAACGGGCAATAAAACTCGTGGCCACTCTTTTTAATCGCCAGTGTTATGGTTACTGGGTTTACCCAATTCTAAGTAGCAGCACGGAGTCGGATGATGTGCCCGGTAACGAAAATAGGCTCGTTCCCTATTACGTGGGACCTAAAGATTCGTGGCGAATTGTGGGTGTAGTATTATACCTCTGCCTACCCCTTCGGGGATACAGGCGTGAGTCTATAAAAATAAAAAATAAACATAATATATTATAAATGTATTTACTGGGAACATATATACGTATATGGCTATATTAAATTTTGTCGTGAAGGCACTTATTTTCAATAAATTGCGGTATTACTAATAACAAATTTAATCATAATTTTAACATTTAATTTACTATTGTATTGAAATTGCTGATACCGTTATATTGCTAAGTTATAAGTTTAGTATTGTTTTCAACAAAAAATACGAAGAGTTTTGTAGCGCTTAGAACTGTTATTGCACAAATACAGAATCTGTTTTTTGCACTCTTCTGTTAGACTGATTGCTACTCAGACCAGCTTGCTCCAAACTGAAACTCAGATGCTTCCCTATTCTTCTAGTGACATGGGACTGTTGTATGTAGAAGTTTGTTTTTCTATATTATTTGCCTGTTATTGACGCCGAAATGTAAATACCGTTCCGTTTACCATTTAAGGGTGTGTCCACATCTGGCGAATGTGCCACGAATGTGCAGACCGCGAGCCGTTCGCGAGCTCCCCGCGAACTGCGCGCATACATTTTTGTGCAGCAATTATATCAAAAGCACTAGTGTCATCCGACATCTTCGAAAGTACTAAGCCAGTAAACGGAACTATAAATTGAGTGCGCGCAGATCTCGCGCCGCGCGCAAGCCATATACGAGCCTTGCATGATTTGCGCTAAAGAGGCGCACCAAACCATTGCCGTGGCTGCACGCATGCAGCGCGCGGGCAGTTCGCGTGCCGCTCGTGCGTTGCACATTCGCCAGATGTGGACGCACCCTAACGCTAACCCATTGTAAATTCTCCCTAATAAGTAATAATAGGTACCAAACATTCGCAAGAATAATATAGTATTTTCGTATCACGTACAAAAACGATATATAATTTTTTTGGTAATCAAGTTAGAACTTAGCTTAGGTTTGCCTAGTGTTTATTTTTGAGTAACTGCCTCTGATATATCGTTGAAAGAAATAGGCTATCTATATGATAAACTCTGTGACAGTGAAATATGAGTATAATTTATGTCTTGTTGTATTTGTATTATAGTTTTATTAAGATTTACATCAGCGTGGTGGAATGTAGGTCACAGAATAATATAAGACAGGGCAATGCGTAGTAAGCTTAGTGAATACTAAATAAGTAAAGTGACATGTCTTGGAAACGATGTAAAGCTGTTTCGTCGTGTTTTTTTTAAGTTATCAAAGTATTTTTTATTCCTAAGTTATTAAAGTAAAGATAGATCGGTAATTTTTATACTCACAGTCATTCAATAAAGCACTTGCAGACTAAAAAATATGATATTTCAATAACTAAATAATGATGACCTCTGTTCGATTATCTGAGCTTTATCTCATCAGCCTATTGTTCTTATCTAGGGTACATCCTTTCTGTTCCGCCAGCCAAGCACTACGAGCCACACTCCGCGAGTCATCAGTCATCATGATTGAGACCACGTCTAGACGTAGTGTTGTACAACAACTGGTTAAGACGTAGGCTCCATCAAAGAGCTCAGACATTTACATAGAGGCGCGTTTTTTATGGGCGCTCTGAAGACAAATTTCTGTGACCCAAATTGCCGCTTGGCAGCGTGGCAGTCGCGTTTTGACAGCTGTCTCTACGAGAGCAAGACAGACGAACGCTACTCCTGTGTATCTTAACTACGAGAACAAGAGAGACGGAGAACGACGCCAGCGCCGCCAACTACGAACTAAACTGGAGACAGTCTCCACTTGGAATTGGCACACGAAATCCTTAAGTACTGCGCTTCTATGTAAATCTGTATTCATTGGCTCCATTTGATAACCTGCTTATTCTAGCGATCATAAGTTCTGCAACAGATGTAAGTATATGTTACCTGGATCTTACGGGTTTTTTTATTCTATTGATAGCACGGGTCTGCTAAATACTATTTTATTGTTATTTTATTTATATTATCTATAAATGAATTGAATGATAATTATTATATTGGATTATAAACGCATTGTAATATTGCAAAATGCAGAACGAATGATATTGGTCTTTGATTATTGGTCTAATCAAAATAAAAAATATTTAATGAGAAAACGGATAGAGTTCTTTTTGAAATAACACAAACAAACAACCATATTTATTGATTTATAACATTAAACTAAATAAGTGAATCAACACCAATATTACAAAACAATAATTATGTGAGTAGGTACGTATACCAAACTGCTTTCCAAGACGCAGTAACAATAAAACATTATCGTACGACCCGCTAAAATTCATTTTATGTAACTAATAATGACGAGATACAATCTCAACCGTTCCTCCATAAAGAGTCGACCCGATGCACGATGGCACGATTTAACTTTATAATAGATACGATTTAAATAGCGGACTCATTCTAAAATAAAGTATATTTATTTTATGCGCATTATTTTCCAGACGTTCGAGAAATTGCACAACAATTGTGGACAATTTACGCCAGTCTTAAGTATTATTTTGCTTGGCTGTATCCTTAATTTCGAATAAAATAACTATTATTTGGCTAATACAATAGATAATAATTATTCTTAAAGGCGAAATCGATTGTGTATTCTTCGGAGGCAAAAACCTTTTTTTATTGTATTATGCGGCGAAGGAGCAGACGGATCGCCTTATGGTAAGCAATTACCGCCACTCATGGACACAAGTAACACCACAGGAGTCACAAGTGCGTTTCCCCTTAGTGTTGGGAAACGGGATAGGAGGAGGAGTGGGATAAGGAAGAAGGAATAGGGGATGGGCCTCCAGCACTTTCATTCACCGAACGAAACGCATCGGTTTAGGTGTTACTTTACGTCGATTTTCTGTTAGAGGGTAGTACCTACTTCCCCGGCCGAGCCGGCCGATTCATGCTGAAATCAGCATGGCACTTCTTGTAAGCTAAACATGCATGAGCTAGCTCGTTCAAAGTAGTAATCTCTCTCACAAAACATCACGTATTTGTATTTCTGCATTCGTTTTGGTCAGTAACAGATTGTGTCTAAAATCAGCGAGGTAGAATTTGTAACCAAATTCTACCTCGCTGGTTTTAGACACATTTAAAATGCGTATTCTGTGAATAGTATGTTTAAGAGTGTTTTTTTTTTTTACTGTTAGTCTTGCAAACATGCGGTGTGTATTTGAAAATTTCTTGGGCAACTTTAATGATGTAAATAAGGGTTATAAGGTTTGTTTCTTTGGTTTTATGTCAACCTAGCCTTCATCAGTAATATTCCTTTTATTTTATTGTCTACGAAAAGATTAAAATACATATTAGGGGAGAGGAGGCCATGACGGGGACAAGAGGCACGACGGGGCCACGCACACTTACAAAATACTATACGCTTTAGATGTGTTTTGTTTTCGCTATTAGGTAGCCAATTTGTATCACTCTTTAGTCTAACAGTGACCGGCGGCTAAACTGCACGCGTTTGATTTTTAAAGCCAAAAACGATTTTCAACGTAATTTTATGTAATTTTGAGTGACTAGGCATACGCATATATAAGGTAAGTGTTTATGTCGCTAATAATATATATTTATTTTGTTATTGCAGATAAATTACTTATTGATATGTTTTGAACCAAAATACTCTAACCGCCACTCATTTTATTTGATTTGTTATGTTAAATAATGTGAGGATTAGGGCATAACGGGGATTTGGCTAGGGGGTACGATGGGGTACTCCATTATGCCCCGCAACCGTTGCCCCCATTATGCCCCTGTTTTGTAAATTAGGTGAAGGATGGTTCTTGTTCATTTGATAATAGAAAATACTTTGTTGTAGGTATAAAAATGGTACGGACATATAAGAAGAAAAGTTCAAGACTTAGTTCGTCCATGGAAAACATGAAACAGGCAATTGATGCAGTCTTAATTAAGCAAAACTGCTGGCTATAGAAAAGCAGCTCACCTGTATAGTGCACCACAGACCACAGTAGAGCGTTACGTCACTAAAATAAGAAAAGGTGAGCTGTCTCTTGATTCTACTCCAAGCAAGGTAACTTCAAGCCCATATTCTCTAAACAAGAAGAAGAGGAGCTGGTAAGGTACATTCCTTAGAAGAACGAGAACAACTTAAGAGAACGAAGAAGTGTTCTTATCCAAATGACATGAAGTTAAAGAAGAACTCTAAGAAACAGAAGACCCATAAAGCTCCCTCTGGTGTACAATACCGACGAGGATACCCCGTGACTGTACTGCCTTGACGTGAACCACACTTATTTAAAGTCTTCAGAAGGTTGGATGGCTTGCCAATTATGTGGATGGTGGGCTCATGCAGCAAACTGCATGAGCATGAGTCGTCATCTATACCAGCACGAGTGCAAGAAATCTACATCTGCTTGTACTGTGATGCAAAGTTAATACGTACCCCATACTGCTACTACCCTGGGGCACGATTGGGTTTTCATTATAGGTTCAAAAAATTAAAATTACAACTTCATAACGACTATTTACATCACCAAATTCTATGCCAAATTATAGATTAATAAGTAACCAAAGTGTTGTGATTAGTTTTAATTAATAAATACATTGCATTGATTATTTTACTGTGTATTTTCCTTAACGTCCCCGTTATGCCCCACTCTCCCCTATCATTTATTATACCTTATTCTTGTTTCCTAGTGCATATTAACATTTGAAATTATAAAATAATCATCATTTTATTGCCAATTTCTTCATACAGTATAGTTTTCTATTGGTCGATATTACTTGGCAAAGTTATATAGTAAAAAACCCTTCCATCCAGCCCACTTGTCGCCGTTGGCAACAACTACCAGTGCATACGATTAAACGGTATGCCAAGTAAAACAAAAACACTATCTCTACCTCAGCTAACTTGCCAACAGATAGGAATTTGAGATACAAATGCAAATATAACTACCTGTATTTGTAGAAGTTAAGGTCAGTCGAAAACTTGTAACTTTTTTATTTATTTATACTTCTTTCTTATTTATTTATATCTACTTACTTTATTCTCAATAATTAAAATCAATATTTAAGAAATCCTGCAAAAAAGGAAAATACTAAGTGTGGCTTTTTCGCTATGAGCAATTTCTGCCAGGCATTCATTGGGATTTTTATCATTAACAGGCAATATTTTTCTTTGTTTATCGTAGCCAATGGCTGTTCTTGAAGTTTAATGTTTTCATCAAAAACAGTTTAATAAAAGTATGGCTCAAGAATTATATTAAAACAAGATTAAACATATAGGTAAAAAGGAATTCGACACATGAAGGTATGTACGAGTATTATGAAAATACTAGCTGTTTCCCGTGGTTTCACCCGCGCCCTGATTACTTCGCATACCCGGTTAATTTGTAGCCTAAGTTACTCATTGGTACATCAGCTATCCGCCAGTGAACGTTCCGTCTAAATCGGTCCAGCCGTTTCAGAGATTAGCGAAAGCAAACAGACAGACAGACGGACAAAAATTAAAAAAAATGTCATTTCGGTATAGGCATGTACTTACCGTGTATACACCCATATGCATTTAGTAAAAAGCGGTTATTTTAATATTACAAACAGACACTCCACTTTTATTTATATGTATAGATTGACATTTAACAACTTATACTGCAGTATCAGTTGTAAAATAATTTCAAGCGGAAACAGAGAACTAAAATTATATGGAAGTAAATTAAAATTTAATGGACCGTAGAATATTATATAAAGCCAGATTGTTGTGACCATGTTGTGACCGACTTTGTAGCTAAAACTTAATGTAGAATCTATAAAAATAAAAATGAATCACAGAAAAGTTTGCGCGCATAATGTTTATGAAAGAACAAATTTCTTTGGCTATCCCAGTAAAACATATTTTTTATAACTTATATTATGTCAGTTACTAAATAAAGTGTAAGTAAAAATTGCCAAAACGGCTAAGTTAAAAAAAAAAAACAAAATAGTACTGCGCCATAACGGCTATAAAATGTTATCAAAATCTACTTAGATTTCTATAAAATTTAGTAACTGCACTGATAGTTTATTGCCCGGATTCACATAAATTATTATATTTTATCAACATCGTCTCTGAGCAGCAGCTAGTAAAATACAAAAATCCCAATACATTTATTTATTGCTTTTATATTCAAATTCATTACGCCACGGTGTGAACGCGTAGCTTAAATTTGTATGCTCAAAAGAATATAATATCTGTTCGTCTCCAGAGATTTTCAGTAATAAATCTCTTATATCAAGTGGGTCCTTGCGTTTCTTTTTTATCAAGATCACTCCGAGGAGGATGGGGTAAAACAAGCCTTTTGTTTCAACTCGTCGCCTTGGGTGAATTTAGGGCTTTACGATTACTCGTTGAATCTGCAACTTTTATGGGGGAAAATAGGGTGAAATGAACCACTTGTGGCATTGTTTTTATCGGAAAGATAGGGTTATTGATTCGAATATGTTTTATTTATGTGTATAAATTAAGGGAGGTTTTACATTTGTTGTAAATAAATAAGTATAACGTGGTAAGAGTGTTTAGCTGTTTTGTAACACAGTTAAGAAAAGTACTAAGGTTACTCATATTTCTAACAATCATCTAACGTATTATACGTTAGATGATTGTGATATTAATTTAAAAAAATACTTGAAAATAATTACTCATGAAATCCGAAGCAAAGGCGATATTTTGAAGTTATATGTAATACTGGCTTTTGCCCGCCGCTTCGCGCGCGTTAAATTCGGGGTAACACAAATCTACTTTCAGTCTCAAATTGTGTGAACTCCTGATTATTTTAAAGACTTCAGAAACTCTATAGGGTAGGGTACAAAGTAACTTGGTCAGTATCCATGTCATTATCTAGCGTTATCTACACCGAAAGCACTCGAAAGGTAATATAGGAGGAATAACATCACCTTGCATACAGTCAAATGTCAAAGCCATGTTCTAATACATGTTCAATATATCTCTATAAATATTTTCGCATTTTTAATATTAGTAGGGAAAATCGTTTTAGCCGTTTTAGCTTATTGTATAATTATTAGTTTACATGCAAACAATTTAATCAACGTGCACAATATGACATTATGTATGACGTGACAGTACTAACAGATATGTGTTAGCACATGCGCAGCACTCAATTATTAGCGCATGCGTTCTTAGTTCCAAGAGGTAAATTTGTGCCGTACAAACTTCTACCCTCCCTACAATCCCTCCCCGTTTAATTTTTGCAACTTATCTATCTCTATAATAAATTTCAACAAAATCGGTTCAGCCATTTTAGCGTGAAAACGGAACATACATACATACACACTTTCAAATTTATAATATTAGTAGGGATATTAAGCTAATAGATGGACCTATTTTCTGATAACTACAACACCTAACGGATTAACGCAATAGAGCCCTTATAAATACTTGAAAGCCAACATTACGGTCAGGTTTGGCCTTGTTTTAGGATCTATATTATATTCAAAATTGCTCTGTGTGTGATAAAATTATTTTACATTTGCCTTAGGCCTCGTGCTCATAGACGTCACTTCATGCCATGGCGTGTCGATGGATTCTTAAGGACAAGATTATATTAATTTCGATCATATTTTAAGAAGCTTAGAATTGAAACTACTTTATTTTACACTGATGTAGCGAAGTATGTTGGGTGATATAGTGGCATGTAGTGGCATACCAGGGTATCCCAGCTACAATTGCCGCATATCAGGCAATAAAATTCATGTAATCAAAAAATATGAACGCTAGATAATTTCAAAGGTTAAGTCTAGGCTGTTGCGTTGACTATTTCAATGAAGCACCCAGTAGAAGAACCGGTCTTGACTACTTTGTTTCATCAGAAAATGGAAGGCCAAAGGATTTCTCATACTATAAATTACACTACTAATACGTCATGATATGGCATAGAGAGGCACAACATGCTACGGATTGGCAGAGGTTCCTTCGGCATGCCGTGTCAACTAATACCAAATTGCGCCAAAATACCTGCTGTCTGTCAGGGCTGCGCCTTAGATATTGAGGTTTAACATAAAATAGAGATTTCATAACTAAAACAATAAAGCGTAAAAATAAATTCGTGTTCCTAGCCTTTTGCAGTTACGTGGTCTAATTGCTAACACGAGGTTTAAGTGAAATGTTTCAGATTACCAAGCACTTCCAAACCAATGTTTCAAACACTTTCAATATTATTTTCCAGGAGTTTGTTGCCCATACCACCCTGAAAACTCCTCAGGTATTTTTTAATTAAATTATGTAGGGCTTAAAGCGAAACTCAATTTAGTGTTATTTAATGTTTGCAGTTTTATTTATCTGGAGTGGCCGCTTGTTTTGGCTAAAAAGTTCATTTTTATGGGTGTCTAGAATTTTGGCTAGAAGGAGCTGGGATCAATTGCAGCAGATTTGTGGAAGCGTGACTCTATTCATCAGCCCTTGTCAGCCACAACAAATCTCAGACACAACTGTACTGTGTTGCACAGCGAATACAAGTAATCTTAATATTAATGTATTTCACTTACCCGCTATCCTTGCTGATGTCAGGCTTGAGCTAAATTAGACACATTCATACAAGTATATTGGCCAAAATAAATGAATGAAGTATCTTATACTTAGCTATTAAGCTTCAAACGCGACGTTTTCAGGACACGTTGGCACGTGGAAGTCGATACCAGATTCACAATTTTCACAAATATCAATCAATAGTTCACAATCAATTTACCGTTGCCAGCAAATAATATTCGCGTAGCTACAATGATGTGCTTTTCAAAAGGCGAACAATTATTTTACGTACGAGTCGACAACGTGGTAAATTCTCAACGCGGGAAGAGACCGAAGTGACAGTTCAGTGTGACCATTGTCAGAAATTTTCAATAGACTAAACAAAATGTTACTCAATCGATCTAATCGATTTGACTTATAATAAAAACTAATTCTATTTCAAACATCCACCCGCCCCGGACCGGCCTACCGGTCCGCTAATCGGTTGGTAGACGTGACAATGTTGCAACCGCTCTCCTCAGAATCGAACCGTCCACCAAGACCTCAGCAAATCGGGGAACTCCATCAGCCCCAGTTACCAAACGAAGGATGCGCCCCCTGCGCCATCTGAGTGGCGGAAGGTTAGCCTCCTTTATCAAAACGAGGTCACCAATCTTGGGTGGATCGGTCTTGTCGGTCCACTTAACGCCTTGCTGGAGTATGTGCAAATATTCCAAATTCCAGCGTTTCCAAAAGCTCTGAGTAATCTGGCGTACCAATTCAAAACGCGAGAGACGACCAGGTCTCGTATCAATATAGGGGTACTCAGGCAAGGCGACAAGTGGGCGACCAATCAAAAAATGGCCCGGCGTAAGGGCCTCCAAATCATTCGGATCTGAGGAGATCGGGCACAATGGCCGAGAGTTCAAAACGGCCTCAATCTTACAAAACACAGTTGCGAGTTCCTCAAATGTAAGGACAGACTCACCGATTGTCCTGCGCAAGTGTGTTTTGGCCGATTTTACGGCGGCCTCAAATATACCACCCCAGTGTGGACAATTTGGTGGGGAAAACAACCAATTTATCCCACGTCGGGCAAGCCTATCACCTATATCAGCTTTGTTGGTTTCAAGGAAATTAACAACATCATTCAAATAATTATAGGTGCCCTTGAAGTTAGTGCCGCAGTCAGAACGGATCAAGGAAGGCATCCCTCTGCGGGATACAAATCTGTCAAATGTGGTACAAACGCCTTGGTCGTAAGCGAGGAGACCAGTTCTAAGTGTACGGCCTTTGTGGAGAGACAAACAAAAACACACAAGTAGGCCTTAACAGTCTTGCTGTTTCGAAGTGTCGACGTTTTCACCAAAAAGGGACCTGCGAAGTCCGTGCCAACACCGTCAAACGTCCTGCTCTCAGTTACGCGATCTGCCGGTAAGTCTCCCATCAAGGGCTGCATGGTAGAAGCCTTGAGCTTATAGCAAGGGATGCAGCGAAAGACTACACTCCGAATAATTCTTCGGGCAGACAAAATCCAAAATTCGCGTTGCAAAATGGCCAACAAAGAATTACAACCAGCATGCGAATTTTTAAGGTGACGGTCAGTTACCAACAAGCGTACCAAATGACCGTCCTTAGGTAACAAAAGGGGGTGACGTGCTCTGTAAGGGAGGTTGGCGTTCTTGAGACGCCCTCCAACACGCAAGAGACCCGTATCGTCCAAAAAGGGGTTCAATTTGGATACAGCTCCCGACAATTTCGATCTCCCTGATTTAAGGATAGCAATCTCCTTTTCAAAATGGGCCAATTGCACAGAACGAACCCAAAAGGTGAGGGACTCCTGTCGTTCCTGTGGTGAGGGAAACGGTGTCAGACGTTTCTGTTGTGGGTGCCTAAAATTAAAAACAAAACGCTTTATCCAAGCAGTAACACCTAACAACTTGTCGAGGGAGCTGTAACGATTCAACAAGAAATCGGGGTCGAAGGCGCATTCTACCTTCTCAAGAGCGAGTGTTCGTAGACCCGGCAAATTAGAAGTATTCAAAACTGGCGTTCGAGGCCAATCAATTTCTGGTCGACTCAACCATTCCGGACCCCACCACAGCGAATGACCTATCAAACTAGGCGTCAAGCATCCGCGCGAGGCACAATCAGCGGGGTTGAGCTCACCAGGCACGTGTCTCCAAACAAGCTTGACTTCGGATTTCTGGATTTGGGAAACGCGATTAGCAACAAATACCTCCAAGGTGTGGACAGAAGCCTTCAACCAACAAAGAACAATTTGGCTGTCTGTCCAGGCGTAGGTCCCATTAATACAAATGCTTTTACCCAAAGTGTTAGACACGTGGTTCAATAAGCGTACAAGTAGAGCTGCTCCCGAGAGCTCCAATTTTGGAATGGTCAGAGATGTCCGAAGGGGTGCCACCTTGCTCTTTGCCATGATCAGGGAAACTCTCACCTGACCTGAGGCACTGACTGTGCGCAAGTACACCACAGCCGCATGACCACGTTCCGAGGCATCACAAAACCCGTGAAAGGTGGCCTTGTACTTCCCGGGAGGAAGGATGGGACGAGGCAAGGAGATCTCATTGACGGCAGGAAGTGAGGGTACAAAAGAGGTCCATTCCTCAACAAGAGTGCCGTGTAGGGGTTCGTCCCAGGTCAATCCTGCTGTCCAAAGCTTCTGCAAGAAGCATTTTGCCCAAAATATAATTGGACAGATCCAACCGTTCGGATCAAAGGTTCTGGCGACAGTAGACAATACGAGATGTTTAGTCCAAGAACACGGCAATTTCAAGTCTACGTTATATGTAAAGATGTCTTGGACTGGTCTGTACTGAACGCCGAGAACAGCCATCATGGCGGGGTTGTCAACAATCTCAAACAAATGTGGATCCTGCTGATGATCCTCTGGCAAGCCTTCCAAAAGCGCTGGTGAGTTGGAAATCCATTTGCGCAACTCATAACCAGCGGAGGCCAAAATACCTATCAATTCGTCCCGCAGGAGGATCGCCTCGTCCGCTGTGGAGGCTCCCGAGCAAATGTCATCGACGTAAATATCGTCTTTCAAGATGGCGGAGGCTCTTGGGAAACGTAGGCCTTCGCGGTCTGCGAGCTCCCAAAGAGAACGTATTGCCAAGTAGGGGCTTGACCTTAACCCGTACGTATTTGTATTGAGCTCGTAGACGACCATGGGATCGCGAGGAGACTCTCTCCAAAGGATCAGCTGGAAGCGACGGTCATCAGGGTGGATAATCGTCTGCCTGAACATCATTTTTATGTCGGCCACAAAGACAACCTGATGTCGTCGGAAGCTGGTGATGACGTCACAAAGGTCCTTGACCAACTTGGGACCAGAATGCAAGCACTGGTTCAAGGATACGCCTGTTGAAGTCTGCGCAGAACCATCAAACACTGTGCGCAGCTTGCCAGTCGATGGCTTCAATACCGCATGATGCGGGAGAAAGTAATGCTCCACCGAACGCCAATCCAAATTTGACACTGACATGTGTCCCAATTGTTCATATTCTCTCATGAACTCAATATACTTCTGTCTGAGCTCCGGATCACGACCCATGCGGCGCTCCATGGCCAACAACCTCTTTTCGGCTAAAGGTCGTGACTCACCAAGCGGAGGCCGAACAGACAGGAAGGGTAGCCTCGTAATGATCCGACCAGAACGGAGTCGACCAGTGTTGTTCTGGAAGAACAGCTCGCACTCTTCATGTTCTGGATTCAAACGGGCAACTTGAGGGGGCTCCTCTATCTCCCAAAACCTCTGAACCGCATCAGAGAGAGCGGAGCCTACAGCCAACAAATTGTCAAGTTCAGGTGGAGGGGGGTCCCTAGGTACAGGTCCCATCAAAGCAAATCCAAATATGGTCGGGATGGCAGTCAAACCATTTGGCACCAAGACCCGTTTCCCACCAATCAAAATTCCACCGAGGACATCAGAACCAATCAACAAGTCGATTTGTCCCGGTGTGTCAAATTTGGGGTCTGCCAGTTCCAATCCCGATGTCAAATTCACCACAGCAGCGGGTAGCTGTTTCTGTGGGTGCATACCCAAAATATTCTTCAACACAATAGCCGAGGTTTTAATCCTCGGGTGTGAAGATTCAACAGGGCCAAACAAAACTTTAACTTGCCCTTCAAAATTAGAGGCTACGTCACCTATGCCCCGTATACAATTCGGAAAAGAGCCCATATTTAATTTAACCTGCCCTACCAAATAAGTGGAAACAATGCAACCTTGTGAACCTGTGTCCAATATAGCACGGACAACAACAGAGGTCCCCGTGGGTCCCCAGACCCTAACAGCAACCGTTGGTAGGATAACGGTCTCAATGGGGGAGGTTGGAGTTATAGGGCAGGGGTCAATGACCTATTGTTGCCTGGGCGGCGACCGTTGGCCAGGACCTGGCAAGTCAAAATGAGGGTGCGGCTTGAAGTCCTCAAAAGCGCGATGACTCGATCCGCGCGCCATCTGTGGGGGGTCATAATGACGCACCCGCCCAAAACGAGGTGGGCGCGAGTCAAGGCGGGGACGCTCCGCCAAAGGAGGGGAATACCTGGGGCAGCAGTCATGGTGCTGGTGACGCTGGGCGGTCGCACATTCAGGTGCGCGAGAGAAAGGAGGCGTGCGCACGCTACGGTTCTCCAAGCGGGGTGAGTGGCGATCAATTGAGCGAGGCGACTCTCGGCTACGCGCCGGTGAGCCTCGGCTGCCACCTTCAAAACACCCGCCCGTGCGCGGCGTCGGCTGGTTGGACAAGCGGCCTACCTCTCTGGCATTCATGCAGAGAATGTCCAAATGCTGTCCTCCACTGTGAGGACAGGGGCGAGAGTTTGGGCAGTCTCGCTGGTAGTGGGACCCCAAACAAGAGAAGCAAAGGCGGCGGGCATTCGCGATGCGCCTACGAGAGGCGACATGTAGGTCCAAAAATGCCCTGCAACTGGCCGTTCTGTGCCCCGTGACCTTGCAGTAGGAGCACTCCGCTGGGCTCTGCGTGACCGCAAAGCGAGGAGGGCGCCGGTCAACATTGGCTCGGGTGTGACCGCGAGCCTGCTCCTTGACCTTGGGCGGCTGCGTCTTAGCCGGCGTGTCACCACCGGAGTTGTCCAAGACCCGGCACTCATCCTCCAGGAACCTCTCCAGGTCAGCAAAGGGGGGCAGATGGGTCGCGCTATCCCCACCAAAGCGCTGCTCAAAACGCGACCTCAAGTCGGCAGGCAGCTTCTTCAGCACAATGTGCACCAATAGATAGGACCATTGGTCCACGGGCAGGTCAAGGCACTTAAGTGCGTTGAAGGCCACCAAAAGCGGGTTCAAAAGTTGGGTGCGCAACCCAGAGACCCGGGTGAGCGTCGGCAAACCCAAAATCTGCTCAATATGCGTGTCGGCGAGGCCACGCTTGTTATGGTACCTACGGGTAATTAGGTCCCGAGCCGTCTGGTACGCCTCGTCAGACACGGGCAGATGCTGGATGAGGCCCTTTGCCTCCCCATCCAGTACCGACATTAGATAGGCCAACTTTTGTGCCGGCCGAAGGTCAGCCCTATCATGGACTAGGCTGTCGAACAAATTAACGAAGCCCAGGTAGCTTCCTAGGCAGCCATCAAAATGGGGGAGGTCCAAGGTAGGGAGCCTACTCACCAGCCCTGGTGCTGACCTAGGAAGCTCCTGCTTCAGGCCGGGTTGCCCTTCCCTATCGGCAACTAGTTGTCTCGCAGTATTGGAGACAGCATCATACAGGTCTAAGACCTGGGCATAGTCTTCGCTGACCTTATTTCGCTGGTCAGCGGTGAAATCATTGATAGACACTTCAAGACAGCAAGTGCTGAAAGTGCGGAATTGCTGTTCCACACTTGCCAGGCGATCGTCAATCCGCTCGTACCTCTGAAGTAAGGCCTGCTGGCGATCAGGCCGGTTCACTAAAGCATTGGCCGAGGCAAACCAGCGCAAATCTGATGCAATAGCACCAGCAGCAGCACGCAAGTCCTTGATAGCTGACATAATCAAAATTCAAAAGAGCCCGGACAAGCGCTAAATAAAATTAAATCAATCAATCAAAACTTAATTTTTCTTAATTCTTTGAAACCAACAAAGTTTTAGCCTGTTTACTACAAGTGCAGGCAAGTGACAGGTATTTACTGCCCAACAAAATTTAAGGTTTCAGTATATTGAAACAAACACAAAAGTTATCAAAGTTATAACTTATAACAAATTAATAAAGTTGAAACTTCAACTTAATTAATTAATTATTTGCAACAGACAGACTAACTGTGTTATTTATGATATACAATAGGAAGTAAGCACAGAATATGTGTTACCTAACAATATTATCTTTATATTATAACAAAACAAAGTTTATTAATGTGACCCTCCCAAGTGGCAAGGTCAAGTTGGTTGTTATGTTTATGAATATATGCAATAAACTAAATTTACTAAATTTATTGATACATACAGCTGTTATGTATCCAAACAAACTGACTTATTAATGCAACAACAAATTGAAGTTAGATTATTCAACAATACAAATCAACAATTACTGATTGAGGTTATGTGACAATGTGTTTCAAATTATCTAGGTCAACTTATACAATTAAATATTATGTATTTTAGACAATAACTGACCTGACAAACACTACAATACTGTCTACAAGGTGATAAGATACAAGCTCATACCAATCTGAGTTCATACTCAGTAATGCAACAGCGGCTAAATTTCAACTACAGCTCTGCACCAAAAAATTATGTCTAGAATTTTGGCTAGAAGGAGCTGGGATCAATTGCAGCCGATTTGTGGAAGCGTGACTCTATTCATCAGCCCTTGTCAGCCACAACAAATCTCAGATACAACTGTACTGTGTTGCACAGCGAATACAAGTAATCTTAATATTAATGTGTTTCACTTACCCGCTATCCTTGCTAATGTCAGGCTTGAGCTAAATTAGACACATTCATACAAGTATATTGGCCAAAATAAATGAATGAAGTATCTTATACTTAGCTATTAAGCTTCAAACGCGACGTTTTCAGGACACGTTGGCACGTGGAAGTCGATACCAGATTCACAATTTTCACAAATATCAATCAATAGTTCACAATCAATTTACCGTTGCCAGCAAATAATATTCGCGTAGCTACAATGATGTGCTTTTCAAAAGGCGAACAATTATTTTACGTACGAGTCGACAACGTGGTAAATTCTCAACGCGGGAAGAGACCGAAGTGACAGTTCAGTGTGACCATTGTCAGAAATTTTCAATAGACTAAACAAAATGTTACTCAATCGATCTAATCGATTTGACTTATAATAAAAACTAATTCTATTTCAAACAATGGGAGTACGATACATGTTGCTTTAATATAATAAGCTACGAAGAGAAATTGTCAACAACGTCTGTTCTCAACTTGTATACATACTAGTTGCAATCACGTAATCCTGAAATTATTTGTAGGGTATAATTAGATATTTTTCACGACATTTTCACCAATTAACATTGTCCGTGGTCACAGCAAAATAATCAGTCACTCTCACAATATATCCAGCAGACAGTAAAAGGCCAAATACCTATTAAATAGGGCTTAAAGATATGCATTACATAACACTTATGTTTATCCTTTCACCGAAATAAGTATATCTGTATTAACAAAGAAATAAAAACAGAGCAATCAAATACACACCAAATCGAAATAGAAGTAGAAAATCATTCCAGCCATTTGGATTAGTAAATAATTACATAGCACGGTAATTACATAACAGGTTCGACCCAAAAACTTATTTGGCTCTGTACCAACATGATGCCAATGGCAACCACCTTATTATATCTTATACCATTAACATGGAGGCAAGTATTTCACCTTACCTCTTTGGGCTATTGAGTCAAACATTTACGTCACCATCTCGGCCTTGGAGATGCATGAATATAGGTCGCTTGTGTCACGTATAGGCGAGGTTGTAGGATGTAAGAGGCTCTAAATAACAGACTTTGTTGTTTATTAGAACATCTTAGTTTAGTTAGGCTAGTAGAGATACAAATCGATTGCCACGTTGAAATCTCGGTTTCCAATCTGACTTTTCAAAGGAACGTTCATTTATTATTGTCAATTGACGGTTGTGGTACTTCGAAAAGCACGTTCAGTCAGTCCCACAGGCTGTCACAAAGATCTGTGATATTCGATATGGGGAGACAGTAGCCTCAAATATTTTAACACTGGGCTAAACTAAAGTTCATGGCTATCCTGATCTTTTGCTTAGGTTAGACGACAGTGTTGTTCACAAAGACGGTGCCTAACATTTTATCAAAAGTTAGATTATAAATGAAACTCGGACTGCTAATTCTTGGATTGAAACCGAGCTTCGTAGAGGATAGAATTTTGCTTGTTCAAAACTCCTTCAAAAAGCCTATAACTCTGAAATGGCGATACGACATACAAACTAAGTTGTCCATAAATTTCGCAATTGGTGACTTTGTCCTTCTTGGGTTTACCCATAAAACAATCCTAGAAAACCAAGAAACATACTTTACTTTCCTCTTCATGATAAAGATATTAGAATAGATAGGTATTCCAATCGACAACAGACAAAAAAATACGAACACCGACCTAACATACTGCCATAAACTAATCTGAGAGTGAAAATTAAGTATAATTATTTTTCAAAATCAAAATCAAAATCTTTTATTCAAAATTAGCTGGTCAACAGCTCTTTCTGAACGTTAAATTTTACAATAGACAGTCCCCCAAAAAGCCCAACCCTTCACCGCTTCCTATGTGTTTTCGCTAGGAAGAAGAAGCAGCGCAACAAACTCCCCAGCAACACAGTACTGTCTGCATGGTTAAATATGAAGTTATACATTATAACAATAAAAAAATAATATCACATTTCAATTAACATGATAGCTATCACACAACCTATTGCCATTTATTTAGTTACGTACCTACTTAAGACTTGAAAATTGTAATTAATGACTAACACCTAAGCCTCCAAAACAAAATGACAAGTAGGGTGTAACCGCACACATGTTAAATATCATGTTGTTATGTAATCACTGCTCAGTCAAATCACGTTACAATGCATGAATTACCCCAAAACAATTGGAACAAATTGCAAACAAACACAACATAAATCAGCAGAAGTCAAAATCTGTATCCTGTCCAGTAGATCGACCAGTCACCACAAGCAGCACCCGTTCACGAGTATAACGCAATGATCAGCCATCACCCTCCTCAACAATATTAGAGGGAAGTGGGTGCTGGTACTGCAGTGACAGTACAGTGAGCATGACGAACCTACTTTCCAAGTCAAGCCATTCGAACTTACATTAGACTAAAATAAAACTATCAGACATTATTAATGCACTATAACATATTTAAAAGAGCAGACCGTCAACAAATAAACGCATAATTGAATTTAAAAAATGACAATGTGTATATAAAAACTAAATGTCAAATAAAATAATGACGCAAACAAACATACATGTCAAACGTTATGTCAAAAATAAAGATATTGAAAATTCAAACATGTCAAACAGTATGTATATAATAACAAATATAAAGCTGTACACAACAACTGGAACAGTAAGTATTGAACTTGTCTACCAAGCATTCTTGTCCTTGAAATAATCATCTTTTGAGTAATATGCTTTTTTAACAAACAAGTTTTAACTTCAGTTTTAAAGGAATTTAAATGTAACTGACAAAAATGAGTTGGTAATTTATTATACATACGCATAGACTAATGATTGGTCTCGCTCTGCTCTACTAGACGGAGCCCTCATACTTGTAAAATGAGGCAGAAAAAACCATGCCAGCTGGCATGGTTGAGCCTGTCACACTGACAGCCTTATACCTGTCCACCAAATTAATTACGGTAATAATTCGCTGTACAATGCCAAGTTGCGCTTTTATCCTGAGTAAAAATAACTCAGCAAGAAATAAGAAGAACTCTGGTATAACATACTATCTGTAAAATAAGAATAATTATGAAATATCAACATAAAATTACAAAAATACCGAAAGCGCCATTCAGTGTTGCTGCTAGTACAAGTATCAACTTCCCCACAGTTGAGATTTTTAGTATGTGAATCTATAGTTATTGTATTTAATTATATTTTACTATTTCTTTTATCTAACCTATTGATTATATATTTTACCTTTTTCTATATTATTTTATGTTTATACCTTTACAAATAAGGTGAAAATGTTAGTTGTTAGAAACTGAACATCTTTCCCAAGAAACATGGTTTACCTAATCATATGTGTAATTAAGTGTGTAAGATAATTGTTTTATTCAAAGAAGTTTTCACGACTATTCATGTTAAATTAATAATGTCTAACTAAATTTATGTGGACTAATAGCATGGAAATAGAAAGCACTGTTTTGGAAACAACTTATCTCCTCTATGGTTATTTCTAATAATAATTTGCAAAATACTATAAGTACCTACATAAAACAAACCATCATAATAAAATGAGGCCTAATCATTGGATAATATACCAACCATTTTTCTCATAAAGGAACTTACGCGGTACGCCTAACCTATACACAAATATATAGATGCTCTTAATGAATTGTAATTTTTAAGAATTTTCTTTACTGATTTTGACACCAATAACTTATCCACTAGACCACAGAATAAAATATTTTCCCATTTACTCGGGTAACTGTTGAGAAGCTGACAACACAATTCTTCACGCATGCGTCTTGATGCTTTTGATTGACACACACTGTCATAATGAGTTGCCTCACTTATGGACCTATTTTTCTTAGGCAGCGCGGTGTCTAGTATAGCGAAGCGATACCAATCATTTGTCTAAGTACATACGTACACCTAACCCCATGAATGTATTATGAACTTTATGTAACCGAAGATGGGGCACGCACAATTTATGTTTATTTCTAGTGTTTATACTATGGACATCACTATTTTTACTATACGACTCAATATTTTGTTTAATGTACATTAAATTTAATATGCCGTGTGGTTGACGGCATAGAATACAAGTGTCACCACCCCCTATCTTCCCGTGGGTGTCGTAAGAGGCGACTAAGGGATAACACGATGCAAATACCATCTTTGCGTAGAGACGGAAAACTCGACATCAAACCCTACACGACTGCCTCGTTGGTCTCGCGGCATAAATGTGCGCGTGGGATCGGGAGGTCCCGGGTTCGATTCCTGGGTCGGGCAGTGTTATTGGGTTTTTCTGTCACGAAATTCCCAGTAGCAGCACGGAGTCTGGAAATGTGCCCGGTACGGCAATAGGCTCGCCCCTTATTACGTGGGACTATGATATATCTGGCGAAAAGTGGGTGTAGAAATACACCTCTGCCTACCCCTTCGGGGATAAAAGGCGTGACGTTGTGTATGTATGTGTATGTACATTAAATTGGCAAATATATATTGGGAAGGTACAGTCAGGATTTCAATTTCTTTAAATCGATCCCTAAGTGACACTCTCGGCCCTAACAGATAAATTGCACGGACTGCCCTTTTTTGCAAAATAAATACACTGTCAATATGTGCAGCTTTTCCCCATAGAAGAATACCATAGGACATAATACTATGAAAGTAACTAAAATAAACTAGACGAGCCGTATCGACGTCGGTTAACTGTCTAATTTTTCTAATAGCGTATGCAGCCGAGCTAAATTTCCCAGTAAGAGCCAATATGTGTGCTCCCAATTGCAATTTATTATCTACTGTTATACCTAAGAAAACAGTGTTATTTACTGGTTCTATAATCTCCTCGTTAAGTGCTAAGTTAGGTCCCAGATTTTTTACGTTTGGCAATACAAATTTAACACATTTAGTTTTCCTAGAATTTAAAACTAAGTTATTAGCTGTAAACCAGTGTGTGACTTTAGTGAGGGCTCGATTTACTTTGTCAAAGTTTTCCTTATTTCTATCAACCTTGAAAATTAAAGACGTATCATCTGCAAAAAGAACAACGTCACACAAGTTATTCATGTAATAAGGCAAATCATTTATATAAATTAGGAACAAAAAGGGTCCCAGAATGGACCCCTGGGGAACACCTTATTGCACTGGTAACCCGGAAGAATGAGCTCCATTTACATCTACATGTTGTACTCTACCTTTAAGATAAGAATTAATGACGCTAAGTGCCAAATCTCTGATACCGTAATGTTTTAGTTTACGTAAAAGTGTATCATGATGTACGCAATCAAACGCAATAGAAAGGTCACAGAAGATACCTATAGCATTTTGCGACTGTTCCCAAGCATTGTACACATGCTTAAGTAAAGCTACTCCTGCATCAGTCGTAGATCGACCCTTAGTAAATCCGTACTGTTCAGTATGTAGGAGGCTGTTAAGATTAAAATATTGTAGTAATTGCTTAAGTAGGAGCTTTTCAACAATTTTACTGAACGCTGGTAAAACTGAAATGTGTCTGTAGTTACCAATATCAGCTTTGCTGCCAGATTTAAACAGTGGAATAATTTTACTGTATTTCATAAGATCTGGGAAAGTTCCTGAATTAAGGCAGTGGTTGAATACTACAGTTAAATACGGAGCTACTAGGTCAATAACTGTTTGCAAAACTTTTACAGAGATGCCCCATAGGTCACCTGTCTTTTTAGGCTTAAGAGACTTGAAGGTACTTAAAATATCGGTTGAATTTTTTTTTATATAATATATTATTATTGTCAATTTGCCGTACAAAGAGCAATCTGTTAAACGTCCTATATTAAATACGCTATGCTGTCAGTAGTAAAGACACTTAAAAATAACGAATTGGATTGTAAATAATTATTACGTATTTTTGTAGCTATGTTAATAAGGCTACGGAACTACGTGCATCTCGCCCGGGCCTCTACGGCATGCGGCATACTGACGAATGACAAAATAAAGTAGGTGGAGCTACGTGCTGCGAAAAGAAAACGGTCATCATGCAGAGATGGCCTCGATAGAACTTACTTATGTATAATTATGATTTTTATTGTGTATATTTGGTAGGTCTAAGAATAAGCAATTTTTAACCCTCAGATGAAAAGGTTGTCCATAAATAATTTACGGTAGCTGTAAGGTTTTCAAATATATCAATACATTGGCTTTACTTACATAAATACCTACGCTTTACCTACCTATATAGGACATAATATAGTAGTTGTGATACATATACACAAGAATTTTATTTTACCGTAAAAATAGTGTTTCAGCACACAGCTTACTTGCTAAATTCTAGCGTTTTATCTGGTACTGTTTTTTATTTGTTTAATTAACTTTTATGAAGTGTGCCAAAAAATAAATAAGGATTAACCGGTCAAAAATATTGTACGTGATATTGCATCCCAACTAAACTGCGGTTCGCCATTTTAGAGCATTGCAGGCTTTCTGGTTTTGTTATTAAATTAGTCGTCCAGTTTGAACTGTACCAATGGACGAATGCATAATAATATTTGATAATATATTCCAGTCTAGATTTTAAGCGTTTACTGCGTTTCATTTTATTGATGTCAAGTTAATTTGGTACTACATGGTGGATATTTTGTACTATATGTTGTAAACTTGCGGACGCTGCCACTACATTGCAAAATTGGGTATAAATAACCCTTCTATCACTTGATGCAACTGCGTTGTGTAAAAGCAAACCATATCACTCTTGTGTTATTGCCACAAATTGCACAGAAAAAAGAAAATAAATATTTATTTCTGTCACAAATAGCACACACCATAAATTAAAAAAAGCAAACAAAAATAAATTAAAACAGAAAATAAAAGCATCAAAGTAACATAATATTATTTACATAATATGGCAGAATATTATTGCTGCTCAGTGGCAACACCATACTTACCCGACCGACCAACTGGGAGCCGACATATTATTATGTTGGTCAACACAGCGAAAGGCGAAATTATACAAAGATATAATAATAAATTATTGTCAGTAGTGAGCAGCGATATCAATCTTAAAACTTTTATATTTATTTATAAATTAAGTTTTTATTAAGAAGCGGAAGTGTATGTCCCATTAGTGCCAAAAATTGACATAGGGGAGTAAAGCTGAACTAAAGTTGACTTAAGGGATGTCATTGACGCTACAATCAATGTGGGTTGTGTCATTAACACGAAAAGTAAAAGAAAAGTCGAAGGGCTTTCACTCCTACGTTTCCTTGTCCACTGAATTAATTTGCTGTTTCCCGCGGTTTCATCCGCGCGTCCTGAGGGAACTTCTTCGCGTACCCGCAATTTATAGCCTAAGTTACTCCATGATACATCAGCTATCCGTCAGTGAAAGCCCCGTCAAAATCGGTCCAACCGTTCCAGAGATTAGCGAGAACAAACAGACAGACAGACAGACAGACAAACAGACAGATAGACAGACAGACAGACAAAAATTTTAAAAAATGTCATTTCGATATATGTACCATGTACACATCCATATGCATTTAGTAAAAAGCGGTTATTTTTATATTACAAACAGACGCTCCAATTTTATTTATCTTAATATACAGGGTGATTTGTAATTGCTTGTATTCCCTTCGGGAGGTGATTCTAGGGTCAAAACGGAGTATTTAGACCGATCTTATTATTATTTATTAATAGCATCATTCCAACGTTAACTAATTACAGCGCGATTAGTACTAAGAAAAGTTTCAATAAAAATGATGGTATTATTGTTTACATTAGAGAGGAACTAGATCATACATATTATGAGCCATGTAGTGATGAAGGAAATTGCCTAGTAGTAGACATATGCAAAAGCTATACCTATAACCTTCCAACAAGAGTCCGAACCTGTATTGACCATAATGAAGAGAAAAGTAAAATTATGGCGTGGTTAAATCACATGGACTATGAAAGCACTGAAGCTCTATTTGTTATAGCAGTATGACACACACGCACACACACACACCCACACACACACACACACACAAACACACACACACACACACACACACACAACACACAAACACACATAAGTTGTTTTAGATGTAACTTAATTTTTTAAAAAATTATGGGCATATTATACTTTAATACCTTTATTATTGTGAAGGGAAGGAACTGACCTTCAAGATACAGTTATATACTAGTTTGGAGGTCAGGGTCTCACCTGTAAGATGTTGATGTTATATGTTCGTAATAAAGATTATTATTATTATTATAATTATTATCTTGACGAATTTTTTTGTGTGTGTTAAAGGGAACTTGAGAATGATTTAGATTCACAATTTAGTCCACTGGAAAATGTTTTTTACTTAATTTTTAATTTGTAAGTAGTTGTGGATTTTGGCATGTTTCACATTGGAACTGACGGACTGCGCTGCTATCGCAGTGTCAAATCTTATATTAGTAATTTCGTCAAGGAGTACATTGAAACCTTACCTGAATAATAAAACATTAAAAAAAAAGATTTCGAGTCGACAACATATATCCGCAAAATTAGGTTTGTCGAGTATTTTGTTAAATTCTAATGGTTCTGACAGACAAATCCAAGGACAAATCACAGTCGCCATATTGGCCACTCTAGTGAAACGCCACAGATACCGGATAACATTTTGAGTACAGCTAAGTCTTAGTACTAAGTAGTTTGTATCATTGTATGTGTAAATACTTTTTGCAGTTATATTTCTAAAAGAGAGGTTGAGATCCACCACGCTACAAGAGCTGACATTCTTAAAGAGTTAAAGCGACCTAACGACGAACGAACGACGATAAAAGGAGATTTGTATTACCCCAAACATAGATGATATACTATAACTAGAGAACCCCGAATTTACGCGAGTGAAGCCGCGGACAATAGCTAGTATATGTATATATGGCAAGGCCAATGAAAAATATACATGTGTATTGTTCCCAGCCCACCTCGAGCCCAGCAAGTTACTTCGCTCAGTTATGTCTTTGGACTCATATGTACTGCCTACACTGTTTAACATTTCAATCTGACATGGAACATGTTCATTTTTGAACTTGAGAGATACTTTCTTACGCCACGTTTTATTTTTTTACAAGCACACAGTGTATGTTTTGTTACTCTTCTTTATATACTACTAGATTTAATACACGGTTCCGCCAATATGGCTGTCAATTATTGACGTAAAAGGTTACCTATGTATGTGCTATTCGGATTTATAAACTACTAGCTTTTGCCCGCGGCTTCGCGCGCGTTAACACAAATCTACTTTCAGTCTCAAGTTGTGTGAAGACACTCCTGATGAAGACTTCAGAAACTCTATAGGGTACAAAATAGCTCGGTCAGTATTCATGACACTATATACCTACCATTATATCTACCGTACGTACATAATAACATCGCCTTGCATACAGTCAAATGCCAAAGCCATGTTCCAATACATGTCCAATATATATCTATGAACACTTTCGCATTTGTAATATTAGTAGATAAAATCGTTTCAGCCGTTTAAGCGTAGTACTTATATAATTATTAGTTTATATATGCGAACAATGCCGTGCACAAAATGACATTATGTTTAATGTGTCAGTACTGACAGATATACGCACATGCGCACTCAATTATTATAGCGCATGCGTTCTTACTTCCAAGAGGTAAATTTGTGCCGAATAAACTTCTAGCCTCTCTACAATCCCTCCCAGTTTAATTTTTGCATCTTATGGTAGCCTATGTCCGTCTCCATGGTCCAGTATATCTCTATATCAAATTTCAACAAAATCGGTTCAGCCATTTTAACGTGAAAACGGAACATACATACATACATACACACTTTCGAATTTATAACATAAATTTTATAATATTAGTAAGGTTATCCTTACTCCATGGATCCTTATGGATATTACTATAAAGTGCCATCAAATTCTGTCGATCCATCAAAACATCACATAAGAACTTTCGTTTTGTGTACAAAACAAATCCCCAATTTTTTTTTATGGTAATAGGCGGCAAACGAGCAGACGGATCGCCTGATGGTAAGCAATTACCGCCGCCCATGGACACAAGCAACACTACAGGAGTCACAAGTACGTTGCCGCTCCTTGAGGTCGGGAAAAGGGATAGGATGAGGAGTGGGATGAGGGAGAACTCACTCACCGAACGAAACGCAACAGTGTAGGAACTGTTACTTTACGTCGATTTTCTGTGAGAGGGTAGTACTTACCCGGTCGAGCCGGCCCATTCACGCTGCCCAAACCAACTACAACATAGAACCGAGAATCGAATCACGTAAACGTTTGTCAGACAATTGATTCTGCTGCGTCATCGCAGTTTCTAACTAGTGTTTGGCAAGCTACGTGACTCGCGTTGCCAATATTGTGTTGCTCCGTTCACCGACGTTGTATGAACTATCGTGTTTCAATAGTTACCGATATAAATTTATTGGGGGATTGTTAACTGTTTGTGGGGGAGTCTATTAAGGTGCACGTGTGTGGTGTTTATTATGAGGGCTATTATGAAGACGGTTTGATGGTGAAGCGTTTTTAGATGTATGTTCATACTAGGTTCTGCCTGCGGCTTCGGACGGGTCAGTTATTGGAACAAACGGTTGCCCATGTGCGTAAGTATTTGAGCTGCACATGGGTTATAATATAACCCCATTTCAAACCCTAAAAGTATTGATTTCTCAACTTAAGGAAGCCATGGCCATCGCCAAGGTCTCATATATTGTTGTAATTTATTTTTTGTATTTGAGAATAAAAGATGTGTTTCATCTAGTTGTTATTTTATTGAAGTAAGTGGTAACCTAGTTACATCGAATAAGAAGAATTTTGAATACTTTGTAAAAACACTTTAAAGCCAGTATTGTTACAACATATTTCTCTGTCAAAATTCATCAAATTCGGATCAACTTTTTAGTCATAAGATGGGAACATAAACATTATGTTTTTTTTTTGCATTCATAGTACTAGTACGAATATGCATTTTACTAGTACTGTTGTAGTTACCTGCCTGCAGAGACGAGAGTAAAAGTAGTAACTAAGCCATAAAATATATGCTAAGAACGTCGCAAATGAAAGTTGCATCATCATCATACAAGATTTCGTTTTTCACTGCTAGACGTCGCCCTGTCCAAGTCGCGTCACAGAAGTGTAATACATTACAATGTAGTATTATTAATAAGAAGATTTGACCTATTTGTTTGGTTAAATTTTTCATGTCTGTCAATGTTAGTTTTCCCATTATAAGCAAAGATGCTATTTCTTTCTTTCTTTAAATAACACAACTCCCGCATACGGACTAAACCCTGTGTCGCGGGGGACTTTACAAACATACAACTAACGAACACAATGAACAACCAGACTCGAAACAATAATTATAATAATTATATTATCGAACCCGCAACACTCGGCGCAGTGTTAAGCGGCGAGGCAGCCGCTTAAACCACTACGCCAACCGTGCAGTCAATTTCCTTCGTGTACTTCTCTCAGTCGCCTCTTACGACACCCATGGAATGACATACGGTAGGGACACTTTGTATTCTTAATTCATCACCACGCGAAAAATCGAATCGAAGTTTACCCTTGTAAAACATGTATGAATCATTATTCTTAGTTTTGAAGATGTATCCAAGTAACGGGAAAGTTTGACACGGTATGATCTGTTTGGCAGTATTTCAGTGGGTTGAATGTTTTGAACGCCAGTTCGAAACGTTTTAAAGTTGTATGAAACCAAACAAGGTTAAAGAACTCTTGAATAAACCAACATTCTAGTCGAGAGCTCAACTTCATGTATGGTCAATACATGAAGTTGAGGTATTGTGATATCTTTTAATTTTTTATAGACATTGATACTCTGATACGTGTTTCCTTGAAAATTATGACATCGAATTTGGACCCACCCAATTCTTCTAAATAAATATAGTTTCGATATCATGTCAGTGTCATACTTACGTCACAAAAAGCGTAGTCTTCTAAATCTTAATATATAAAATCCTTGCGTTACTGACTGACTGACAGACACGCTAGAGCCGAAACTATTGGGCGCAGAAAGCTGAAATTTGGCATGTATGTTCCTTGGGGACCGCAGGGGTGCACTAAGAAGGGATTTCCCGAAATTACTACGGGATCGGCTAAAACGGGTAAATTAAAAAAAAATGCAGGCGTAGCTGCTGGCGTCGTCTAGTTATCTGATAATTGCGGGAAGTTGTAACGAGATTGTAAATTGAAACAAGTGTCAAAATATGTGTCAACGACGAACTGTTTAATTCAAATTATACGATAATGACATTAAGTTATCAGAATACCGCTACTGAGTCTATTCAAAATTTATAATATCAATGTCATATAACATTAGGAGAATTGGCCCCTAGAAGGCCAATTCTCGTATTTTATATGACATTTTAACTATATTTTGAACGAAATGAGATTAGATTTTGAATTGAATCATTATTCTACTAATTTTATGTCATTAATGTCTAATTTGACTTCTATGGTTCGACGTTGATACATTGTTCAATTTACGATCTAGTCACGATAACATTTCAATAGCATTCAAATATCAGTTAATTTACGAGAATACCATTTGTGCTATGAGTATGACACTGACATTAGATCGAAACTGCATTTTGAACTATTTATGAGAATTGGGCCTCTGGGGTACACATTAGAATATTATTATTATATCATATTAGAGATATCTTGTGTCGAATTTGATCAGTTCATTGTTATGAGTGTATACAAGCCTCCATGTGCACATTTTGAAAGTTTTCTAGTAATTATGGAGGATGCCCTAAGCAAAGTTAATAATTGCCATAAAACGGTTGCTATTTGTGGTGACTTCAACATTAACATTTTAGAGAAATGTTCTTTATCAATTGATTTCTTAAATCTATTTAAATCTTACAATTTAAGTCATACTTTTTTAGAACCAACTAGAATGACTGCCACAAGTGCTACCTGTATTGATAATATATTTATTAACACTAAGCCTTTACAAAAATCCTTAATTAATATGTTACAGTCTGATCACTGTGGGCAGTTAGTCTGTTGTCCAAGAAAAAGCCCTAAGATTCAGAGTAAAATTATTAATTTTATACCTATAAATGAAAACCGATTAGAATTTTTAAAAATAATCTATCAAATAAAATGCGTTGGTTGCCTATTCATGACCATCCAGATCAGTTATATAATTCATTATTTAAATTGATTAATGATGAATTTTCTACTGTATTTAAACCTAAAAAATTAAATGTAACTGGCCGTCTGATGTTTAGTGATTGGGCAACTGAAGGCATTCATAAAAGTCGGATTAGGTTATATGAACTTTATAATGAAAAAACTTTTAATAATAGTCCAGCCTTTATTAATTATGTAAAAAAATACTCAAAAACATTTAGACAAGCTTGTTATGCTGCAAAATCAATTTATTTGAAAAATAAAATAAAAAGCGCTGAAAATACCATAAAAGCAACTTGGAATGTGATCAATAGCGAAACTGGTAGAGCCAAAACACGCAGTCGTGACTACCTACTAAATATCAATAATGTGAGTATTGCAGAGGACTTGGAAGTAGCGACGGAATTTGAAAAGTTTTTTGCTAATATACCCATTGTAACTACGGCGTCACTCAAATCGTCTTCCATGTCTGCTGAAATGCTGCTTAAAGACTGCGTGCCGGAATGTGTTACGGTCTTTGAATTTGTTGCTGTTACTACAGATGATGTTCTTAAACAATTTAAAACTATTAATATGAAAAAGACAAGGGATCTGTGGGGATTGTCAGTAAAGACAAAAATTCAAATTACCTCTTTACAGTCTCAAATAGATAGGATGAACACCCAATATCAAAATGAGGTTCAGGATTATATTAGGAAATATGATGAGATAGCTCAGGTAGGTAGGCAAAATCTTAAGTATGTGAAAGCTTTGACAAACACCAATACTTGCCTAAATAGCATAAAATCAACCATACCCACTTGTGAGTCTCAGAATATTTTTGATATTGACAAAAGTTATTATTTAGCAAATAATACAAAAGATAGGTCTTCCTTAGGTAGGAATGGCACAAATAAAGTTTATATGTTCTCTGATAGGTTAGGTTTAGGCTTAGGTAGTTTAATAAATTGTGAATTGAAACAACACAATATTATTAATTATTGCTATCCAGAGTCTTCTTTTTCACATTTAATTGATAAATTAAATACAACAATATTTGATAGGGAGTCCATAATAATTATCTCATACGGTGATAGTCAAATGGTGACTAAAAAAGATATAATTAATTTAACAGAAGTTATGTTATCGCTTCACAGAACATATGATTGCAAATTTATTAGTATGACTTTGCCTTATGCTTATAGTTTAAATGCTATGATGAATAGATATATTCATGAACATAACTTGATGTTATACAATTTGACATGGCAATATAAGGATTTTATTTTATTTTTTGACATCAATAATTTTATTAATAATTTTACATTGACTAAAGATACTATGTATCTGCCACTATTTTATAAAAGACAAGTTGCTAAATTATTAGCATATAATATACAAAATGACACAGGTACATGTAGGGTATCCAAGAATTTAGTTTCTGTAAATAGTTCCTATCCTTATAATTCTTCTATTGAGAATACTGACACAAGTTCTTTAAACTTAAGAACAGGACAAAGGGTAGACATATTGAACTGACTGTAGCACATCAAAACATACAAGGTCTATCTGGCAAGGATTTAGAATTAGGTTATTTTTAGAAAATCATAGTATTAAAGTTATGTGCATTACGGAACACTGGCTTTAAGAATACCAGATTAAATTCATAAATAACACACAATACACAGTACACAGTGCCTTCTCTAGGAAACAAGCTATTCATGGTGGATCATTGATTATTGTTTCAAACAGTTTAACATGTAAAGAACGAAAAGACATAGCTAGCTTGTCTATAGAACGCACGGTGGAACTGTCATGCATTGAGCTTGAGCAGCATATTATTATATGTGTATATCGTCCTCCATTAAGTGACTTTAATTTGTTTGAATCTGTTATGGAAGATGCAGTTAGTAAAATTAGGAGCAATAAGAAAGGGATTATAGTTTGTGGTGATTTTAATGTTAACATTCTTGAAAATTCAATAATGACTTGTAGATTTTTGTTTTTTTTTTAGGTCATTTAATTTGAAAAATTTATTTCTTGAACCAACTAGAATCACAGCAACATCTTTCACCTGTCTTGATAACATATTTAGTAATTGTATCGTTTCAGATAGAGTAGTTACTTCTGAATTAACTTCGGATCACTGTGGTCAATTAGCTAGGTTTCCATATTACAATGATAGCATTGTACAGAGAGTGTTGGTTAGGCCATTACCTAGGCATAAGTTTAATGAATTCCGGAATAAAGTATTGATTGGAATGAATACTATGAATCCTGACTTAATAGAAATAGATTCGCCAAATAAGAATTTTAACAATTTATTTAATATAGTTAATAACACGTTTCAGAATACTTTTAAGACTAAGGAGAAAGTAATTAAGGAATCTCGAGCTTTTAATGAGTGGGCTACTGCGGGTATTTACAAAAGCAGAGCAAAAATGTATGAGTTGTATGGTATGAAAAAATACAATTCTGATTTAAACTTCACTGAGTATGTTAGGAATTATTCTAAAATATTTAAAAGAGTGTGCAATACAGCTAAAGCTATATTCGTTAGGAATAAAATTAAACAATCTTCGAATAAAGTTAAGGCAACCTGGCGAGCTATTAATGAAACAACAGGTAAGACAACATTAAGAAGTAATAGTTTTAGTCTTCTTGATAATGATAAATTAATTCATAATGACGAAAAAGTCGCAAACACATTTAATAACTTTTTTGCTAGCATACCACTTACTACTACTAGAGAATTAAAATCATCAGCTATAGTCGTAGAAAACCTATTAGACTCTAGTGTAGGAAAATGTGAAGTAATATTTAAATTTCATAGTATTAGTTCTACCGATATTATAAATACTTTTAAGTCTTTGGAGTCTAAAAATACAGGTGATCTCTGGGGCATTTCTGTTAAGGTTTTGACAAGTATAATTGATGTAGTGGCTCCTTATTTAAGCAACTTATTCAATAAGTGTATTAAATCTGGCAGTTTTCCAGATCTTATGAAACATAGTAGAATAATACCTCTGTTCAAATCCGGCAATAAGACTGATCCTAGTAATTATAGGCCAATATCGATACTACCTGCTTTTAGTAAGATTTTTGAAAAGGTCATACTCAAGCAACTACTAAGACATTTTAATCAAAACAGCCTCCTTCATGGTGAGCAATATGGTTTTACCAAGGGTCTTTCGACAACAGATGCAGGAGTAGCGTTACTCAAACATATCTACAGTGCTTGGGAGAATTCCCAAAATGCTGTTGGTGTGTTCTGCGACCTTTCGAAAGCATTCGATTGTGTCTGCCATGAGACGCTCTTGTGCAAGCTTAGACATTACGGCGTCCAGACTAAAGCATTGGATGTCATTAAGTCGTACTTAAGTGACAGGATCCAATGTGTTGAAATAAATGGCTCAAAATTCAGTGGCTTACCTGTTGATTTAGGAGTGCCACAGGGCAGCATCCTAGGGCCTTTCTTGTTTCTTGTTTACATAAACGATTTACCTTTTTACTTGAGAAACATTTGTGACGTTGTACTGTTTGCTGACGATACTTCTTTGATATTTAAAGAAGATAGAAATAAGGAACACTTTAACGAAATAAACAGTGCACTCATTCAAGTGACTAAATGGTTTAATGTAAACAATCTAGTACTGAACGCCAAAAAAACAAAATGTGTTAAGTTTGCTCTGCCTAATGTCAGAAACCTTGGTCCTAACATAGTTTTAAATGACGATGTACTCGAAACAACTGAATCCACATTATTTCTAGGATTAACACTTGATTCGAAGTTACAATGGGGTGCGCATGTTACATATCTCTCAGGGAAACTTAGCTCAGCTGCTTATGCCGTTAAGAAGGTTCGTAGGTTGACCGATGTCGATACGGCTAGATTGGTTTATTTTAGTTATTTTCATAGTGTTATGTCATATGGCATACTGTTATGGGGTAGAGCTGCTGATATCCAAAATATTTTTATATTGCAGAAACGGGCAGTTAGGGCCATTTACCAGTTAAAGACAAGAGTCTCACTCAAAGAAAAATTTAAAACTATTGGTATTCTTACTGTAGCGTCACAATATATTTATGCCAGTGTTATGCATGTAAGACTAAACATAAATTCTTATAAAATGAATAGTGGCAGACACAATATCAATACTAGAAATAGACATAAATTATGTGTTCCGTATTTTCGTTTGCACAAAACGCATAGCTCTTTTATTGGGCTCAGTATTCGAATATACAATAAATTACCAACTTATATTTTAGACTTGCCATTAAGTTCGTTTCAGGCAGAAGTTAAAAAGAATCTTATAAATAAGGCATATAACAGTTTGAAGGATTATTTTGATGACAGGAGCGCTTGGAAGTAGTTGTTCGCTTTTGACTAGGTTAATAAATAGTAGTTTTATTTTATAGTGTAGTTAATTACGATATTCTAATTTCATACTATATTTTGCATTCATGTTCCACACTTTCATTATAACTTTGCGGATTTGTAAAATGTGGGTAACTCGTGGTCATGGGCTAACTAATAGGTTGTCGATTGCTTTGGTTTCATAATACCGTTACTTTCTGCTTCATTCACTTCTACCATAGTTCTGACCATGTTCGCGAGTTGCCTACATTAAAAAGACGTAAGTGGATGCTCCTGTTTCACCATATTTACTTTGGGAGGCTTACCATATGAACATCATTTACTGCTTGAGTATGATATCAATAGCTACTAAAAATTTTACTAGTAGATGTCTACAATGTGAAACAGTTGCAGCTCCTTACAAAAATAAAATGTACCACCATTATATTTGTTTGAAAAGAGTGGCCATGAGTTTTATTGCCCGTTCTTTCTCGTGGTTCTACCTATTGCATTGCGAACGTGGCAGTAAATGTAAATGTAGAATCATTAAGTAATTAACCTAAATTTTGACGTTCTTAAGCGTCTCTTTGTGGCCTAGATGAATAAATGATTTTGATTTTGATTTTGATTGAGACTGTTTCGTCTATTATTACATTAATTGCTCCACATCTTGCAACAGTGTTCAATGGTTGTGTCACTTCTGGAACATTTCCTGATTTAATGAAGTATAGCAAAATAACACCTTTATTTAAATCTGGTGACACATCAGACCCCTCAAATTTTCGACCTATTTCTGTATTGCCAACACTTAGCAAAATTTTTGAGAAACTAATTCTTAGTCAGCTACTTAGTCATTTCAATAGACATAATCTTCTTCACAAGAAACAGTTCGGATTTACGAGGGGTTGTTCAACTACTGACGCAGCAGTTGAGTTACTGAAAAGTATTTTTGCAGCTTGGGAGAAGTCGCAAGATGCGTTAGGTATATTTTGCGACTTGTCTAAAGCCTTTGATTGTGTTCATCATGATACTCTTATCAGGAAACTATATCATTACGTCATTAAAAATAAAGCTCTCGATCTCCTGACTTCTTATTTGGGCAACAGAATCCAGAAGGTCGAGGTTAATGGTAAGACATCTCCAGGCTCTGCTTTGAAAATGGGTGTCCCGCAGGGTTCAATTCTCGGACCATTTTTATTCTTGATATATATTAACGATTTACCTTATTACGTTAAGAATAATCATGAAATTGTATGGTTCGCTGATGATACCTCTTTGATTACTTGCACTCTCTAAAGTTGTCAATTGGTTTAATGTTAATAATCTATTACTTAATAATAAGAAAACTAAACTTTTAAAATTTTCAATGCCCAATGTTAAACATATGCCAACCAATGTACAACTTAATGAATCTAGGATTGAGCCCGTCGAAACAACCATGTTTTTAGGTATTATGCTGGACACCAAACTACAATGGGGTCCACATATAGAAAGGCTTTCGGGCAAACTTAGTTCTGCAGCTTATGCAGTTAAGACAATTAGACGCCTCACAGATTTAGAAACGGCTAGAATGGTTTATATCAGTTACTTTCATAGCTTAATGTCGTATGGGATTCTTCTCTGGGGGAATGCTGCAGACCTAAATACAATATTTGTTCTGCAGAAAAGAGCTGTAAGGGGAATTTATAACCTCAGTCCAAGAGTTTCTCTAAGAGAAAAGTTCAAAGAAATAAACATTCTAACTGTTGTATCACAATATATTTATGAAAATCTGCTATATGTACATAAAAATATTGACAAATTTTGTAAAAAATGTGATATACATTCTGTAAATACAAGACACAGGAATAATCTCGTAGTTCATAGCACTCGTCTCCACAAAATAAGTAGCTGTTTTATGGGGCAATGTATACGCTTTTATAACAAGCTCCCTTATAATATAAGAGACCTATCTATAAACAAGTTCAAAATTATTGTAAAAGCGAAATTGTGTTCAAAAGCCTATTATAAAATATCTGACTATAAAGACGACCAAAACGCTTGGGACTGAGCTGTTCTAATTCGACACACAAAAATAATTGTATTAAATCTTTCTTTTTAATGACGTTTCGTAAGTACTTTCAAAGTTTACACGAAATAAAGAAGTATTTCATTTCATTTCATTTCATTTAGATTCACTCACACAATGCAACATTTTGTCTTATAACAAGTTAAATATAAAAACGTCACGTCCTTTATCACGACTAAGCCAAAAAAAGGAAAACCTCCAGCAAGCACAGACATTCACACATACATACAAGTATTTGTACAAAGGAAATTTTAACTAACTTTTATAAGTATAGACAACAGGTAGCACATAAATATGTGTTACCAAAGGTATTTCTGTTTTTTTCTTCTTTGTATCAAAAATATAAGATTCAGCTGAGCCAATGCGTTCATGGAAAACTGTGTCATCCGTTATGCATAAAACGCCAGTAGAGCATCAGCTATCTTTATTCTCCCAAAAATCTACCACCTTCATTAATCTTATCCCTCTAAAGCCACAGTATAAAACTTTTATACCATCAACTCACACTTTACAACGTATAAATCATGGCTGACTTATATTACTAAAAACCTTTTTGGCATCGCCTGTTCTGTACGCTACCAAAGGGGACAGTTGGGCTATGCTATCGTAGTTGGATGTCCATCAAAAAGTTATTACTGATTTCGGTCGCTGAGTAGTTGAGTAGTTTTTAATATTAAATTGTTAGAGATAAGTGCCTAAATTTATACCTACTTATGACGGCTAGTTTCTGAATTGTCTGCTTTAAGTGTTTGGCGGACGTAATTTGGGCATGCTATTATGAGGGACATCACTTAATGCGGTTTGAACTTTTATGACTTCTGTTATGCCAAATAAAAATAGTTGCCTATGTTTATATCACGACACAAGCAGATCAATTTTTAAAATAAGCAGCAGTGTAGATGTTCAAGCCTAATGTAGCTGTGAAAAAAAAACAAGTGGTAAAATTACATTTGAAGGCAGAATTAGAAATACAGGTTACAATGTGGTTATTTTTCTATTCAGCCTATAATCTGTCACAATAAGGCAATGGTCTCCTCATTGTACTTTCATCTATGTTTCTTTTCAGCGTAAAAACTAGGGTGAAATCGTTCTTAAAGAAGCTATTTTAAGACCTTTCCACTATCTCCATATTAGATGCGATGTCATTTGCTATTTTAGGGAGGTCAATTCAGTGGTATGTAGCTCAATTATAAGATAAGACTATACTTTATTGCACACCAAAATAAATGTTTACAGTACAGCCTTAAAAACTACGAGTAATGCACAATCAGCAGCCTTATCGCTAAGTGCGATCTCTTCCAGGCAACCTTTGGATGGATAGGAATGATGTTAGCAGTTTTATGAGGCGATGGTGTAGTTAATACGATGAATACGCAATGATAAAGATTTAAATAATATAGGTACATACATACATTTACATGTCACATAAAAATACTAATTGTTATCATTGTAGTGGCAGATAAAGAATAAAAAAGAATCACTACCCCGTTTAATCCCGTGGGTTACTTGTAGCGTGACTATGCAGGAAAAATATAGCAAACTAGAGGACGCCAGCAGCTACGCCTGCATTTTTTTAAAATTTACCCGTTTTGGCTGATCCCATGGGAATTTCGGGAAATCCCTTCTTAGTGCACCCCTACGGTCCCCAAGGAACATACATGCAAAATTTCAGCTTCCTGCGCCCAATAGTTTCGGCTGTAGCGTGGCTGTCAGTCAGTCAGTAACGCAAGGATTTTATATATTAAGATAATACATATATTTGTGTAGAGATGGCCTGCGTGGTATAGTAAGATTAATCAACCTACACAATATTACTACTCAGATTAGTAGAGATAATTATTAGTAATTGAAATATTATTATCGTTATAATATACAAAATCACAAACCTTAAATCTCACTGATGGTATAGTATAAATATTAAAGTCCAGTTAGTCTTTCGACAGTGTTAGGTACTATTTAAACAGAAACCAACTTCGAAAACGCGACCTTTCATAAAATCCCTAGAGTATCAAAAACATTCAATTTTCTAGACCAAAACCTCTCAATTTCGATAACCATAAAACTATACCAGCCTTATATTTTTGGGAATTCAATAAACAAAAAACGTGCCCACGATACCACATGATCACACACGAAACACCGCCAGAATCCTTTATTTATGTTCAATAAATCATGCGGAACAGAAATTCAATCAGGCACCCGTGGATCGTAGCGGGTTATTTAATATCTCTTATATTATAGCATTACCAGCAATGCGGTCTCGTGCTTTCCGTAGTTTTTATGAAGCTTTTTCACGTTTATTGGTATTAATGATATAATGGATTAATTATGATGTTGTGGTCTGTCTGTAAATAAACACTTTCATCTCATGTTTCTGTGACTGGATGTACCGATGTTTCGAAAAGTATTGCTAAGTGCGGATAATTTTGCTACACGCATTATATTATAATGCTATTTCTATGTATGTATGTATGTGCCTGTAAGGTCATACCATTATACATTTTGAGTTGATTGTGTGTGACATTATTACTGTTATATTGATAATAGTTATTGTATGATATATTTCTTGCCTAAGTTCATATTTTGCACGCTTAGGTCTAGTTCTTGTACTGAATAAATTATTAAAGTGTGCATGATTAGTTGTGATATTATAACTTTGCAATAATTACCTACCACGATAATTATAATTCATCCACAAATTAAAATGTATTATAGTTATGATTTGCCTGTAATTCTGCCATTGGTGCTGTAAAAGCTTTTCGCCATATTTCATAATTCCTCATTGGTGCGTTCATGGGTAAATTTGTTTTATAAATGACTGTATGCCAATTGTGCTGAGGTGGCGTGACGTTGATCTACTTTGGGGAAAACTGGTAGATGCACAACCTCTTATTAGCGTATCGATGACAATATCGTATATGGCTAAATCGAAGCAGGCGAATACTTAGCTTTAAGTATGGCATTCATCATCATCATGATCATCATCATGTCAGCCTAGAGACGTCCACTGATGGACATAGGCCTCCCCCAAGGTTCTCCACACAGACCGATTTTGAGCCGCCCGCATCCAACCGCTTCCTGCGATATTAACCAGATCGTCGGTCCACCTTGCGGGAGGCCTACCCCTGCTGCGACAGCATGGCATTTATGGCATTCAGTAGGGTCTTTAATTTTCTGTTACATAAATGGCACGTAGGACAAGCTCGTCTGTATCCAGTTGTTTATTGAACAGCACCACAATTGTACACAGGATAGGATTTGTTTATGAATCCCCACCTAAACAAGTTTATGCACTGACCACAGGTATCTATCCTGAGTTTTTTCGATCAGATTTGTTGAGAAATACCGCTCTTATTTTGTAAACAAAGGAAAGTGGTTACTTGATATCGCTCTAAGGGCCATTAAGCTGTCGTAGAAGCTTATCCCTTTTCAATACAAAAAGTGTAGTTCTGTATCTCATTACAGCTACTGACTTCAGTTTGATAACTTGAAGCGTTCCCAGGAAAGAAGGGCTTGATAAGTGGACAGTCGAAAAGACAGGCAGATAAAAAACAAAGTCATCCAACTCGGGTACGGTAACCTTTTGAGGAATGGGTTCCTAGAAAGATCTTATTGCCAATAAAACAATAAAAGTCTTATAATTATTTTAGTATGAATTATACTAGTAATATTCTTTACTAGTCTCTGCTAGTAATTACCGTACAAAAATATTACATACTTACATAACAATTTATTTGAAAACCTAAAAGACATCCGCATAAATAAAATAATTGCGTTACTGACTGACTGACCGACAGACAACACACTTGCCAAAACTATTTGACACATATTATGTTCTTTGGGGACCGCAGCTGCGCACTGAGAACGGATTTTCCGAAATTGCCATAAAATAGGGCAGATAAGGTTAAATTAACAAAAATGTATGCACGTAGCTGCGGGCATCCTCTAGCAGTTAATAAAATATGTGGCATAGTTTCAAAATCAGCTTACCGAATTGATACCAAAACAATAACCTTTTTACCGTATATATTGATTGATTCTGGATTTATTTTATGTTTATTGAATTTCAATTGCATAGTTTCTCTTTCATTAAATCTGCTGACAAATTTTACAATTCTCTCTGATTTACTAACAAATAGCTTTACAAGTAGTTTGAATTCTTGAAATTTGAACTATAATATAATGCTTTTATCTTAAGCTAACTTGTATCTTTTCATATATGTTACTTTTAGTTTTCTCCACTACCATTTTTTATTTGTCATACGTAGACAAATCGCACTTTATTACGTAGTTACATTATAAAAACACTAAAAGCAGTCGGTTTAAATTATTTGCTTTATTGCAGCCTGAAAGAATTCAAGTTGAACGTAGATTTTGCAACTCATTTTGTATTGAGCGACCAATACTACGACGCGTCTGGCCTCAGCCTAAATTAGATAAAACGATATATAGAACAGCTAAGCTTGCTGCATCATTTATTCAGTATGGTAACTTGACAGCTCCCCTTAAAGGACAATTCGATCCTTCCCATTTAGGTAGTAAGCAAACTGAATATTGTTGTTTGTATTCAAGTAGCGAGGGTCGAAGAAGGTATAGACTCAGTATCTAATGGGGTTAAGCGGTATCTGGTTCAGAGGGGAATTGTAAGTTGAAGAGGTGTAAATTTTCCTTGACATCTGGTAAATAAACAAACCTCCGTGATATCCAAAAGTAAAGCATATGTGACGATAGAAAATATTTTATAAAAAGTTTAGAGATATCGCTGATTTAAGCTTTATGCTAATATAATTCACAAACTTGTGCTTTACAAAGAGATTCTTTTTTAATCTCTGGATAAACTTTTGCTGAAATATCAATTCAGCGGTATGACAGTTTTAGATAGGTAACCTATTCAATTTATTCTTCCAGGCTCAGGTAAGCTATCTGATATCGTGCCTAAAATTGAGATTGACTTTATGAAAATGGCTGTACGCTTGATATTGGAAAATCAATAGACTCAAAAGCATAAACAAGAGTGCTATGATTAAAATTTCTTGATAGCTGTAGTTTATTAGATTTGAATGTGATAGGGGACGGTCAAATTGCCTGTTATTGTCTAATTGAAAGTCTAAGGTCGATATTTGCTATCTAAAATAAACATTTTCTTGTGCAAGTATCTGAAATAAATTCAATACAATGAAATCTTAATATATAAAATCCTTGCGTTACTGACTGACTGACAGACACGCTACAGCCGAAACTATTGGGCACAGGAAGCTGAAATTTGGCATGAATGTTCCTTGGGGACCGTAGGGGTGCACTAAGAAGGGATTTCCCGAAATTCCCACGGGATCGGCCAAAACGGGTAAATTTTAAAAAAATGCAGTCGTAGCTGCTGGCGTCCTCTAGTTGACGAATAAAATACTTTTTGCTGTTAGTTCTGCTAAACTTTAATGAAAATGTTACTGAGTAGTTATACTATGTATGATATTGGTATCTTGCTATGTTTATATTCCATTTTTCGTCTCATAATAATGTCTTATACGGGGTTAATGTGAATAAATCTAAGTGAATCCTCATTTCAAATACAAACACAATCCTGCCTTCTCTTTAGAGATTCGTTTTAAAGATATTAGACTTTACTCGAGATAATGTTATTTTAGTTTTAATATAAAACTTGCGTTTCTAAACTTTGATAAGTTTTTACATTTAGACTTGTTCTTGGACATTTGTTTAAGGGTCTTACTGCTAAAAATGATCTTGAAAATTGCTAAATGTATTTTGCCGTTCATCCTTAGATGCATTTTTTTATGAAATGAAACATTTGCATATTGGACATCATAAATCACCCAGACTCAAAATCAATATTTTTGGATCACCCAAAAAGCGGCGCTCACTTTCCGTGTTTCTTTATTTAAACAAAATTAATCATATTCTATTAAGGAGTAATGGGAACAACAACTCAGTTTTTATAATAATAACATCTTTGAATACACTAGCCAATTTGATTTTTTAGCCATTAGAGAAAGATTACCATACTTAACTATTTGTGAAACTTATTGTATTCAGGGCATTAACCATTTTCTATCTAAACTTTATAGACATAGCTATAGTAACATCGGCCTTAAATTCGCAAAAAAGTCGTTTCAAAATTCGAAAGGACTAGAAGGCTGCCTCAAGGGACCCATCTTGGGACTTTACGAGGGACTTTAAGTAACGCGCGGAAATAGTTTCATTTCACCCCGGTCACAGATTACGAAATTCCCTTGTGGACACATCACTATGCTCGGTGGTTTTATGTTGAGTGTTCTTGGAATGCCAAATGGTGTTTGAAACACGTTTCAAACCGTATCATGTAGCTTTATACGATAAACTGCAATTTGAAAATGTCTATGTGTAGAACTTGAAAACCAGGTACACATGGGTTTATTACTGGAAATATACAAAGTAACGTCCCAGATAGGACATGTGGTAATTACAACAATTGATGTCTAAGTATAATTGATCTATCTATGTATAAATTTATAAGGCAGCGATAGCCTAGTTGGAGAATGGAGATACCAACAAACTGCCATACAGAGGGTATCAGGTTCGAATCCACGGCGTGCACCAATAACTTTTCAGAGTTATGTGCGTATTGAATTGTTAATTATCGCTTAACCGTGCCTCGGAGAGCACGTTAAGCCGTCGGTCCCGGTTGTCATGAAGATCTTTGACAGTCGTTATAGGGCGTCAGTACCTTCTAAATAAACTGACACTAGTCTAAACCATGGAATATCGCTATCCCTTCGGGTTGCGGAGGGCAGACAGGCAGTCGCTCCGTGGAAAAGCTAATATTCAGCCAAATTCGGTTAGACTAGTGAGCGGACCCCAGATTGAAACTGGGATAACGCTAAGAGGATGATGATGATGTATAAATTTATAATTATAGACTTAAGCCTGTTTCTCCGAAGGGGCAGGCAGAGGTTTAATAATACATCCAAATTTCGCCATGTCATTAATTTTAGGTCCCACGTATACGGGGCGAGTCTATTTCCGTTGAAGGGCTCATTGCCAGACGCCTTACTTTTACTGAGCATTTCGACAGACCCAGTAACACTTTTTATGTATGAATTCAAGAATATATTAGTATGTTTTTCATTTGTCTGGTTTCGATAGCACAGGTTTTGCCTTGTTTGGGATCAGAAAGCCTTGTATACTTTGCCCTAGGACAATATTATTATAGGAGAGAGCAGTCTGAATAAAATGTCTGTGTTCAGGAAGTACATTTTCAACTCAGCAAGCATATCAGTGTGATAGAATTACAATAGAATGTATAAAACAATATTAGCTCAGCATTGAATATGTCCCAGTGCTGAAAAAGGTCATTGGTCCTAAACAAAAAAGATTATGTTGCGTAAACTAAATACAAGGAAAAAAAGATTTTCGAGAGCTTAAGCTTTTTAAATGCATGTTTCCACATGACATTTTCCTCATCAATTTTACTAAGTGTTACTAACTATTAGATGTTATTTTATTTCAATCAACTAAAGGGTATTGCAGAAGTTAATATTATACTCTTTGTCGTGGGTCAATGGCTAAACCATGCTATGCAGGTGAAACTATATGCTCTCAACATATTTATAGAGCAAGATACCAGTAATAGAATACATTCCCAATATGGAATATTGTTATTTTTTTACGCCAAATTTTCTAATTCTACGCCACGCATATGCCAAAACATTGACATTTTATTTTATAATTTGGATGTATTCCTTAATTGGTAAAAATAGTACAAGATCCCAGGGCCACCAGACCTTACTTATTTTCTCAGAAACGAAATGTATAGAATAATGTAGTGTTAGTATGTTCTATGAGTGGACGCATACTTGCTAGCTTGGATCGTGGGCCAATTTTTAGGTAGGAGGTGCCAAAGGTTGGTAAAAATGGTACCTACCAACTTTTCTTAAATTCTCAATGCTGATTTTTATGTATGTATTAGAAAATATTATAAAAAAGTCATCAATAATACTGCCAGACTCATTCCAGCGGCGGTCATTTTTACCAAACGCTTTAAAGCTTCCAAAATAAAGGATGGTATCTATCAGTGGAGACCGCTAGGGGGCACATTTAAAATAAACATTATAGTCATATTACTATGACTTTAACGTTTATTATTCAATCCTAAATGTTTCACGAAACCTCTGATGCCAAACCAAAGCTTGTTTACAATAAAATTAGGACTAGGCTATAGAGATAGAATAGAGTAAGATAACTTATATCTAAAACACCCACAGTAAAAGTCTAATAGCCTTCATTTACGGTCACGGCTTTTACTGCTTCGTTGCTACAGGACACTGAAGTGTTATAATTAATAAGTATATATGCTCCTTAATAGCAATAAGTATATTCTGTACGATTCCTTATAACGACAGATACATATTTTGCTGACTTGCCTTTCTGCGATGTGCGCATTTTATATTGTATGATTGATTATTATTCATTAAAGATAGGTTGACCGATGTGGTTGTTTTACTCTCACAAACCCCAACATTACATGGCGACCCTGCCTAAGGGCTCTGCTTAAGGGTTTCTTTTTGAAAGTTATAAGTGGCTATAAATAGATTATACATATAGATATACGAATTAAAACAGTTTGCGTCAAATATGTGTGGATCGACCGTCGAGAAGGAAGAGGTCTTTCTTAGCCAAAACGCCGCTGGCGGGGACAATGGTGCATCCCTGAAAGATATTGGAGGTCACTTAGAGCGATTGAGCGTATTGACGTTCGTCATTTTCGTGGTAACTATTGTTTTCCTTTTATACATTGGCTTACGCCTCTATAAGAAGTGCCACAGTCGCTGGATCCAAGAAGAGATGGGTCTTCGTACAATTGAACGTATCCGGGCATCCGTTCGAGGTCGAGCTGCCGAAACATCAGGATAAGCGAATACCTACTACTGAAAAAGGATCAGACGTTTCTATAAGGTTTACATATTAATAAGTTATATTTTATTTTTATTTTTTTCCTATTATAAATAAATAAATAATAATAAATAAAATTTTATTGTGCCAAATAATTTGTTTACAGAAAGTTGTGTTCAGAATCTTCTTTTAAGCAAATAATGCTTGTAGTAGAAAACTCCGCTCCTCCATATTTTACATTGCGTGATAATTAACACAATAATTTTAAACTCTAGGATATTATTTTAAATACAAAATTATACTTGCACTGTGTGTGTGTGTGTATGTGTGCGTGTGTATGTGTGCGTGTGTGTTTGCGTGATTGCGTGCGTGTGTGTTTGTGTGTATGTAATATATATAATGTATGTCATACAGCGTATTGTAACAATGCTTCAGTCTCCTCATATATAAGTGGTTTTATCCATTCAATTAGTGTTTCTTTGCACTCATAATATTTTTTTGTGTGTATGTATATCTTTTTATTTATACTGTTATAAAGTTGAGCTGATCTTTTGTTATATTGCATACATCCAAATTTGGTATTTGTTGAGGGTATATCCGTTATATCATACTTCCTTCTTTTCGACCTTAAACCCACATTAAAAGGCAAGGACTTATGCTTCTTTAACACCGTTTGAATGATATACAACTTTCTTACAGAGAGTACATCACTAATCTGATAAAGGCTCACCGTAGGAAATCTAAGTTTTTTTAAATGCATTATCTTAAGGAGTGCCCGTTGTGCACGTTCAAGTTGTATAAATTTTGTTTTTGCTGCACCTCCCCAGATCGGAATACAGTATATGAGCACAGATTGTACGAGTGCAAGGTATATCTGTGTAAGTAGATTTTTAGAAGGGCTTTTGTTAGGTTCTTTGATCATTGGTGCTACATGTCTTAGAGTCTTGAACAACCAGCTGAGCTTCCTAATTGTGGCGGTAACTTGCTCTACGTGAGGGTACCAGGATAGTCTGTTATCTACAACTACACCCAAATATTTAACTTCGGCTACTTTACGAATATTCTGGCAGCTACAATTGTTGCCGTTTTCACCCTTACATGTATGTATAACGATACTAAAATCATCAGGTGGTTCATTACGCTTGGAGATACTGAAACATATAAAGTTTGTTTTGGATGTATTTAACGTTAAAAGGTTGGATTTTAACCATTCAGCAACTTGAGTCATACCTGCTTCAGCATAATTCTTGACATCGTGCCAAGAGCTTCCATAGAAGGCAACCGCCGTATCATCGGCGTAAGAAAAAACTTTAGCATTCGGTACTTTCATATTACAGAGATCATTCATATATATTAAAAAAAGCGTTGGACCTAACACGCTTCCCTGGGGAACGCCGTATAATACAGCCGCGTCGTCACTTATATGCTGGCCAACTTTCACCTTTTGCTTCCTGTTTGAAAGATAGTCCTTTAAGAGGTCAAGAGCTGTTTCCCTAACGCCAATTTTTTCAAGTTTGCTTACAAGGATAGAGGTAGAGACGGTATCAAAAGCCTTTTTGAGGTCTAAAAAGACAGTGAGGCATTTGTCGCTATTATCGAGATGTTTGATTATTAAAGAGGATAGAGCACTAACAGCATCCTCGGTAGATATGCTTCTTCTGAAACCGTATTGTGAGTCGGACAATATATTAAATTTATTCAAATAATTTAGCAGTCTAGTATTTATTAATTTTTCAATAATTTTTGATAAAGAAGTTAAAACTGAGATTGGTCTATAATTACTGATATCGTCTCTATCTCCACCCTTGTACACTGGCGTGACGATGGCTTCTTTTAAAGCGGCCGGAAATATTCCTTTTGAAAAGCAAAGGTTTGCAAGGTGTGTTATGATAGGGACCACTACGATGCTGGAGTATTTTAAAAATTTTGTGGATATGTTATCCCAGCCAGAAGCGCTGTTGGATTTTAAATTCACTAAAGTTCTATATACCTCATCACAGTCCGTTTCGAGAAGAACAAAAGAATTAACTTGTGTGGGTGAATTACTAGGCAAAGTTCGGTAATTCATAACTGAAGGTTGAATTTGTTGAGCTAGCTCATAGCCTATATTAGCAAAATAATTATTAATGTAATTTACTGATTCAGAGGGTGATGATTTTAAATTTAACAATTCCATATTTTGATTATTTGATTTATTAGTGTATGTTATAGATTTGATGTTTTTCCAGAGTATGATGAGAGTATTATGTCTTTAGATTTCAATTATATACGTCTTCTGTAGTAAATAATTATGTAGCGTTAGACATATATCAATAATATTACTATATAATGTACCTATAGATGTTTCATATTTTGTGGCATAACATTGGTTTTATAACGTTAATATTAAAACGACATAGAATCGTGCACAAAGGCACAGCGAACTTGATACCTCAAGACAAAAATGCAAGCTGCCACATTTCATGCGTTGTCGTTTCGCAATAACCTTACTTACTTGATTCTAATATTATACATAGAGTAGTGAATCATTAGATATGGCATTTTATAAAATTACTTTTATATAATGATTGAATATTTAACAGAGCAGTATGATAGTCTAGTAACTATTCGACAATACTTAATTAAAAAAGGTCAGAGTAGATATTTAGGTAAAACTGTAGAAAATAAGTTGAATGAAGCGTCAAATAGTTTTGATAAATGTAAGGAAATAATATTGCTTGTCAAAAAATCTAATGATAGCAATTTATTGACATCAGCTGTAGAGTTATTCGAAAATATTAGAAAGGTGTATGAGGAAATAAAGAACTTGTGTATTTTACCTAAGACAAAGTTTACCAAAATGGAGTTCGATATGAAGGTGGCGTGTAGTCTGATTCCAGCTATGGACGGTGTTGAGGAGACAACGCAGCGGATGATTGACTCGATAGACATGTATGCTGAATGAAAAAGGTAAAATTATTTTAATTACGTTCGTCTTAAAAAGTAGATTATCACAAAATGCGAAACTACGACTTGCCCAATCTTACAGAACTGTTGATGATTTAATTAAAGATTTAAAAACTCATCTTTTACCGAAAAAATCCTTTATTGCAATACAAAGTCAATTACAGAATATTAAGCAAGGTAATAAATCCATTGAGACATATGGTGCTGAAATAGAAAAATTATTAACAGATTTAACCATCGCACAGGCAGAAGATGATTCCAATGCTTTTCAAGTTTTAGAACCCAGAAATGAAAAGTTGGCCCTTAAAAAATTTTCAGAAGGACTTCGCAGTCCAAGGTTGAGCACAATCATTAGCGCGCGCAACTACGACAACCTCAAGGACGCTATTCAAGCAGTAAAGGACGAAGAGGTATCGTCCCTCTCTTCAATATCAGGTAACGTGCTGCATTATTTTAACAATCGGCGTAATCATAACGTTGTGTTCCCGTGGTTATCACCAGCAAAGGGGTAGTTTTCGCAACTATCGAAGTCAATACCATAGCAGTTATTTTCAAGGTCGAATGCCACGTGGTTATGGTAGTTTTAGAAATTCAAATTCAAGTTTGATTATGTACAGAATCGTAATAGGGTTTCTAGAGGTAGTAGTAACAGAGGAGCGCAATATTTTAATAACCATGGTAGAACACGCAAAGTTTTTGTAGGAGAACAGCAGAATATTATCCTTATCGTTCTTACCACACGGTAGTAAGAACGACAAGGATAATATTCAGTCGGAGGCAGATAAGTTTTTTCGAGGTTAAACATATAATTTTATCATGTGATGGTAATGCCAAATATATTGCATTTCATGTCAATAACATTAAATATTACTGGCTTGTGGATACGGGTGCTTCTTTATCCATTATAAAGAAAGAAGCATTACCTAAAAATATTTTAGTTTCTAATGATGATACTTTGATAAATGGAATAGGTGGTCAGAAACGGTCTCAAGATTTAGTTGATTTAAATTTGAGAAATGACGATGAAATATTTCGTGATAAGTTTATTGTTTTTGATAGTTTACCACTGAGAGCAGATGGTATACTTGGGTTAGATTTTTTAAACAAATTTTATGCTAATATTAATTTAGAATCAAATATGTTAACACTTAGTAAGGCAAATAAAAAACATTATTTAGAATTTATTGAAGAGCAGCATAAAACTAATAATATACTTTATATTCCAAGTCGTTCCGAATCTATACATTACGTTTATCTTGGAAAACATATGAATGATGATGTTGTTGTTTCTGGGAGAGAGTTAGCGAAGGATGTGTTTTTGGCAAATGCAATAACGAAAGAAAATAACTATAGAATTCCTGTTAAAATATTAAATGTAACTGATCAAGACTTAACATTGCCGTTTTCTCTAGGTGAGTTGCAACCGTTAAGTGAGTACAGTATGTATGAATTTGATGAAAGTGAAGTGAATGCTAATAGGTTAAAAATGTTGCTAGATGAGTTAAAGTTAAATCATTTAAATGCAGATGAAAAGGAATCTATTGAATCAATTTGTGCAAATTATTGTGATGTTTTTTATTTGAATGGTGACAAGTTATCCACTACTAATATTTATGAACAATCTATTACAGTGAAACCAAATTCAACACCCCAATATGTAAAACCATATAGATTACCCCAAGCATTAAAACCAGAAATAACTAGGCAAATTAAAAAAATGATAGAAGATGATATAATAGAAGAATCCAATAGCGAATGGTCAAGCCCTATTCTATTAGTCCCGAAGAAAAATCAAGAAGGAACCGAAAAACGGTGGCGTTTAGTTATAGACCATCGAAAACTAAACGAAAAAGTGTGTGATGATAAATTTCCTTTGCCAAATATAAACGAAATCTTAGACTCTCTTTCTGGTGCTATATATTTTACTCATCTTGACCTTTACCAAGGGTACTATCAAGTGAAACTACAGCAGGACAGTAGAAAGCTAACAGCTTTCACTACAAATGATGGCCAATACCAAATGAAACGTTTGCCAATGGGACTTAAGATAAGTCCAAGTTCTTTTAGTCGCATGATGTCCATTGCAATTAAATTCTGGTCTAAATTACGAAAAGTGTCTAGTGTATCAGGATGATTTGATAATTTTTGGACGTAATTTGAGTAGCCACAACAAAAATTTAATAAACGTGCTAGAAAGATTAAGGAAAGTTAACTTAAAATTAAATCCCCAAAAGTGTGACTTTCTTAGGAAAGAAATATTATATCTCGGTCATATAGTGTCAGAAAAAGGAGTTTTCCCCGATCCTGAAAAACCAAAATTTTACAAAATTATCCGACACCTACAAATACTGATGAGGTCAAAAGATTTGTAGCCTTTTGTAACTATTACCGTAAATTTATTAAGTCATTTGCGAATATAACTCTACCATTAAATAAATTATGCAGAAAGAATGAACCATTTATTTGGACAAAAGAATGTCAAGAAGCGTTTGAATTTCTTAGAAACTCGCTGATATCATCACCTATTTTGCAATATCCTGATTTTTCTAACAATAATGAGTTCATTTTACAAACAGATGCTTCTGGTACGGCTGTAGGTTCAGTTTTATGTAACAAAGATCTAAGACCAGTTGCTTATGCAAGTAGGCCTTTAAATAAAGCTGAAAAAAATTATCCAACAATTCAAAAGGAACTTTTGGCTATAGTTTGGTCAGTCAAACACTTTAGACCGTATCTTTATGGCAGGAAGTTTACCATCATGACAGATCATAAACCATTAGTTTATCTCTTTGGAATGAAAGATCCATCCAGCAGATTACTGAAATTTCGTTTAGTGTTGGAAGAATATAATTTTGATGTTGTGTATGTCAAAGGAAAAGAAAACGTCATTGCAGATGCTTTATTACGCATAAGTACGACATCCGATGAATTAAAGAGTATGCATGCACAAGTTATGGCAGTATTAACGAGAGGTCAGAAAAAAGATTGAATGAGTTGAGTGGAAGCCAGGAGAAGAATGTGAATACGGATCTTAATAAATCTACAGACAAACGGCCTGATCAACCACGAGTCGTAGATATATTAAGAAAACCATGCAAATCGGTAGAAATGGTTCTTATGAAAGGTAGTGATTTGGAAAAACAAAGACATGATAAGACGATAACGCATAAAGACGAGTGTTTTGCTTATAATTTTAGTGAGAAAAGATTGTATATCAATCTTGATTTTAAGGCGCATTTCTCGCGAGCCGAATTTGTGCAAAAATTAAGATTGTTTTGTAATAAAATGTGCATTGATGAAGTTTGCGTAGTAAAGAATAAAGATAATGTAGAATTTATAAAGAATATTTGCGATGAAATAATGTCATGTACTAATTGGTCCGGACCACGAATAAATGTTTTAAGAGGAATTAAAAGAATTACTGATGATGACGAAAAATTCTTAATGACTTTCATTTACTACCTTCCAGTGGACATGCTGGGGTACGTAGAATGATAAATACGTTAAAAAGAAGATACTACTGGCCGGGTATCTATAAAGACGTACAAACATTTGTAAGAAAATGTACGAATTGTCAGAAGACAAAATATTTTCGTTACATTAAAGAGCCAATGGAAATAACCACAACGGCATCCACGGCTTTTGAGAAGATATTTATAGACGTAGTAGGACCTTTAGATAGAGATATAAATGATAACTGTTATATATTGACCTTGTAGTGCGAATTATCAAAATTTGTACAGGCCATACCACTTAAAAATAAAGAATCCGTGACCATTGCTGATGCATTCGTAAGAGAATTTATATTAAGGTTTGGTGTACCTCAATGTATAGCAACTGATCGCGGGACGGAATTCATTTCAGAAACAATGAAACAGGTTTGTAAAATGTTAAATATCGATAAATTAATGTCAACAGCTTACCATCACCAATCGATCGGTGCACTTGAAAATGCCCATAAAACTCTGGGTGCATTTTTAAGAGTACAATATCAAAATCATTCCGATGCATGGAGCTATTGGTTACCGTTTTGGTGCTTTAGTTTCAACAACACTGTTCACTCTGAAACGGATTATACCCCATATGAGCTTGTTTTTGGTAAACTCTGTCAAATACCTAGTAGACTTTGTGAATCTGTGTAACCATTATACAATGCCGATGACTATGCTTTACAGTTAAAGTATAGATTACAATTGGCGCATGCCGATGCCAAGAAAAATTTAATATCTCGTAAACATAAGAGAAAAGCTATGTATGACAAAAGCATGAATTGTATTAAATATAATAAAGACGATTTAATTCTATTAAAAATGAAACAGGTCGTAAGTTAGGTCTTGTTTTTGAAGGTCCTTATATAGTATTAGAAGATTTAGGTTGTAATGTTAGGATAAATAAAAATAATAAAATTGATGTAGTTCATAAAAATAGAACTAGACCATATTATCAGTAATTTAATGTATTGTTTCACTGCAGTGTAGTAATACTTTTTTAGTATATAAGTTAAATTTAACTATTTGGTAGGTAAGATGGATACCCAAGATAATATTAAGGTGTTTACTAGATGCATTGATACGAAATTGTATTGTCTGTATTACGTTCTATATTTTTGATGCGTAAAAGTAATATAAATAATTTTCATTTGTAAAAAAGACGCATTTAATTATTTGTTTTTTTTTCTTTTTCCGTGGGAGTTGAAGTGTAATAATTAATAAGTATATATGCTCCTTAATAGCAATAAGTATATTCTGTACGATTCCTTATAAGGACAGATACATATTTTGCTGACTTGCCTTTCCGCGATGTGCGCATTTTATATTGTATGATTGATTATTATTCATTAAAGATAGGTTGACCGATGTTGTTGTTTTACTCTCACAAACCCCAACATTACAACACAGTTGACAACATATAAAATAACCTATAATATTACTTATGTATTAATACGATGCTTTTATTACTTCTGTCATCACTAAAATTATCTACCTTGTTATTGTTTCAGAATTAGCGCCACAGCGAAAAACGCAACTATATCTCCTAGAACGTATTACATATCTTCACTAGCCAGTCCAGTCAATCTCATAATTTCTGTGGCATCAGGGTAAAAGGAGATGAGTCGAAAAATACAACTTTTCACCAGGGGCTAATGAAAAAAAAACGCCTAATTGTTTTATAAGATAAATGCTGTTTAATCAAAAATGTGAATATATACTGAATACAAAATTTGTTTTAATTGACATTTTACAATCTAGTACTCTTTTATATGTTATCAAAAAAATTAATTATTAATTAATTATTAAAATAATTGACATATCTCTTTTTTCCATAACAAGAAAAATAAATTTAAAATCCTTCTATTGACTCGTCTCTTTGTGTGTTATTTATTTATGTATTGAATATTGATATGTTTTAATTATTTTTACATAAATCATGGAACAACCTCTTACGTGGAACCTAAAAATTCATGGCAAAATGTGGAGATACAGGGATACAGGCGTGAGACTATTAATAAAAAAAAACATTGAAAAGAAAATTTGTTACAAATCGCATTCAATTTTCGTCTGTAACTTTGTTATTTTTTATTTTACGACTACATACTACGTTTTTCTAGATGTACAGAATTTAATTTGCATCTCATCATGTTTTGATTTTTTTCTGTGCAGCCTATAGTTTGCCAGATATACTAGAAAACCCATTTGTACCACTCTTAACAAGATGGCGGCCGTAGGACAAGGGCTGCAACCCCACAAACTTGGATTTAACTTTACACGAACCCCCTCGTGGCATCTATAAAAAAAATTACGTCCTCTGACAAGTGCACGCTAAGCCCAAAAAGTGTAACATTACAATGGACTATAATACGAACTTAGGCCCGAGTCAACTTATCTCCCATTGCTCAATGTTATAAGTAAAGAATTACGAATGTAATAAGGAGATGAGTACACATAACTCCTTTTTACTTTTTATTTTTTGCTATTTATGACTAGACTCTATTTTGTTATTTGAGATTAACAAAATCAAAATACATTCAATTGACTTATCTCCTTTTTACCGTAAAACTTAGTGATCTACTTTATCCAACTGTGTAATTAGCTAATTTTGTTGAATTTTTTACTCATCCCCTTTTAACTTGACACCACAGATTTAATCCTAAGGAAAGCTTTATCAATGACTCACTGTTGCGATAAATTAATTTTAACAAACTCAAACAATAGACACGAATATTATTTATAAAATAATTAAAGTTGCGCATCATAATATTTAAAATGTTGCCTTGTTACCATTAACAAGGCAACATTTTAAGATAAACCAATGTTTATCTTTATTATTTTGGCTCTTTTAAGTTTAGAAATTGTTTTACATGGACCGGACGGCTTTTTTATAATAAAGCGTTTATCATTATTTTTATCAGTATATCAGTTTATTATAAATATATTACATGTCTGACAAATGGGATCCTGCCGTTTTGCCGAAAAGATTTTGACAAAATTTCATTACTCAAACAAATTTTAGCAACTATTTTTTATACCATTGCAACATTTCGAAATAAAAAAAATGTCAAATTTTTACTTGGCAAAATATTACTAATTATAATGTCATTATGGCATTTGGTCTTTTATCAAATGATTTACTACAGCAAACAATCTTCAGACAATAAACGTTTTGTGATATTAGTTTATTTATGGAAGTAGTTAAAGTAGGTTAATTATTAACAAAATGGTAAGGTTAGGTTAGGTTAGAACTGTGACCTCCTACGCCAGAAACGGTTTGCATTAATATAAAAAAGAAATTGTTTTTAGTCGTAGTAGAATCTTAATAGTTCAGTTCCGGGTAGGTTACCCGGAACTGAACTATTAAGATTAGGATAATTATTGATTTTGCGTAAAAACTGTTATTCAAACTGAAATATTTGACTAAATAAAAAATGTCAAAGTACTAGTTGGCAAACAAGTTATAGTTTAAACGTTCATTTTCCAAACATTAGGTTTGCGTTACAATTTTTTTGTGAATAGATTTTTTGCTAAGTAATAATTTGGCAAATGAAATTATGCGAAAAATTTTATGGGAAGTGAACATTTGTCAAATTCCTTTCGGTCAAACAAGGAGGACCCCTGACAAATAAATAGTTTTTCTTTCTTTCTTTTCTTTACATCACCACACATTGGGATTATAGACCGACGATCTTTGGATACAAGCGGTACAAGTTCGGTCTATGTTAGAGTCTCGGAGAAGGCTTATGTGGACTTCTACTAGCTGAGATCATACCGATGGCCACACAGAATAGACGTGTAAGTCAAAAACCACAACTTTTCAGGAAAAAATAAAAATGATTAAACTTAAATAACTGTTGTTTGATAGTATATAGGGTTAAACAAATTATATTAAATTGAAGATAAAAAAATATGTAATTAATTCATAACATTAGATATGTATATATTTTTAATTTAAACGGTTTTCCGACAATTTATTAAAAACCATTTTATTTTTGTGAATTTCTATGACTAGACAGGAGGACGCCAGCAGCTACGCCTGCATTTTTTATAAATTTACCCGTTTTGGCCGTTCCCGTGGGAATTTCGGGAAATCCCTTTTTAGTGCAACCCTACGGTTCCCAAGGAACACACATACCAAGTTTTAGCTTCCTGCGCCTAATAGTTTCGGCTGTAGCGTGTCTGTCAGTCAGTCAGTAACGCAAGGATTTTATATATTAAGATATTAAGATAACAGTAAACTTTCATTACACGGTTATTCGTGTAAAGTGTCAACAAACAAAACTTGTTTACAGTAACTTACTGTTTTGTTAGATTATTGTAAAGATAAAATGCATTTATATCAATGTTTATAAGATCGATTCTCATTTATGTAATATACTTTTGTTATTACATGATGTAATAAAATAAACTTCATTAATTATGTGAAAGGTTGAAATTAAACGAAAAAGTTTTAATAAAATAAGAATATAATCAAGTAACTATCTATCGGGTTCGAATCCACAGCGCGCACCAATGACTTTTCGGAGTTATGTGCGTATTGAATTGTTAATTATCGCTTGTCCCGTGCCTCGGAGAGCACGTTAAGCTGTCGGTCCCGGTTGTCATGAAGATCTTTGACAGTCGTTACAGGGCGTCAGTACCTTCTAAATAAACTGACACTAGTCTAAACCATGGAATATCGCTATCCCTTCGGGTTGCGGAGGGCAGACAGGCAGTCGCTCCGTGGAAAAGCTAATATTCAGCCAAATCCGGTTAGACTAGAAAGCGGACCCCAGATTGAAACTGGGATAACGCTAAGAAAATAATGATGAATCAAGTAACTATCTACTTGTATAAACACTAAATAATAATCACAATTTAAATCTCTTTCATGATTAGGAAATAGCTACCTATTAGCTTGAACTGATAACAAAAAAAAAAGAATCATATAGTAATCTGAAATACTTAATCTTCCTCGTCACTATCATTGGTGGCAGAAATCGAATTGTCTAAATCGAAAGGAACTAAGTTTCTATAAAAAGGTTGGTAATGGTCTGGTATGGCTCCTGAATCACACAAACTTATCAAATCCTTATGTAAAGGAAGAGGTATAGGGAGCAGTTCAGCGTATGCAAGTATTAAGTTTTCAGGATCTTCAGTAGGTACTCCTCGCCGCCTTCTTGAATTAGATCTTACTTTTGCATCTCCCGTAATTCGTCTTCAAAACTATACCTGAAATAAACTGTATCAAGATGCTCGTGAGAGAAGTTTCCTTCTTTTATATTACTCTAGTAAATTTTATCGAAGTTGGTAGGTATATGAATGTTTGAGTACGATTTTTTTTGCGTTCTACTGTAATTTTTTTAACGTGTTCCTTCTTCACATAACGAGCAATGAAATCCCATTATCTTTCATGATCACCAATATTCCAAAACTTCATAAAAATTTTCATTTACCGCCGGATGTTTTTCTCGCGTGATAGGCCGCGTCATACGTCGTTGTACCTGGTATCCGTTCTTCCTGAGTACCTCCTGATCATGGTCTAGCTCTAGCTTCAAATGCTCAGGGTCACAGAGGTCATGTTTTTTAGTGACATCACAACGGATTGCAGGTGTCGAGGGTGGTGGTGCGACGTGGCGTGCAGGTATCTATCTGTGTGTGTAGGCTTCCGGTATACGCAGTGTGTTAAGGACCCATCTGGTCTCACAGTCACTTTGACATCCAAGAATGACAACGATCTGTCAGTTTCCATTTCGTATGTGAACCTCATTTTCGGGTGAATGGAGTTAAGGTGTTGCACATATTGATCTACTTCCTGCTTACCTTCTTTTACGATACTAAAGATATCGTCCACATATCTTTTCCAAAGCCTGATGGTCTTAGGTCCGATGCTAAGCGCCTTTTCCTCAAAATGTTCCATCCAGATATTAGCCAGTACTAGGGCTACTGGACTCCCCATTGCGATACCATCGATCTGGAGGTAATATTGGCCTTGGAAGAGGAAGTAGTTGCCATCTAAGCAGTGTCATCGGCCTATCACGCGAGAAAAACATCCGGCGGTAAATAGACAACCGACCTACATGCCCTACATTGGAGGTGTTACGGATAAAATTGGAGCCAAGTTAAAAAACTACTCCATTCCGACCGTATTTGCACCAGGGGCCAAAGTATACAACATGGTGGGCACACCAAAGGATGTTCTGCCGCTACAAACCCCAGGTGTCTATAAAATCAACTGCAGCTGCGGAAGCTCTTGCATAGGGCAAACGAAGCGGACTATTGCTGAACGTATAAAGGAGCACATCGCAGCTGTAAAGAACCGTCAAACGAACAAATCGGCGATTGCGGAACATTTACTTCAATCGGGCATCAATCACTGGATTGAATTTCATCGTCCCCAAGTCCTCTCCACGGAACGCCACTTTTACCCAAGAGTTGAGCGTGAAGCGATCGAAATCAGAAAACATAAAAATTTCAATCGGGAAGAGGGCTTCAAATTGTCATCGGCGTGAAATCCAGTGATTCGACTAACAACACCCCACTTTAATGCGCAGTCGGCAAATGTTCAATATACAGATACGGTTAGTGTGTTTTGCGCCGGTACTTCGAAAATCAACAACCCGGGGGTAGAAATAGAGTTTTCTACCTCGCGCTCGTAGACGTGACATTGCAACACCAGTCAGCTTGCGACCACGGGACGTGCAACCGTCTCGAAACGTCAAGCAAAATAAGGTATGTAAATACCTAATGCATGTTCGCGTTAATTCCCGTATATAATATATATTCTTATAAACATGCAACGCGAGTGTTTAAAAGTTTCAATCGATTTTTGGTTTATTTTTTCTTACTTCTAATACTCTCCTAGCTTTGACCAGATTTTTTTAATATTTTGTTTTTGTTATCTTTCCATAAGTCTCTATTTAATTTTCTCTTTCGTGAAAGCTTCTTAGTAGGGGTTGTCATTCGTGTTTCTGACTTTGTAGGCACAGTATCTGGTGAATTGTTATGTGTTTAAATAGAACTTATAATACCTACCCTACAAATTAGAAACGCCATTATAAATGCCACTCGCATTGCACCCCCCACGCCCCTTTCTAATGTTATGTACAATTGCATGGAACAGATCGTTGAAATATTTTGTTTCATTGCTATTACTATGCATAAACTTCAACTATTAAGAACAAAACACTAGTATTTGAACACTTAATGCTATAAACAATCCGATTTAATACCCTAGGAGGCAATGCAATACTTTAATTATAAATAAAAAATATTTTAAAACTTTCATTCCACAATAATGACACATTAAGAATAAAAATTGTTTGCTTTATTACACGAATAAACGTGTAAGCTGCTATTATACAAACTCGAAGAAGTGCACAAGTCTTATCAAAAGTTTGCTTGTCTTAACACGTTTTTTCGTGTGAACTCGGGAACCTGAAAAGCGTTTAACAATAGCATATACTTTTATACTTGTGATATAATTCCATCATTTTTCCCTAGAATAAAGGAATCAAATGATATAATACGCGTATTTTGAGTCAAAAATTTATAAAAAAAAATTAGAAGGTGCTGCATAGGTAAAAGAAACGAAAAATGCAACAAAAAAAAATGTGTAAGAGCTCTTGCACGTTTATTCTATGGAGCCATACAATGGTAACATCACGAGGCTCACGAAAGGCATTTGGTCGATCCACAAACATGTATTTTAAAGTAATAACTATATGGCATTCTGTCAAAAAATGTGATAGAGAACCGGACACACGGTTTGCGCCGTAATTTAAGTAGTCAGCTCACTCAGCTCGTCATTTAAACTGTCGCTTGTGATTTCGCTCATTTGTTAAAATACGAGTTGCAGACCAATCGTTGTATCTCTATGCTTTTTAAACTGACTTCACTCAAACATTTTAAGCTCCTGTGAATACTAAAAAATAAAATGTAAGTCTTTAATTCACTTTGAATTATGTTGTCACTTGCATTTGCATCCCAGTTTTGATTTGTATCTCGACATTGGCATCAACTAAAGAATTTAGTATTCTGAACCACTCAGAAGGACACGGTACATAAATAGTGAAATCGGTCAAGCGGTTTAGTAGTAATGTAACACACATCTTTATAGATAATGATAGAGTTAGTATCATATTAGCCACGATTCAAAATTTTCTGTAACAATCTACTGTTTAATAAGTACCTGATGATATAATCCAAACAATACATAAAGTCTAAAAAAGTTTCACGAATACGAGTCTAGCCTATACAGAGTTTATTATTAAAATATAAGACGTAGACACAATAAAACGTCGCCAAGGCTAGAAGATTAAACTTTGAAGAGAGGCTGGCACCTCGGTAATAATTAATTAAGTTAAAAAACTGTTTAAACTTTTATACTCTTGTAAGTTTTAATGATTATCATAATGATATTTACTGAAATTATTCATAGTTTTGTAATCACAATATAATTAAATTCGATGTATCTATGATAAATCGTTGTATGGCTATACTTATTTTTTGAGCCAAATACGTGCCAGCCCTCTGGTCACGCGAGGCGTCTATGAGTCTCTTTGCGAGATCTCTAAAAAATGATCGCGCACTTGGACCCCATGGTCCCAATGTTTCGACCCCAAACGGCTCAAATACATAATCTCCTATTAGATTTACATATTTGCGCCGTTTGAGGGTCTCCGCTGTAGCAGCAGCAGCGCCCGCACAACTTGCTGTGCTGGGAAGATGAAATGGCGCAAGGGTTTTGACACATGTTGCGTCCCATACTTCTTCTCCCATACTTCCACGGCAGTAACGACACTCCCGTCTGGTCTTTTGCCATCGTCGCGTGCCAAGCCTTGAGGTTCAAGTTGGGCTGGAACGCCAGCGGTGGCAAGAGCACGGCGCAGTATGTCATTGAGGTTGGCGTGTCGAGAAATACGACCCGCGTTCCTGCTGCATGACAGGCCATGGTGACCAAGGCTATCGAGAGGCCACAGTGGGAACGATGCGGAGAGACACATCACGCACCTAAACGGAGGCAAGTAGCGAAGCGATAAGCTATAATTTTATAGATAATAAAATTATAGCTTCTCAAAAAAAAACGTTTTGTAATTAATTAAAATTTCTGTTGGAATTTGCAAGTCTGGTTTTCAAAAAGTTTGACAACAAAACTTGTAACTTTAATAAAGTTACCTAATTGATTAATTTGGAAGTAATCAGTATAAAATTTTTCTTTGCTACCTATTTATAAAAAAATAATCTACTACATATTTGATGGTTCCAGTATCCCTAGCTTATTTACAATGTATGAAATCTCTCAATAAAATAGAAATAAACCTAAGAAATCAGTGTGAAGGATAATTATTGACTTTTAGAGAAGAAATGATATCAATATGAACAAAGTCCCAGTCATTAATTATATTTTGTTATTGACACATTTGTATACTGCTAAATATTTTCAGTATGTAAGTCTTTGGGAAATAATCCGGGCAGAACTACCATAGAGACACCTCATGAAGAGAACAGTGTGAAAGATTAGACCTTATTCTTATATGATGTGCTTAATAGATGGTATGTGGCAATATATTGACTGACGTGTGTATTCTTAAGTATGTCTTATCTCTATTTTAGACATGCTAAAATATTATATTAGGTACCCTTAGTAAAAACTCCTTCAGTTTTAATAAAAAGCACTAAACCTTAATACATATAATATATGCGCATACACTGCTGGCGTAAGTATCACAGCATCTATTCACGTTGTATTTTATCGTTTGCAGTACCGATCAGCAATTTTAAAGGCACTTAAGTCTTTGCCTGTGTACTATATTAAAAACTAACTTCATTGAATGACAGGACTCTGATTTAAGAAGTAACCTTGCTAATGCTGTTTTGTTATGTATAACTTATGACGTAAATATTTATACAAAAAGACTATTATCCATATTAAAATAAATTACGTTGCCGCGCCACGCCTCTATCCCTGAAGATTTAGGCAGTGGTACACTGTGGCCCTTGTGAGTGTAATATTACAGGATTACACCCAAATTCCACCTTAAAAATATTTAGGTCCCACGTAATAGAGGGCGAGCCTATTGCCAGATTCCGTGCTGTTACTGAGAATTCGGAAATACTTAGTAATACTTTTGCCCGACCCCGGCATCGAACCTGGGCCCTCCCGATCAGCAGATGCATACGCTATCCACTGGACTACGGAGGCAGACCTGTATATATTTCACATGATCATAACTTTGTTTTATACACATTTGTTGCTAACTTCAGTAATAGGTACATTTGGTTAGGTATACCCTTTTAAAAATAGAACCTCAGAACATTTTCGATTTCAACTAAAATCGTACCTCATTTCCTCACCACTTACTTTGTGGCGTGTTGAACTAACACTTTATTTCTTATCAAAGAATATTAACTTTTAAAAGCGCAATTAGTTAAGTGAAATGACGTCAGACGCACGGAAGCGGAAAAAAACTTAAAGAATGCAAAAGCCTTTGTTAAAAACACTATCGACATGCAAAAATCTTGTTAAATACTCCTCGGAGTAATTTTCAGGTGCATTTTATATAATTTTATGTTGAAAAATGGCGACTTTACGCTGAAAATAACTTGTAAAGAGGTAATTAAGAAAAATGTGTAGCAATACCTTTATAGCAACAATAATGTGACTCGAGCACAGGTTTTAGATTACATTTTTTATAGTTTATATGTTATTTAATTATAAATTGCAATTAATAACAATTTTATATGACGTGTAAGCTTTAACTTTTGTGGGTCTTAGTCCCACCGTAGTGCAGAACCGTTAAATGAAATATTATGTTATATTTGTTAAATTACTCAGAGCGGTCTTACAACCACTTAGTTACAAGTGAAATGGTAAACCAATATACGTTCTACATGGAAAAATCGGGCACTATAATACTTGCAACATATCTTCATGTACTTAATGCTTCGTTCAATGCTTTTCGTCAAAAGGGACTAGGCGCTGTCCTTCCGCCTGTAAAACAATCTAACAATACTCTTATTGTTAAAACAAAATTGTACTCAGCTAACATCTTCCGTATTTACGCAAGCTTTTTGTTAGTCAGTTCGTTTTTCGTCATCCAAAATTTTATTAGCAATTATTCTTTACCTCTTGAGAATGGTATCAATACCGATATTGAGAATGGTAAAATACCAGTAGGTATTGTTACGGTATTGTTAAGATTTTATGTATTACTGGCGCGTCGCTAATCGCTTACAGTGGGACGTGTCCTTACAACCCCGAACGAATGAACCGAACATCGCCTTATTACATTGACCTTGTTATAACCATCTTGTTAGTTGTACGAAGTCACAATGCAAGCGAAATAATTAGTTATCATTATGTTATTGTTCTATTCCTGGAATAAGCAATATTATCCAATATGATTTTCTGTCAATGAAGTCTAAGAAGTTATACTTCGTGAAGTATACCTATGGTAGTTTTTAATTTGAACACGCTGAAGTTCAAAATTCAATCCGGTGTTGTGACATAATTTTTACGGTTTATTTTAGCAATGGCCAATGCTTTCAGTTCCCTGCCCTTTGATTGACATCTTGATACGACCCGACCCCAACATTTTTTTTCAACTATATGGAAGAGTTGTTTATCTTATTGGTGTAATAATATTATTGCTATTAAATGTTTGTCTTATAAGTTTATTTTAAATGTTTGATGAGTTTGAGTCAACAAGACTTTTTTCTTTGCTGCTTTATAGAAAGTGGTCTCCAGTACAGACACTACCTGGTAGATTCGAATTTCATATTTCATGCGCCAAATAGCTCCTGTAAAGTTAAATTAGTTACACTAACTGCTTTCTATATTTTGGATTTTAGCAAAATGATTTCCAGAATACCTACATCATCCTTAAAACACATACAATTAATATGTATGTTATATAATAATAATTAATTGTTACAAGATATATTATATTCTGTTTGTGTTAAGGACGAGTCAGCATTGTTTTATGGAGTTGTTTGCTTGCCATTAGGCAATGTTGCTACAAGGTAAACTTTCTGATCAGGTTATTTATTTTGACAATATGTATGTAAGTTTCTTAGTTGTTTATGTCATAGGTAAGAATGTCTTGAAGTTTTTATATTGGTTGAGCAAAAAGATCTAACCTTGTTATATTATATGTATTTTTAAGAAAAGCTACAATGGACCATAGACGGTCTAGGCGTACTATATACAGTGAGATTAATTCAATTCTGCCCATGTTTTATAAATATTGCAATGTTTTCTCTCTGTTGTCTCAACATGATAGTCTATATCATAGATAATATCTTCATCGTATATCGTAATCATGATTTTACTAATATTTATGTAACGAATCTTAATCGCGTAATTATCCGAAAACAAAGGTGATTTTTTTTTTACTTTTTGACATCCCACAGCCGTGTTCACGAGATGATCATTCTCTTTAGCGCTATCCCAGTTTTTAATCTGGGGCCGCTTACTAGTCTCACCGGATTTGGCTGAATATTGGCTTTTCTACAGAGCGACTGCCTGTCTGACCTCTGCAACCCGAAGGGATAGCGATATTCCATGATTTAGATTAGTGTCAGTTTAATAAGAAGTTACTGACGCCCTGTGACGACTGTCAAAGATCTTCATGACAGCCGGGACCAAAGGCTTAACGTGCTCTCCGAGGCACGGGACAAGCGATAATTAACAATTCAATACGCACAGAACTTCGGAAAGTCATTGGTGCGCGCCGTGGATTTGAACCTGATACCCTCTGCATGGCAGTCTGTTCACGAGATGATCAATGATACATACATAAAATTATTAAAACGGGTACAAATCGCGAAATTTTGATTGTATTTACATAACTATAACTTCACCACCAGCTCCGCCCGCCTAAGTTATACATCTACAACTTCGCTAGAAGTTCGCCACTACAGAGTCACACCGTCTATTGGTGACAACCGTACCAAAATCCGTAAAAAGAGGCACACATATGTTAAGATAAATCAGTAATTAACAACGTTAAAAACTAAACAAAACTGAACACTACACAGTTGTAGCCAAATAGTATCGGACCAAGCCTGTACCGAAATAATTCGACGATCATTTCTATTCATTGAGTTTTACTTTACACGCCGAATACAGTGAAAAGTTTCATCCGATATTAGTTTTCAATTTCCCGAACGATCTCATCTTTGAATAAGAAACATTTCGGTATTCTCGTGAATTTTTCGAAGCCATATTTTGGCCGATCTGTTTTATGATGTAAGCGTAGTGTAACCTCTTTTTTGTTTGCACCGAAAAATTTCGGTGAATCTAAAATCTTAGGTGAGTAACGCTTATTTTTCCTTAAACCTGCGGTTATTCTATTAGCTTTATAGATTTCGCTACTATGTAGCAGCCTGCTTTAAGTAGGTTTTTGTTCTTGACTAACATACATACATACATACATAGACTCACGCCTGTTTCCCGGAGGGGTAGGCAGAGACTACGGAACGCCATTTGTAACGATCCTGACATACCTCTCTTGCTTCATTAACTCCCATCAAGTTTCTCATGCATGCTCTTCTGTTTAGGGTACTTCTGACCTGTCCTTTTTTTAGGATGTCTCCAATCTGGTCAGAGAACGTCCGCCTAGGTCTTCCGCTTCGTCCTGTCCCATTCACACTTGCCTTATATATCTTCTTTGTCAGTCTTTCGTCATCCATCCTCTCCATGTGCCCTAACCATCTTAACATGCCTTTCTCGATGCTTGTCACTACATCTTCTTTTACCCCACACCACTACACGGTCGGCTATGCAGACGACATTACCATCCTGATCAAAGGTGACTCAGAAGACACGATCCGCAATCGGATGCAAGCAGCCATCAGGATCATGGAGGAATGGTGCAACCAACATGAACTGACGGTTAACCCCAACAAAACGGAGCTAGTACTTTTCACCAACAAAAGGAAAACCCATTTGTGCAAAACACCAAAACTCTTTGGAACGGAGCTTACCCTATCGAATAAAGTCAAATACTTGGGCGTAATACTTGACCATAAGCTAAACTGGGGTAAGCACATCAGCACTAAAACAACAAAAGCATGCACAATCTTCTGGCAATGTCGGAGAATCATAGGTAAGAAATGGGGTCTCAAACCATCTATCACCCTATGGATCTACACTGCCATTATACGCCCCATGCTTACATATGGTGCAGTAGTGTGGTGGCCACGCACACAACTAAGCACAATCACAAAAAAGCTACAGAGCCTTCAACGCCTAGCTTGCTTGGCCACAACAGGCTGCATGAAGACCACCCCAACAGCCGCTTTGGAGATACTACTGGACCTAAGACCGCTGCACCTAATGATTCAGCAGGAAGCTGGTGCTGCAGCAATCCGTCTAGACAAGCTCGGGCTGTGGAGAAAGGATGATCGAATAAACCACGCACGCCTAAAAGGGACCTTAACCAAAGAGATCCCGATGCTAGAGGCCGCATGCGATCTCATCCCTAAAACCTTTGTCTTTGACTAAAAATATCGCATCCAATTACAGGAGGAACACAAAGACAGCTCTGGTATACACGATGTCAGAGTATACACAGACGGCTCAAGAAACGAAGCATGGGACAGGTGCGGGCGTATTCTCCCATGACTTAAATATCAACATCTCAACATCCCTTGGCACTCTTAACACTATATTCCAAGCCGAGTGTGTTGGGATAACAAGAGCCGCAACAGCAATCGCGTCTAGGAACGTAAGTGACCTGTTTTTTTTTTTTTTTGTTTTACGAGGTGGAAAATCCCTTCGGATCTCCGACTCTTGGGGGAAATAAGAGCCGGAGTATGTGGTGTTTCCACTAAAAACCACCTCGACTTCCGCCATGTACCCGTGTGTCGGAGGGTGGGGCATCACCAAAGCACTCGTCGCCACCCTCCGACGGGTATTGGCCCGCCAGATGGTCAGGCGGGCCCCGAACAAAACCCCCTTGGCGACGGATTAAGGTGTTGGACTCCGCCGCCAAAACGCCCAGCGGCCGCAGTGGATAGGGAGGACGGCAACGCAACACCGGATCTCCTCTTCCTCTGCGGCCCCACCGCGACGCATCGAATGGTGCGCCCCCATTTGGTCGCGGGAGATAGGGCGCGCGGCAACGCAACACCGACACGCCTCTCCTCCCGCGACCGCACCCGACTGCGAGGGACAGACAGAACTGTCCCCCGCACCCGCACCGTTGGACGCATCCTGCGCAGGTCCCTCCAAGCCCACGCGGAGCGTCCCCTCCTGGATCCCTCTTAGCTTCACCGCGGGTGACCAATCCACGGTTACTGAGCCCCCCCACCACGACAAGGTGGAGATCCCACGGGGGGGGGGAACGAAAGTGACCTGTCTATACGCATTATCATGGACAGTGTCTCTGTACTACAAGCTCTCGGCAGCAACTGCTTTAACAGCGGCCTCATCATGGAATGCCACCTAGAGCTGCAAAAGATTGCAGAGAAGAATCGGGTTACGCTGCAATGGATTAAAGGCCACAGCAACTGCACAGGCAATGACGCCTCAGACCAACTGACACGGCAAGGATCGGACACAATGATAATGGGACCCGAGCCGATTGTACCGATACCGGCAAGCCAACTCAAAACGTGGCTACGCGAGAGAACCGCACATGAACATGAAAAACAGTAGGCAGACATAAAAGAATGCAGACAAACAAAAGATGCTATCCCCCGCTTGAACAAGTGACTCTCGCACAAGCTGCTGCATTCTAATAGAAAAACTCTTAAGCATCTGACAGACATAATAACCGGCCACTGTCCACTCAACAAGCACCTATTCAACATAGGCGTTACGGACAGCCCACTGTGCAGGGGCTGCATGGAAACCGAAGAAACACTCGCTCACGTCATTCTGCACTGCACAAGTGTGAGCGATCAACGGGCAAAGCTGCTGAACAACCCCAGGATCATGTGTGAGGCTTTGAACGACATCAGCCAACTAATGGCTTTCTGGAAGGAGCTAAGGTGGTATGTGTAGTCGGCGTCAATCAAGTCGCCACTTACGCACAATGGCCCAAATAAGTGGCTAAGTGCCGAAAACCCACGTCCAACTAAACTAAACTAAACCCCACACCAATCTCGTATCACACAATTCCTTACTCTGTCGGTCAAAAACACACTACACATACTTCTCAGTGCTCTCATTTCTACAGCATTTATTCTACTTTCAAGTCTCTTCTGCCATACCCAACTTTCACTACCATACATAAGGGTAGGCACTAACACCCCTCTATGCACAGCCAAACGCGCCTTTTTGGACACGTTTTGACTGTTCATAAACGCCTTCAGAGCTCCATTCACACTATTACCTGCATTAACTCTTCTTTCAATATCTTTTTCATTCTTACCATCACTTATAAACAACGTACCTAAGTAAACAAACTCATTCACTTGTTCCACTCGCTGTCCATCGATCAAAACATTACAAGCCGTAACGCATTCCTCCTTTTCAAAAACCATAACTTTCGTTTTACTTATATTCACTTTCATTCCTTTCCTCTCTAACGCACCATGCATGATTGTTACCATCTCCTGCAACTCCACCGCTGAAGATGCAAGTATTACCTGATCATCAGCATAAAGGAGGCATTTGACGAGTAACCCATTCATCCTTAATCCGCAGTCACTATGTTTTAAACCTTGCAAACAACTGTCCATGAAGAGGTTAAACAGCCACGGCTACGCTACACATCCCTGTCTAACACCTTTTTCGATGGTAAACCAGTCAGTGTATGCCCCGTTTATCCTCACACAAGCTCTAGAATCCTCATAAAGGGATTTCAGAGCTCGAATGAGGCTGCTGTTCACCCCATACATCGACAGTACTGACCACATTTCATTCCTCACCACTTTATCGTAAGCCTTTTCCAAATTCACGAATGCGCAATAGACCTTTTGACCTTTGGCCAAAAACTTTTCGGCTATGCTTCGTAAGGAAAAAACCTGATCCGGACATCCCATACCCTTTCGGAATCCCGCTTGTACATCCCATATTTTCTTGTCGGTTACTTTCATAACTCTTTCAATCAGTACCTTTGCATACAATTTGCCAACAATGCTGAGAAGGCTAATGCCTCTTTAGTTTTTGCAGTCTTGTTGCGAGCCTTTTCCTTTATAAAGAGGCACAACTACAGCTGTGGCCCAGTCATTAGGTACTCGGCCGGTGCTCCAGCACAAGTTATATAACCGCTGCAACTGACCAACTATGATGCCCTGTCCAGCCATAAGCATTTCGACTGTAATCCTATCATATCCTGCAGCCTTACCTACTTTCATACTTCCCAGTGCCTTCACGATCTTATCCACGCCAATAACACTTTCATCATTGCTATCGTTACTATTCATTTCATCGATCGGTGTCTCTATCGCCGTTCTTTCAAATAACCCTTCAAAATACTCTTTCCATCTCTTCAGCACGCACGATTCACCATTCACTATCCTTCCATTCTTGTCTCTGATCGATGTGTATTCTGAGGATTGAGTTCTTCCTCGAACTGCACGAACGGATTTCCAGAAAAACTTAATGTTTCTCCGGAAATCGTCAGATAATCTGCTATCAAACTCATCTTTCTTTTCCTCTTTTTTCCTTTTAACCATTTCTTTCACTATTCTTTTTGACCTAACAAACGCCTTTTTGCTCAGTCTATGTCTTCGCTCGTTACTTTTCCCATTCTTTAATTTGCTCTGACAGCCAACCAATCTAACCAAGCTTTCTTCTTCTCTGACACTGCTGATTGTACATCCTTGTCTCACCATGTATTCTTAACCTTTCGTATTTTCCTTCTCTTGATCACACCACATACTTCAGATGCTACACATACTACCTCTTCTTTAAAGGACTGCCTCAATTCATCCATATCATTTATGCCATCGAACCTCTCAAATCTTGCTATCAATTTTCGTTTATACTCATCTTTCTCTTGTAGATTTTCCACTTTTATTCTTTCCGAGACTCTATTTTTGTTATGCTCTCGGTGTCGCCATCCTTTAAAGAGCCCATTTATCCGGCTCAACACCAAGAACTGGTCTGTGTGGATGCCGATACTTCGATACACCCTTGTATCCAACACATTCTTTCTCAATCGTTCATCTAGCATTACAAAATCAATCATACTTCTTCTAACATTTTTCGCCTCACGCGTATACATATGTACCCTTTTGTGATCAAACATGGTATTTGTCACACAAAGGCTCCACACAAACAAACCTCAAGCAGTGCTTTTCCATTTTCATTCACACTCTCATCACCGAATGCACCTAACACCTTTTCAAATCCATCTCGTTTTACTCCCACCCATCCATTGAAATCCCCTAACAAGATCAATCTTTCGTTATCCTTACATTTCCTAAAAATCTCTCCTAAAACTCCTGTCTTTGGTCTTGCTCTTGCTGTGACATACCCGTAAATATATTGACCGGGGCGTACACCCCAAAGACACGAGTAAGTCCTACTTTCAATCACATCCAAAGTAGCCTAGCATTTACACATTCAAACTCTTTTACACACTCATTCATTCGCGCATATAGTATTACACCAACTCCCTTGCAGGCTCTGGTGGTACTATCTACCCCAGACCAATACGCCGTATATGCGCCATGCTGGGTGGTGTCACACCCTTTCCTTTTTGTTTCATTCATACAAAGAACATCAATCTTTCTATCATCCATCATCTGACATACTTCAACCAATTTGCCGTCCATCCCTCCTCCAACGTTCAACGTTGCAAACCGGCTTTCCGTAGGCCGCTTTTCGCCCTCGCGGGGAACGAGATGTGACGGGTTGTGAACCGCGTCGCCGCCGTATGGAGAAGAAGTAGCTTTTGTTCCCATAGCGTTCCCACGAGATGTAGGGATCTAGACTCAGGCACCCTCCGTTTACGACCAGCTTGCCCTTTGGCCACGAATCCCTCGGCTAATTAAATAATTGACTAACATTTTGGCAAAACTTTGTTTTAAAAATAGCATCTCTCTTTACTAATGTTTAACCTAGGTACTTGTCAAAAGCTTTACGTGAAAAAAGTATTTTCAATTTATCGATAAATGAAGGAAGTCAGCTTTGTCCACACCTGTTGTATTCTTTATTTATTAGGTGACTTTTTCTCAGTCATCTGCTACAGTCAAGAAACAACAATTTATAGCGAACATTGACCAGCCAGAACATTTTACCACAAAATGAAGGGACATGCATGGTACAAAAAGTACGTATAATGGCAATTTATTTTATCCAGTAACATATTAACACGGGAAATACAGTTTCACAGATGCGTCAACATTTAACGGCCAGTTTTATTTTGGTAAAATTTATGTTTACACTTTTAGTTAAAACTAGAGGACGCCAGCAGCTACGCCTGCAATTTTTTTTAATTTACCAGTTTTAGACGATCCCATGGAATTTCGGGAAATCCCTTCTTAGTGCACCCCTACGGTCCCCAAGGAACATACATGCCAAATTTCAGCTTCCTGCGCCCAATAGTTTCAGCTGTAGCGTGTCTGTCAGTCAGTCAGTAACGCAAGAATTTTATATTAGTTAAAATAAAATAACAAAAGTGTCACTACTCGTGTAAATATAATTTTAGGGTTCAGTAGCCAAAATTGAACCCTTATAGATTCACCATATCTGTCTGTCTGTCGGTCCGTATATCACAGCCATTTTATTATAAATTAAGATCAACAGATGAGCTAAAACCCGTCTGTTGGTATCTTAGAGACATGTTCCAACCCTAAAAAGAGGAAGGCAGAGCCGTAGCTATTCCTGCCTTCTTCCTTCCATCCTGAATTAAGAAGAAAGAATTCGAGGGAGTTGAAGTCTTAGGCAACAAGTAGGTATATAGCTTCTTCATATATCTCCTTCGAGAGGATAGTACACCCTGTGAAGCAGACCCATACACGATTCACAAAAGTGACTCTAAATAGACTCAGTATTTGACAAGAATACACATGGTTCTAATAAGTCATTTTATAGTCCATTATTTCTACATTTTGTATCCATTTTACAATTTAAAAAACTACACTACCAAAAGGAAACCCCAAAGGCAACTTAACTATAATAGCTTGCCTGTGACATCACATCCACAATTGAAAAATGATGAGATCAAAAGCAATAGAGACAGCGTTTGCCGCGGGAAATGATATCCATTGAAACTTACAAAGGACACTTGTTTACACAGTGCTTGGGGAGTTTAAAGTGTATTCTGCTACACATACTGAATATTAATTAAAGTTGACTTTTCTTTTAAGATGTGAGAACCGTGGTAAGCATTGTAAACTGCTGTAACGGATATTGTGCTAAGCTTATTGAGGAACTTTAGAAACAACGATTTTATATACTTCGTTGGTATTGTGGCGTATGTGCCTATTTATGCATATTATGAATGAGGGTGAAGTTTTTGTTACTTATTGGAAATGAGGCGCATTCATTTTTTTATTGTAATTAAGGCAACTATAAATAATTAACAAGTATTAATAATATCTTGGAACAAGTCACGTGTCTTGTCTTGTTGATTTTTTGAATAACCAATTCCGAAGTGTTGAAGAGAACCAAACAAAAACGACATATCTTTACAATAATAAAGAAAATATGATGAAATAAGATTGGCCATAAATATATCGATATGACATGATGGTTTCATAAGAAATATAAAATAAAGAAAATCGAAGCCCGAAAACAGAGAGAAAGGTCAAGAAGGAAATATTCAGACCAGCTTAATTACGGAGGAGTGGCATATCTTTAAGTACCTATAAGGAACAAAAAGATATGACACTAGATAGAGAGAAATGGAAATTGCTAGACCGACAATTGCCTAGCACTTAAATGAGATTTAGAAAGATGGTTATAAGAGCTGAATGTCAGATAGTTTATGATAACGAGTTTTTTCTAAGAATAAACATTCACACGATTACCAATAGCTTTACAATATTCGATTTTTTAACAATACCAATGTTACCAAAAACAGTTAATTGTGTACATTCTATTTCTATTTTCATACTCGAATGTATACAAAATTTGATCCCAATTGTTTACAGTAAAGTGGACCAAATATAACTTGCGACATTTGACAAAAACGTACTCAAATAATATATCTTCAAATACAATACGTGCCACAAAGGTGGCGAGTAAGCGAGCGGCATATCTGGTTATGAATTCACGCGGTCTTTAAACGATTTCAATATAGGGGCTAGCACATGACTCGGCGATCGCATTAATATAAGGAAGAGTCAATTGCCGAATGTATGGAAGCATATCGCTTTCACGGCTGTACCGAATTTCATGAAGGTATTTTGTGAGCGTACTTTTGTAGGTTCTTATACTATATAGTTTAGATTCATAGTTGAATTTGATAATCAGTTTCCGAGTTTCAGGAATGACATAGATAAAACCGCCTAGGTAAACTTATAAAAAAATGTTGTGTGATATATTAGACCGATGTTAATTAAAATAAAATTTAAAAGTAGTCTACGGGTATACAAAAACAGCAAACCTGTTTTTATGTCGATTTGAAAGTGACATCAAGATTTACAAGGATTTTTTTTACACTAAAAACCATAAAACAGATAATTTATTTTCTGTCCATAATAACCCCTACCGAACCATCAACGACTCAGTTTCAAAGCTCATTCTCAAATGCCCTTAAGTATCAAATAGTTCATTAGTCATATCATAAGCGTGCCTATTTCCAAAATCAACAAGAGCCTACAATCTTACCTATAAACAATTTTCTTCATAACTTCACGACTTTTATCTCCGAAGGGGTAGGCAGAGGTGTATTACACACCCACACTTCGCCAGTTATGTTATTATTAACAATTTTCTGCCTTTAATAACGAATAAATTACCAAAACCGAAGACAACATGATCTGGCTATCTCTGACTTACATACTTTATAGGGTCTAAAATACATAATGGTATTAGGCCTTCATCATCGCGTTCTTCAAGCTTACGCTCGGGGTGCGCCCAGCGGGCGTTTGGCTTGCGCTTGGCGGGCGTTAGACTTGCGCTCGGCGGGCGTTCGCGTGCCCACGGCGTTTACTTTGCACTACAGAGTGAACACTAGCCTCTTCGAATTTCTTTGTTTTTTAGTAGTAAGTTTGCAAGGCAACTATATAGTACGTTTTGGCCATTACACATCCCTGAATTTTGCTTTCCTAACGAAGAAGGCTAATTCACCTAAATGTGATATTTGCGGCTTTTGCGGCACAATAGAAGATGTTGAACACATTTTCGTCGAGTGTGTTAAATATTAAAGGGTAAGATTCAATATTTTCTTTTTCATATTAACCGTTATGATCAGGTAATATTTTAGAGCATACTAGAAAAACTAATGTCCGAATCCGCAAAATGTTTTATAGAAAACATTATTTAACGACCGATTCTCGAATCTTTTGAGTATAACTTAGTAGGTAATTTATTTTAGTGTGTAGGGAATGATTAGAAAACGCTAGGACTCGATGGTTACATGACCCTAAATATATAAAGAACTAGACTAGCCTGCGGTTACACCTGCGTTATTTAAGGCTACTGCTCAGCTCCCGTGGCTCATATCGTGATATTATATAGCCTCGATAAATAGGCTATATAACACTGAAAAAAATTTTCGAACCGGTCCAGTAGTTCCTGAGATTAGCGCGTTCAAGCAAACAAGCAAAAAAACTCTTGAGCTTTATACATTTAAGTATAAGATTAAAAAAAAAAGAGTGAACGACGGGCACACGCCGGGCGCACACTCTAAAAACGCGCACGCCCAATCTGAGCTCGGCCTTACAGTAAAATCTTCATGTTTATTTATTAGGGTTTAGGCCATCTAAATCAACAGTTCAACTTGATACGTTGACATAAATTTACTCTACCGTTTGTTGCTTAAACATTTGGATGTCGTTTTCTGTAAACAATCGACTGTTTTTGAATTTCAATTTTATTTTTATGTAAGACTTGTAATGGTAAACATGTTTATGTTGAGGCATTTGTCGAGGTTTGAGATTACAATTGATCTAAACTTAATAATAAAAATATACACCGTATATTTTAAGTCAGTGTTTTCTAGAAAAGTATGTACTCAGCCGAAGATATAATATAAAATATTCCTATAACATTTATTTTACAAAATATTTTTTACAACATTTTCATCAAAATCAATATTTCACGGCAACGTGACGGGATCACGAATTAGATCTCACGAGCTTATTATGTTCCAATACATAACAAAATCCAATCAACAGATACAAATAATACTCAGATTAGAAGTAAAAATTTGGTGTGAGACTATATTTTTTTAAATAAATACATAAAACCAATTACTCGGTCTTATGTATATACATGTTACGGGCAACTTGAGAATTCTGGTCCCTATGAATAGTGACCGGCCTGTATACATAATGCCCATGTCACATGGGCTATTTGATTATAATTGCATGCCTAATCGCTTTTCGCGGTCAGTATGAATAAGGGCAAAAACGTTTTGGGCAAAATAATAAAACAAATGAAATGAACGTTAGGTGAGACTGTAACTCAAGTAAGTAGGTTATGTTAGGTTCTCTTGTGACCCTTAATCCAAAAATAGGAACCCTGACAATTAGTGTTTTTTTACCAATAATATACATACATACATATCGTCACGCCTTTTATCCCCGAAAGGGTAGGCAGAGGTGTATTTCTACACCCACTTTTCGCCAGATATTCTTTAGTCCCACGTAATAAGGGGCGAGCCTATTGCCGTACCGGGCACATTTCCAGACTCTGTGCTGCTACTGAGAATTTCGTGTTAGAAAAACCCAATAACACTGCCCGACCCAGGAATCGAACCCGGGACCTCCCGATCCCACCAGTAATATCTACCAGTAAATCCTAAGATTTACAAAAACACTAAGTTGACGGTTGAAAATAGGAGCCCTGCGAAGGAGGGCTCCTATTTTTGGATTATGGGTAACAAGAGCACCTAACATAACCTACTTACTTGAGTTACAGTCTCACCTAACCTTACGGGCTTACGTTGATATAATATGGACCGGTCTAAGTAATTAAAATACTAAAATTTAGCACTATTCATAATACTCGGCCCTTATTCATACGGCCCTGTTAGTCACGTTGCCCGTAACATACATAAATAGACGTCACTCGCACCTCCATCCGTGTAAAGTATACAATGAAGTCTTACTCAGGCATTACACTATTTATTAATGAAAACCGTAGAAAAATATATTCGGTAGTTTTTTAATTGAACTTTTGCAAAAAGATCTTAATTCTCTGAATCGCCACATATCAACATTAGAAAAAATATCACGCAATCAGAACCTAGAATTACAGGCCGTTCCTAAAAATAAACATGAAAATGTTCTCCTTCTCTTTAAGACTCTCTGTAAGACTGTTGGTTTGGAGGTGGACGACTACAATATTTTATCATGCAGAAGAGTTGCTAAGATAAATCCAGATTCAAACCGCCCACGCAACATCCTAGTCTCGTTATCCAGCTCTTTACTTAGAGATCGAGTCATTGCCGCTTGTCGTGGCTTTAGAATTTCTAACAAAAATGTACCGCTGAATAGTGGTCACTTGGGGCTTACTACCAATAATTCAAAAATATTTATTTCCGAGCACAACTCGCCTGACTGTAAAGCGCTGCATGCTGCCGCCAGAATAAAAGCGAAGGAGCTTAATTACACATTTGTCTGGGTAAAATACGATAGGGTATATATGCGCAAAGGAGAAAGATCTGATCACATTCACATTAAAATTTTGGAAATGTTAAACAAATTAACTTAATTGGTAATACTTTATTTTCTGTGGTAATTGGTGTTTTCTTTTTATCAATAAGTACTGTATCTTTAATATATTGTAACTTTCTTTGAATTTAATTATGTTAATCTACTACCAAAATGTTAACCGCATAAGGTCCAAAATTAACGAATTCAATTTAAATGTACTTAACAGCAGTTACGACGTAATATGCCTGACTGAAACCAACCTTAACCATAATGTTTTGGATTCGGAACTATTCGATCGTCGATATGACGGACAGATGTGACACATTAATAAAGAAAGATGATGGTGGTGGCGTGCTTATCGCTGTAAAGAGGGAGTTTAGTACAATTAGGCAGCTGAAATGGGAATCCACAGTGGAAGACCTGTGGCTCTCCTTTCTACCTTGCGAAGAGCAATCTGGTAAGAGAACAGCCTTGTGTGTTTGTTACCTCCCACCAGATCTCCCGCTCTATTTGATTAATACTTTTTATAATAATTGTCAAAAGATTATATTGGAAAATTGTAAAAGATATGAGTTCATTATGGTAGGTGATTTCAATACCCCTTTAATCACCTGGTCTATTGACCCGCACTCCACAGCTCTGTTACCTAGTTTGCCGCTAGAACGAAAATCCATACTATTGATAGAGACTCTAGACTTGTGCAATTTACATCAGCTAAATAACATCCCTAATAAAAACAACTGCTTTCTAGATCTAGTTCTGTCCACCCTTAATAGTACAAGCGTATATGGAGCTGAAGCGTTAGTACGCCTGGATATTCATCATCCTGCATTGACAATAGATTACGCGCCTGTCTGTCCATTAAAGACTCTAACATCATGTAGACGATGGAAACTAAACTTTTACAAATCCAACTACGAAAATATCAGAGAGGAGCTCAGCGCTGTAGATTGGAGTACTGTTTTGGGTAGCTCTGACGTGCACTCATCTTTTAATATGTTTTACAACGTTTTAAATGACATTGTGGCCCGGCACACTCCTATGACTAAAGATGACTCACACATATTTTATCCCTCTTGGTTTTCCAGGGCTCTAAAACGATGCTTGAAGGAAAAACTTAAATACCACAGACTATATCGCAAATACAGTAACCCACGTGACTACGACACTTATAGTAGTCCTTTGCGCTAGGTGCAAAAAGCTAATGAAAGAAGATTATAGATCATTTGTTTCGTTGGTCGAATCAAACTTAGAAAATAACTTAAAGGGGTTCTGGAGGTATGAGAATGCCAAGAAAGCCACTAATGCCATTCCTGCTAGAATGACCTATGGTAACTTGAGGTCTTCTGATTGCAAAGGTATTTGTGACCTGTTTTCTAGCTACTTCAGCTCTGTGTATATGCCTACGGTTGTAGAAAATCAGGGTCAGGTCAGGACCTTATTTTGTAGCCAAAGCTGTACATTTGGATCCATTGCAATTCAGGAAAATGATATATATCTGAAAATTTGTAGGTTGGAAGCGACTAAGGGTGCCGGACCTGATGGTATCCCGCCCTCGTTCATTAAAACATGTGGTAAGGAATTATGTGCACCTCTATCCATTTTATTTAGTAAATCATTGCGTTCCGGCATCTTTCCTGCAGCTTGGAAAGTGGCACACATAGTTCCTATTTACAAGGCAGGTGACAGATCCTGCTGTGAGAATTACAGGCCGATAAGTATTCTGTCGTGTTTAGCTAAAATCTTTGAGTCCCTTGTTTATGACTGCCTCTATCACAACCTTATCCCAATTATCTCTGTAAAACAGCATGGGTTCATTAAGAACAGGTCCACTGTTTCAAACTTATTAGTATATAAGAATTACTTATGCCGCGCTTTTGGTAAGAGGCAGCAAGTAGATTCTATCTATACTGACTTCTCAAAAGCTTTTGATAAAGTCATTCATAGCATGTTGTGCGCTAAGCTAACCTACGGCATTCATGGCAGTTTACTTCGTTGGATTGAGTCGTACCTAGCCAGAAGAAGCCAACTTGTTTCTTTAAAAGGTAACCTATCTTCGCCTATTATAGCTTCATCAGCAGTCCCACAAGGATCGCATTTGGGCCCCTTGTTTTTTGTATTGTTTATCAACGACTTGATTGAAAGGCTAAATAACCCCTGCCTATTATATGCCGATGATTTAAAGGTCTACACTATCGTTAATAATATCAATGATGCTTTGGCGCTCCAGTAGGACCTTGAGTGTATCAATACCTGGTGCTCGGAGAATCATATGATCCTTAATGCAGGAAAATGTTATATAATATCTTTCACTCGTAAGACTCACAAAATATTGTTTGATTATCGTCTCGAGGGTCATATACTTGAGCGAAAAACCTGTGTTAAAGATTTAGGCTTATTTTTCGACGAAAAGCTCACATTTCACTCGCACTTTAACCATGTTAAAGCCAAAAGCTCCAAATTGTTAGGATTTATATTAAGGATTACAAAGGATTTTGTGAGACCGCGTAGTATGCTCTATCTATTTTGTACTCTCATTCGCACCATTTTAGAATACGGTTCCCCGATATGGTCGCCTTTCTATACCGTACACGTAGATAGGATCGAAAGTATTCAGAGAAGGATGACAAGAATACTATGTTATAAACACCGACTTAACCTAAATCTATGCTCTTACGAAGAACGATTAAAATACTTTAACTTGCTCTCTCTTGAATCGCGCCGCAATTTCATAGCTCTGATGTACCTTCATAAGATTGTTCATTCTACAATAGACTGTCTAGAATTATTATCCTATATAAACATAAATACTAGGTTCAGATCGCGCCAACCACAATTAAAAACCTTTATTTTGGATGTTCATGTCAACAATACTTCTTTTTACAATCCGTTGATCAGAATGTGTCGTACGTACAATGACCTGTTACCAAAACATCATAGTTCACTTGACGTATTTAATTGTAACTTTGTTCAATTTAGAAATAATGTCAGGCATATTCTGTCGTCATCAAATCAGGTCTTAACATAACGTCTACTGTTTACTAATATTACTCCCGTCTGTTTTTCGATTCCAATTTTGTTATAATTTTGTTTATCATCCTTTTTTTTTCTTTTATATATTAAACAACAATAATATAAAGGATAGATAATTAATTAATTATGGATTGTATCACATGCTCTGTATCATAATAGCATAATATCGTACTGTCATAACTTATAGCCATAATGTGTGCACAATATTTAGAGACATAGTTTAAGACAAAACTTATATAGCATTAGTGTTGTATTTCCTGAATATGTACTATGTTTTGCTTTGTGTACCTAAATAAATAAATAAAAATAAAATAAAATAATTAATCGCGATCATACAGTCAGACAGGATGCGGCGGGGGACTTCATTTTCTAATAATTATGTTTAGATTGCTTTCTTGTCGAAAAGGTAGAGCTATTTAATTTATTCCTTTGGCTATTCAAATGCGAAATGAAAATAAAGATAATGCCATATTCTTATACAATATTATCTCCGTATCTTTCATAAACAAGTACTTTCTTTCTATTATGCATCTCTCCCCTACGTTCATCATCGTAATAAAGCGGAATTCCACTAGGATAATCGCCATACACTACCGCACTGCTTACAGACACCTATGAAACATAAATATGAGTATATTCTCTAGCTATCCCCGCAGCTACATTAGCATTATTTTCTATAGCTCGACAAAAGTGCCATCTATCGGATCAGTAGTGAAGAATTACTATTTGGGGTATTTTAATTTTGGTCCTGGATTCGTAGATTTTGTGGGCTCCGCCTGCTTACAGTATACCTATACACATTTCTCAGAAATTTATGTCTATTGCTAAAATCAGCACATAAATCCCTTCGGTAGGTTTTGAGTTTATTGCGTTCCTTCAGACAGACAGGACACGGCGAGAACCTCATCTTATAATATGTATAGATAGACATATTCGTTGCCTTTTAGACTTCTCTATATCCCAATAAGAGTCTCAATAACATTGTTAAGCCGTTCTAAGGTTTACCCCGCAAATATGTAGAAAGACACACATATAGCACGCTAAATAGGTTAAAGACGATTATTTATGCTCCATCATCATCATCAGCCTTTAAAAGTCCACTGCTGGACTAGGCCTCTCCTTAAGGAGGAATTGGCCTATTACACCACGCTGGCCGAACGGGTTGGTATAGGGTTTGTATCAAGTTTTCCTTATCTTACAGTGCTGTTCTCTGCAAAATATGCTCCCTCTGTCGGCTTTTACGACATCCATGGGATGATATGGGGTGGTGACAATCCGTATGCTTAATCCGTCACCACACGGAGATAACCAAGCATAAATAGCAATAATAGCAATAATTAGCACTTCAGGTACGTAGATACTTTGAAGTCACAGACAGACACTCCAATAACATGTATTTATAGGTGTACCGTACCGTACGCTGTCAGGAGTCGTCATAAAAATGTATGTCACGAAGGGAAAATCTCCACGCCTGCAGTATTTGGGTTAGATGCTTTCCAAAATCTGAAGGCTCGACCGCTCTAGCGACGTCAATTTTATATTAGAAACTACATACTATTACTGAGGTAGATAATACGCGGCACATAGTACCGATTCAGTCTTTAATTTGGGATAGTTGAAGCAGTATATGCTGTTCGCTTGTTAAGCAAAATAAGAGACCAAAATTATTTATTTTATTTATTTATAGTCTCACGCCTGTATCCCCGAAGGGGTAGGCAGAGGTGTAATATTACACCCACAAAATTATGCCAGACTAAGAAATTTTGAAATATATTTTCAGATTTATTTTTGAGGAGATTTTATTTCAGGAAACCGTTTTATAGGCGCACATCTACTAACTATACATATTTAGTTTATTGACCCCGTATTCTTCTTAATACACAGAGAAAGATATGGTGCCAGTCAATTCAATTTTCTAACTTTACTAGTTGACACACGTTTTAACGTACATTTCAAGTTAGACACTAATCACTGCCGAATGGGTACAAAATTTATATCAATGACGGTGCTATAATATCACCTGTCCTTTTTTCGCATTATGTGTCCGAGAAAAACTTAATTAAATATAGAAAAATTAATGTTTAGTTGAGTCCATCTAAAGAACTAGACCTAAGTATGTATGTCTCAATGTTCACTGGGATATCATTTATTCAATAATAATATATTGACAGCGAGAAACACGTAAACTATACAGTAATAAACCCTTTTCATGTATTGAATTAATCATAGTGACACTTTTGTAAAATACATAATGTAAAAGTGTATCTTTAAAATCGTGTACTTTTGTCAAAGTGTAAGAAAATGTATGTTTGTTACGTTAAGTACTTTAAAGTATTTAACGAATACTTACTAACTTACTCGCCACAGTTTTCCAGAGTAAATATCTGCAACAAAAAAAGAAAATTAAATACACTGTAGTGGAGCTAAAAAGTTGCTTTCATAAAATTAAAAACTTTGTCAAAGAAATGATGAAGACATTGTAATTTATTGTTTTTACTAGATAACTTAAGTTGGTTTCACTACAATAGAAAATAGAGTCCTATTAAAACTGACGAAAATTAAAAAAAAAATGACCAAGATTATTATTTACATTTTATAGTTAAACATCCAAGGACAACTAAATTCAAAACTTCGTGGTGACATGTACAACGTGCATATGAATAATATTAAGGGTATGTAACGGGTCACAATCACGTTATTTATCAGCACTAGGCGCAGTATCAAGCGGTGAGGCGGCCGCTTAAACTTCTACGCCAACCGTGCAGACAATTGTAGTAATATATACAGTATAAATATTATACACAGTTATTGGCACAATTTCTAAACGATCCCTAAACAAGATGCAAACAATCCTCTACCACAACATAATTTTCCATTATGCCTTAAACATCTCCCCCATTCACGAAACCCTTAAAGTGTTTCTCCAAAGTCGAATTACAAGGGTTGCTTTTCAATGTGGAGAGAAATCATCACTAAAATGCTTGTAAATTTACTCTGCCATACCTCATTGTGATTCACAATAACCCGTATCCCTTATAATAAGAGGAGCACCTAAAACATCCCTGGAGAGTAAAGAATATGCTGTACCCACGAAGGTAAAAATGCCACGGATGTAAGATTGAAGATTTACTGGAAGGGACAGGCAAAAATTTTTTTAACCGACTTCAAAAAAAGGAGGAAGTTAACAATTCGTCGAAATCTTTTTTTTATGTATGTTCCCCGACGCCCTCTAAGACGCCTGGACCGATTTCGAAAATTCTTGTTTTGATTGAGAGAGTATACCTCCTAGTTGGTCCCATGATCATCAGGTCAGGATACGATCATAGAGTCCTGAAAAAATCGAAGGAACTCTTCAAATTTTATAAGCACACTTGAAGCGATTTGACGATAACAACCCAATGCCGTCGAGTTTGGACTCGTTTGAGTCGTATTTACATAGACTTTGAAGCTGGATGATTTCCATGGTGTGATGATAGAGTTGGAAGGTAACCATGAGATCTTTGTGATACAATAACCCAATCTCATCGAGTTTAGGGTGGTTTGATTCGTCTTTACATGGACTTTGATACTGGATGTTTTGCAGGTTCTAACGATGGAGCAAGAAGGTGGCCATGGAATCTTTGTAATACAATAACGCAATCCCATTGAGTTTGAGCTCGTTTGATTCGTCTTCACATGGACTTTAGCGTCGTTTGAGTCATCTTTAAATAGACTTTGATGCTGGATGATTTTCATGGTCTGATGATAGAGTTGGAAGGTAACCATGAGATCTTTGTGATACAATAACCCAATCTCATCGAGTTTAGGGTTGTTTGATTCGTCTTTACATAGACTTTGGTACTGGATGTTTAGCAGGGTCTGATGATGGAGCAGAAAGGTGGCCATGGGTTATTTGTAATACAACGACGCAATCCCATTGAGTTTGAGCTCGTTTGATTCGTCTTTACATGGACTTTAGTGTCGTTTGAGTCGTCTTTACATAGACTTTGATGCTGGAGGATTTCTATGGTCTGATGATAGAGTTGGAAGGTAACCATGAGATCTTTGTGATACAATAACCCAATCTCATCGAGTTTAGGGTTGTTTGATTCGTCTTTACATGGACTTTGGTACTGGATGTTTTGCAGGGTCTGATGATTGAGCAGGAAGGTGGCCATGGGATCTTTGTAATACAATGACGCAATTCCATTGAGTTTGAGCTCGTTTGATTCGTCTTTACATGGACTTTAGTGTCGTTTGAGTCGTCTTTACATAGACTTTGATGCTGGATGATTTCCATGGTCTGATGATAGAGTTGGAAGGTAACCATGGGATCTTTGTACTTCAATGACGCAATCCCATTGAGTTTGAGCTCGTTTGATTCGTCTTTACATGGACTTTAGCGCTGAATGTTTACCAAACTCTGATGATAGATGTAACGTAAAAAAGAGACCTTCCAGGTGTCCACTGTTACGTTATCCCTACTAGGGTGTGTTTAAATGAGAAACGTGGTTAAATGTTACAATAAAAATTGATTTAATTCTCAATTAAATTTAGACATCATTTAGCAAGCGAAAAAATTACTAGTAAAGTGTTATTAAAAAGATTTACACAGGGTCGCGTGATTCGGCGATGGGTGAGGTTTTGCTGAGGATCCTGCTGCCGGTTCGTCCAGGATAGTTGGTTACTTAACTCGGTGCCGGTTCGCCAGATGTAAGGGCCGAGCGCAGCTAGCGTTTCAATATGTATAGTCCGTTGCAGGGCGCGGGCGGCGGGGTCGACCGGGCCGAGTGATGCGTCAAGGATTGACGTCACATAGAGCAGGAAGGTGGCCATTGGATCTTCGTAATACAATTACGCAATCTCATCGTGTTGAGGCTCGTTTGTTTTGTCTTTTCAAACACTTTGGTATTGGATGATTTCCGTGACCTGATGAGGGAACTGAAACGAACGTGTTTAAGCTAGTTAGTTGAAAACAAAAAAAAATCTTGAAATTGCCAGAAAGGTAGGTCTACATTTCAGAATTGAGGAACGTAAGGAAGGCCTCCCCATCATGTACCACCTACACTATCATATGTACTTACTACCTATTACTATTTTTTATTAGTATACCACTAAAAAGCAAAAAATAAAAATTATTTTTAAATAAAAGAAACCGACTTCAAAAAACACTAAGGAACTAAAAAACAAAAAATAATTGGTTTTGGAGAAACAATTTTTGGAGTCGGTGCCAAGCACTTACGCAAAATGTTACTAAATTCAAACTACCTATTCTATCAACAACAAAAGTTGTATAAAAATGTGTCGAGATTTTACAGTCAGATCAGAAATACTCGGCTTGGCACCGACTCCAAAAATTGTTGCTCCAAAACCAATTATTTTTTGTTTTTTAGTTCTTTAGTGTTTTTTGAACTCGGTTTCTTTTTACTTAAAAATATTTTTTATTGTATATTTTGATTGCGGTAATGGTATAGTAGTTTAAGAGCATTATTGTTTAATGTGTGGAGGATAAAGGTGTGGTGTTCCTCCAACTAGACGGAAGAGCCTCTAACCAAGCTGGGTGGTCGTACTTGGTGCTTGGCGTGCAGGCCGACGGACATAGACATTCGAAGTTGTATTTATGCCGCTTGGCTCGCGAAAGTTGCTTGCGCGGTTCAGGATCGTTTAAATATTTCCCGCCTTGTCAGTTGTCGTAGTAGTAGTGTGTCGTAGTAGTTTCGTCGTCATTGGGTAGATGGCGCTGTGATATATGTTATGTAGCTGATCGCTACAAATGTGTGTTACCGTGTGTTGTGGTTTCGATGCCTAGAAGCGACAACAATTTGTGAATTTTGTGAATTATTGTTCCGAATGTTAGTGTTCTTTGTGTCCATGCATTTAATATTTATAAAGTCCCTCGCAAGACAGGATTTATTACAAGCGCGACAGATGTCATTTAAAACCAAACCGAAAGTAATATATGATTAAGCTACAACTATTTAATATATTTATTATGTACACTGATACAGTTTACACACAGTTTAGGCATTATTACTGTTTTAACAACAGCGACGCTTTCCAAGCCCAATTTAGCCTTGTCGCAAAATCCGCATGACTCGTAGCTGACGCCACTTATCTAAATACTACGTACGAGACTTTCAACTTGATGAAACAAGTTTACTAGTTCAAGATTACGTGTTTAACCAATGAGTACCTGAATGAGTGAACTTTTGCTTTTATATTAATAGATTAACATAGAAGCGCTTGTATATAAGTGTTTAAAATGCCAATCACGTTGTATCCTTCTCCTAGCTGTCCTCCCACACATCAAGGGCGTGACCGACAAGCTTGGCTACATCTTGAAGCGTGCTGCAATCAAAACTTACTACAATCCGCCAACGAAGATAAGTCAATTCTTACCACCTGTCAAGAGTCAGTTACCCTTACAAGAGGCCGGGGTATATAAAATAGACTGTGAGTGTGGGCTCTCATACATTGGACAAACCAAGAGAAGCATAGGCATTCGGCTGCAGGAACATTTAGCTGACATTAAACACAAACGTGACGAAGTCTGCTGTGTGTGAACATGTACAACAAGGAACCAACCATTACCTGCAATTTGATGAACCACAGATAAAAACACCCTAATTTCAATAAGGAGGATGGTTGGTATGTTACTCCAGCTTGGGACTCTGTTATCAGGCTAATAAAACCCAACAAGGACAAAGTCACCAGACTGAAAACATCAAGACACAGTGAGCACATTCTGCGTAGATAGTAACACCAATCGTTGAAAAATGTTTGGGTACTTTGAGATAACTTTTAAATTCAAGGCAAAGACAAATATCATCTGAGTCTGCTGTGACCACGGTTCGTGTAAAGAAACTGAATCATCGGCTAGTAATAATAAAAAATGTAGTTCTAGATCATTTGGTTTAAATGTAACTTAACTAAAACCAATATATCGTGATAGAATTCGTAAACCGTAGTTTGATTTCAATGCCAATCGTGTTTCTGACAGTTAATTCATTTAGTAATCATCATCACCATTTTCATTAACTTATTTGGCAAAATTGTCGTCGAACGATGGAAACATTTTAATAAAAATTCAAGTTGATCATCATTATCACCATGCCATTTCTTAAACTTGCTTCTTAGAGCCAGGATTTACTATACATATAATATTGGTCCGCGGTAACTGAATATCAATTTATACGCTGTTAAAACCACTATATATGAGTTATGAAATCAAAATACTATGCCAGCAGCAGCACCGTATCGTCATTCCATACCTGTAGTTTTAGAAATATCCTCTAAGGCTACACAGGAAGTTTACATACTAGAAAAGTAAACTGAATACCAAACACTACACACATTCCGAATATTCCTATATGGCGTGGTATAGGTGTTTTGCATCCCGTATGAGCGAACAAACAAATCAAATCATGGGTGACCTGAATTCATGAATTACACTCTACTTTTGAACATGGGCTTGGCAGGCTGAATTGTAATCGCAGCAAGATGTCAGTTCAAACATGTGAGTTGCTGTTGCCCGTCCGACTGTTATTGTGTGTTGCCAGATTGCTGGTGGTATAATAGAAGTGATGTTAGGTACGGTTTGTTGCTTTTAGTGTCTGCAACTGTTGTGTAAGATTGATATTCTCGTTATAGTTTGATTCTGTGCTGTCGTAGAAGTATCAATGCCAGTTTTTTATCGAATGAGGTATTTTGGTATCTAGCTTACTTGTTGAATTTTCGAACATATTTACTAAGTCTGTAGATAATTTATGTTCAAAGAACTTATTTAGCCTCAGAATTTGTTTGATTTGATGTCACGAGATATTTAACGATGATGCGAACGGCAAAAGGCGAGGTATCATATCCTCAAAATCAGTCAATAGGACTTAAGACCGTACATAGAGCAGCGACATCAATTTCAATTGGTTTTAAGGGACCCATATTTTCGTTAACAGGAATTATAAATTTAACCGGAATTTTAAATACCTAGTTGCAAAAATCATTATCTTATAATGTAAACATAGTCAATACACTGTAAAAATTATATTATAGAGAAAAGAGAATAATTTTTTTGCCACTTCTATAAAATTTTATTCTTTATTCCTTCGGGTAACCTACAGGCCAATAATAACGATCAAACTCAAACTCAAAATCTTTATTCATTTAGATCACAAAGTGACACTTATGAACGTCAAATTTAAAACATTATTACTGTATGCTTCTACATTTACATTTACTGCCTCGTTCGCAAAGCAAGAGCGTAGAACCATGAGAAAGAACGGGCAATAAAACTCACGGTCACTCTTTTTCATCGCCAGGTTTTTAATAATACATAACAATTAAAATTTTGTAAGGTGCTGCAACTGTTATACCTTCTATGTTACTTGTATATATTTACTGTACATAATATTCAAGCATAATCAAGTTAAATTTTGATGTTCATTTAGTTAGCCTCCTGAACATAGACATGGTGAAACAGGAGCATCCACTTACATTATGCACCTAACAATGCAGGCAATCCGCGCAAATGTTCAGAACCATGATAGAAATTATGAAGTTAAATATCAAAAACAAAATTATACCAGCCCATAAGACATGTGCCAGCCATCATCCCTCTCGCCATATCAGAGGGACAGGGATGACCCGACACACGATGCCACCACAAAAAATGACATTTTAGTGAGCATGACGACAACGGTATACGAACCGGCAGTAATAAAATTAACAATCTGTTGGTGTACTGACCATGAACGCGAATTACCGCCATTTTCCAGATCATTAACATTAGGATAAATTTGTGAAACGCGTGAAGAAATGCAAATGTAGTACCCATCTTTAATGACATGATACCTTTTGAAATACAACCACCGATCCAACTGATTGAGTACAAGATAATAAAATTAAAAATAATAAATAAATTGTATCTAACGACATGAAAGACATTTAATGATGTGGTGACGATTCCAAAAAACATCATTTATATAATTTTATTTCGAATAGAAATTATATGTCAAGAAAATTTTAATATTATCTACCTATTTACCTAATAATTATGTGAATACTGAAACAGATTATTTCCAAGCGCATTTGTCATTAAGGTAATCATTTAAATTGTAATAAGCCTTTTGCATTAGGCTATTTTTAATCTTTGTCTTAAATGCGCTAAACGGCAAGTCCAAAATACATATCGGTATCTTGTTGTAGATACGTAAACTAAGTCTTATAAAAGAATTATGAGTTTTACACAAACGGAAATACTCAACACACACACAAACATAACACACACTTAACACATAATTTATGTCTATTTCTTGTATTAATAGAGTGAATATCACTATTCTTTGAATATGAATTTATATTCTTACGCGCATGCAAAACACTGGTATTAATATACTGAGACGCTACAGTTAAAATAGCGATTTCCTTAAATCTTTCCTTGAGTGAAACTCTTGTTCGTAATTGTTAAATGGCCCGAACTGCTCTTTTTTGCAATATGCAAACACTTTCGATATCAGCAGCTCTACCCCATATGCTATATGACATAACACTATGAAAATAGCCAAAATATACCAGTCAAGCCGTATCGACATCTGTTAAACTACGCACCTTCTTAATGGCATAAGCAGCCGAACTAAGTTTCGCTGACAGATATGTAATGTGTGCGCCCCATTGCAACTTCGAATCAAGTGTTATTCCTAGAAACAACGTAGATTCAGTTGTTTCCAGTACAACATCATTTAAAACGATGTTAGTACCAAGGTTTCTGACGTTTGGCATAGCAAACTTAATACATTTGGTGTTTTTGGCGTTCAGTACTAAGTTGTTTACAGTAAACCATTTAGTCACCTGAATAAGAGCACTGTTTATTTCGGTAAAGTTTTCCTTATTTCTATCTACTTTAAATATCAATGAAGTATCGTCAGCAAACAATACCACGTCACAAATGTTTTTCAGGTAAAATGGCAAATCATTAATGTAAACATGAAACAAGAAAGGCCCTAGGATACTACCCTGCGGCACTCCCAATTGTACTGGTAAGCAGTGGCTTACCACAAAATCCAGTGGGATTTTGAGCCGTTTATTTCGACACATTGGATTCTGTTATTTAAATATGCCTTAATAACATCCAATGCTTGTCTGGACGCCGTAATGTTTAAGTTTGCACAAGAGCGTATCATGGCAGACACAATCGAATCCTTTCGAAAGGTCGTAAAACACACCAATAGCATTCTGAGAGCTCTCCCACGCATTGTAGATGTGTTTGAGTAACGCTACTCCTGCATCCGTCGTCGAGTGACCTTTAGTAAAACCATATTGCTCAGTATGAAGGAGGTTATTTAAAGTAAAGTGTTTCAGAAGTTGCTTGAGTATGATCTTTTCAAAGATTTTACTAAAAGTAGGTAGTATTGAAATTGGCCTATAATTACTAGGATCAGTCTTACTGCCGAATTTAAACAGAGGTATTATCTTACTATGTTTCATTAAATCTGGAAAATCGCCTGATTCTATACACTTATTAAATACGTTGCTTAGATAAGGAGCTACTATATCTATGATACTTTTCAAGATCTTAACAGATATTCCCCAGAGATCACCTGTATTCTTAGACTCTAGAGATTGAAAGGTGTTTATAATGTCAGTAGAACTAATAGAGCTGAATTTAAATATTACATAACATTTTTGTACACTAGATTCTAATAAATTTTCTGCACCTGAAGCTGATGAGTTTAGACCTCTAGTAGTAGTAACAGGTATGCTAGCAAAAAAGTTATTGAATGTGTGTGCAACTTCTTCTTTATTGTTATTAATTTTATTATTATCTAGCAAGTTAACATTGGTGTTCCTTAAGGTTGTCTTACCCGTTGCTTCGTTAATAGCTTGCCAGGTGGTATTAACTTTATTAGAAGACTTCCTAATTTTGTCACTAACGAATACAGCCTTAGCTATACTGCATACCTTTTTAAATATTTTAGAATAATTTCTGACATACTCAGTGAAGCTCGCATTAAAATTGTATTTCTTCATACCATACAACTCATACATCCTTGCTCTGCTTTTGTAAATACCTACAGTAGCCCACTCACTAAATGCTCTAGACTCCTTGATTACTTTTTCCTTGTTCTTAAAAGTACTTCTAAATTCATTTTGCACTATATTAAACACTAGAGGACGCCAGCAGCTACGCCTGCATTTTTTTTTAATTTACCCGTTTTGCCCGATTCCGTGGGAATTTCGGGAAATCCCTTCTTAGTGCACCTCTGCGGTCCCCAAGGAACATACATGCCAAATTTCAGCTTCCTGCGTCCAATAGTTTCGGCTGTAGCGTGTCTGTCAGTCAGTCAGTAACGCAAGGATTTTATATATTAAGATAGTATCATAAATCTTATTAGGTGACTTAAGTTCCATCATATCAGGATTAATACCCACAAAAATTTTGTTCCTAAATTCAATAAATTTACGCCTAGGTAATGGCCTGACTGTCACCTTATGTACGACATTTTCATGAATATATGAAAATCCTGCCAATTGACCACAGTGATCCGAAGTAAGTCAGTAGTAACTAATTTATGTGATACTTTATGATTACTAAATATATTGTCAAGACAAGTGGAAGATGATGCTGTTATTCTAGTAGGTTCAAAAAATAATTTTGTCAAATGAAATGATTTAAAAAGATTTAAAAGCCTACTAGTCATCGGTGAACTATCTAATAAATTAATATTAAAATCACCACAAACTATGATTCCTTTTTTATTGGTCCTAATTTTGCCAATTGCATCTTCCATAACAGACTCAAACACATAAAAGTTACCTAAAGGAGAGCGATGCACACATATTACAATATACTGTTCCAGCTCAATGCAGGACATTTCTACAGTTCGTTCTACAGACAAGGTGCTTATGTCCTTTCGTTCCTTACACGGTATGGTATTTGAAACTAGTATCAAGGATCCACCATGGATAGCTTGACTCCTAGTGAAAGCACTTTGCACAGTTTAATGCATGTTATTTAAAAAATTAATTTGATAGTCCTTCAACCAGTGCTCCGTTATGCACATAATTTTTATATTGTGGCTTTCTAAATATAAACTTAATTCTAAATGTTTGCCAGATAGATCCTGTATATTTTAATGTGTGTGACAATGTCTATCCTTTGTCCTATTCTTAAGTTTAAAGAACTCGTGTCAGTATTTAAAATAGAAGGAATGGTAAAGACAGAATTATTTACAGAAACCAATTTCTTGGATACCCTACATGTACCTGTGTCATATTGTATATTATATGCTAATAATTTAGCAATTTGTCGCTTATAAAATAGTGAAAGATACACAGTATCTTTGGTCAATGTGTAATTATATTTATTAATGAATTTATTTATGTCAAAATATAAAATAATATCTTTATACTGCCATGTCATATTGTATAAACACAAATTTAAGTCAAATATACGTTGATTTGCCTTTTCATCTAATGTACTTGAATAAGGTAAAGCACAAGTAATAAATTGACATCCTAGTTTTTTATGAAGTGATAACATTACTTCTGTTAAATTATAAATATCTTTTTTGTTCACAATTTGGCTGTCACCATACACAATAATTATTGTTGACTGTCTATCGAATGTTGTTTGTTTTAAAGAATCTATTAAGTGTGGAAATGATGACCCTGGATAACATTAATTAATGATTTTCTGTTGCTGTAAATGACTACTCATTAAGCTACCTAAACCTATATCTAACCTATCTGAAAACATGTAAACTTTTTTTGCCAGAGTTTTCAACTAAGGGTGTCCTATTCTTTGGACTATTGCTTGTACTAGAACTAGAACTTGAACCTGAATCACATCAACCTGAATCACTATCACCAATAATTAGAGACTCATTACCTATCAAGCTTGATTTTAAACAATTTGAGAAACTATTTGTAATTGTCAAGGCCTTTACATATTCCAGATTATTCTTACCAATTCGTGCAATCTCATCATATTTACTTATATATACCTGAACCTCTTTCTCATACTGGGTATTCATCCTATTTAATTTTGACTCTAAAGCGCTGATTTGTGATTTGAGATCCCTTGTATGCTGATCATATAACATCCTACCATAAATTAATACTATATTATAATTTTCGAGGTCCTGCAACAATTCAGTAAGTTCATGTTTTACACCCCTGTAAGAATCCGAACAGGGGATGATTGGGGTGCTATCCTGATGTGTTGGCTTCGTAAATGTTGCACACCGTATTGGAAACTGCTAAGGGTTGCGAAAATGTTTGCCTGATTACTATTTGATGGTTTTGGTTAGTAATTTTTGGTAGAAGTGGATTATTACGGAGAGAGTCTTAAGAGGTCCAAGAAAATGTTATAAGAAAATATCCTTGTATTTTCACAGAAAAGTTTTTAAACTTATACGGGTAAGATTTCCTTCACTGGGTTTTATACTTAATATTTTTGCCTCGGATGAAAGTAAAGTAAGTATAATTAGGATATTTTCTTAGAAATATTCTGTGTATTAATAAAGCAGATGGACTCTCAATTACGTTTTATTGATATCACTCTCATTGTTTTCGTTTAATTATTTCAGAAAATCTACCTTACTTTTGAAAAAGTAATTTTAAAAGAAATTTTCAATAAATTAAACAAACAGGTATAAGAAGGTAACAAGAATTCTTGTAAGTACCAAGTGACCGTTAATTAATAGTCTTTTAATGGTAAAATGAGAAAGATGGCAACTTTGCCGCTAGGCTGAGTTGAATAATGTGGGTTCGACACTCATATTCGATTGATAGTTGGATCCATATATAGTTGTTCACCTTAGTAAAATCTAGATAGTATTAACACGCTGCCACAATGATATATACAAAACTGACCACCTCTGTAGTCCTCCGGTAGTGTTAGTGACTGCGGATCATGAGGTCTCGGGTTCGATTCCCGGGTGGAACAAAAAGTGACGTTGGGTTTTTCTGTTAGGAATTATCCAATAGAAGTTCGAAGTCAGGGAGTTGGCGGTGTTACACCCCGGTGTCTCGGAAAGCACGTAAAGCCGTTGGTCCTGCGCCCAATCTCTCACCGGTCGTGTCGCTTGTGGCGTCCCATCGGACTATGAAAGTGAGGGAATAGAGAGTGCACTTGTGTATGCGCACACACTTGTGCACTATAATATGTCTCGCGCAGTTGGCAATTCTCATATACAGAGGGATGCTACAACAAGTCTTATGCACCGATCAGCACTATTACGCCAGGCTAGTACTTGAAGGAGTTGAAATAAAAAAACATAGCAATTTCAACCGGGAGGACGGATACAGGCTATCGACCACTTGGAACTCCTGAACATGTGACAATTCACTGTTTAAGTGTTCAGGGTCACAGAGGTCATAAGCTCTGTTCACTAACGAGATCACTACGGATTCCAAATGTCGCGGGTGATGATGCGAGCATGCGTTGAGGTCCCTGTCAGTGTGTGTCGGTTTTCTGTAAACAGTGTGTCCAAGTGTACCATTAGCTCTCACCGTCACTTTGACGTCGAGAAAAACATAGAAATTTCAACCGGGAGGAAGGATACAGACTATCGACCACTTGGAACCCAGTCATCAACAAATGCAAACAATGCCGCAGTAACACAACTCATCAGTGTGTAGACGTCATAAGTGTAGTTTGTCGAAGTACCGACAGTGCGGATAAAATTAAAAATATAAAACAAGTGAGGGTAGCTGTCGAAACCCGCGATTCACAAGGAGGACGCTAAGCTGACATCAGGCCCTCCGCGACCACAACCGTTGCAAGCCGGTAGAAACGTAGGAGAATAACAGAGGTATTTATGCCTTTAAATAAGTAAATTATCGTGACTAAGCTAAATAATATTGTATGCTGTATACAAATCGCGAAAGTTTAAAATCGATTACCACAGGAATGTTTTCAACTGACGTATGGCGTTGGATGTTAACTAGAAACACACTGCTTGTCAAGCGTCGGATGACGTGTGTTCCCCCTCCATCGACAACACGTCAATCTGGATCGAATGGATGTTGACGCGTGAGGTGGCGTAGGGTGGTTGGGGTGTCGTATATCTGTTTCCACCTTCATCATGATCTCATCTCAATCGATATCGTTGCGTAACGTTCAGGACAGATAGCGCTAAAAGCAAATACAACAAACACACTGACATGGCAACGATGGACCCGAGCTGTCAAAAACTTGTCAAGCACACGATGCCCCTAGCGCACACAGTTTCGAAACTATCCTGGCTAATTTTATCACAATCTTGTTACAAATGTATTTAGTGTTTGTGCTTTAAAGTCCCCAAAAAATCAAACACTACCATCAGTACCATCACACACCAATAATAAAATAATATTGTGTAATGGGTACTTTTGTCTAAAACAAAAGGTTGTGTCTAATTACTAAGGAAATCTAGCCACAACCATAAACGTCCAAAATATCCAACCCAGGAACTTTATTGACTAAACCAAAGCTAACTAACTTTATTATCAAATACGCTTTCTGAAAATCTAATCGCACCAAGCACAACTTACCCACCTAATTACAAGAGTTAGAACATTCACTTTATCTTCTACTAATAATATATAAAGCTGAAGAGTTTGTTTGTTTGTTTGGTTGAACGCACTAATCTCAGGAACTACTTGGTCCGATTTGAAAAATTCTTTCAGTATTAGATAGCCCATTTAACAAGGAAGGCTATAGGCTAACACCACGCTATGAACGATGGGAGCGAAGCAGTAGCCTTAAATAACGCGGGTGTAACCGCGGGCATCGTCTAGTTACATTTATAGCACCGTTAATACCGTAAATATGATTTTTCACATATTTAAACCAAAACACGTCGGTCGCCTCAAAGCCTTTCTGCCTATTAGAAATAATTCGGTTCATCATCAAATTTCACAAGCCATTACAGCTCTTAACACTTTCAGCATAAATAACAATATTCTATGTCTATTATTGATGCTTAGAATTTGAGCTCAACGCGCACAACCACAATATTATGTACACAAAATTTGATAACCAATTTTATGAAACCTCGAAATGTGCAGGTTTAGTATAAATTTCATGATATAGTACCGTCATGAATGGGTTGTTTGTTATTGTTAGATTTTGAGAGTATTGTTTACAGAATAAAAAACCAAAATATCAGGTGTGTTTTGAAGTTGCAGCTACAAGTCCAGTCTAATTTGCAATGGCAAAGACGAAACATTTGCGATATATAAGACGGACACTGACTAAAAACTAAATGAAAAACTATAAATGACATTTATTTTATTATAGCTACCGCTACAATTTGACAGCTGAGACTGTCAGTATATAATAATCTGTGACTTTTATAAATAATCGGTCAACCACATCGAAATATATAAAATGTACTAACATATTAGATGTAACATTCAGAATTACATGAAAAGTACATGACTTTTTTCAAATATTCCATTGAAAAGTTAGACTAAAAGCGTTAGACAATTTGAACTAAATATTTATAGGGAATGCTCCGTCTATCGTTAGAATGTATGTCAATGGTCACCTATCTATAAACCAGACCATGGAGATCGCGCTTAATCTCACGAATCGATAGATTTGAGCGGTCGTCCATTTGCCGCGGGCCTCTCAAATTACATGATCATAATTACTAAGGACATTTGATTTACACAGGTATGTATGTCATTTACCTAATATCTTGTTTGTGGTTCCGTCAATACTACTTAATAATATTTAAAAAAAAAACACAATTAGACCGCTCGTATAAGCTGGTGACTATAATTCGGGATTGCTTACAAGTGTAATGATGACTAAAGTAAATGCATCATTCATCGGAAGTTTTTTTTTATTAATATATTTATTAACATACCAAGATTGAAAAAATCTCTAATATGAACAAAACTTAGTTAAAGTAAGTTAGTATAGACGGACTATGAGGAATTCTCCTTTCACAGGAAGTATCTGATATAGTAAAGTAGCCGTCGTTACGTACAGACGTGTAGTCAATAAAAATAATTTAAATTTACGCTGACCACCAAAAACAAAGATACTAACAACTGAATCCAAAAAATTGCTAGAGGAACGAAATTTAATGCCAAGAAATACCTTAGATTACAGAAAAATAGATAGAAAAGTCAATTATCAGACAATACAACTGCGCCTTGGTACAAATAGCCATAGAAAAGAACAGGTCACTAAGAATAGCAAAAAAGGGACATTTCACGAGGCCGGACTTGGATTAACTGCCTTAAAGATCGACAAGGTATTAAACATAGCAGTAGGAACGAAGTTATGACAATATCTACAGAGTTCTACAAAACTCTTTACTCAGACGATACCCCTGCCACAGAAATTCCAGAATATTCCTTGTCCGATCGCATACCTATCATCACAGAATCTGAAGTACACCTGGCTCTTAAATCCATGAAGTTCGAAAAAAGCCCTGGGCCAGATGGCGTCACTACTGAAGCTCTCAAAATAGGCGGCAATATTACATTACCGCACATCACTCACTTTTTCAATAATATTTTGGAAACAGGTAAAATCCCAGCTAAATTGTGCCACTCTAACATTATTCTGCTTCACAAAAAGGGTGACAAATCCGATATTAATAATTACAGGCCAATCAGTTTGCTATCGCATTTGTACAAATTATTTATTCGCATTATTTTAAACCGAATAGATAAAGATCTAGATTATCACCAACCCCCTGAACAAGCCGGTTTCCGGAGAGGATTTGCTACAACGGACCATATCCAAGCCTTAAATCAAATAATAGAAAAGTGCAACGAATACAATAAACCGGTTTATTTAGCTTTTGTTGATTACACAAAAGCTTTCGATAGTGTAAAACATGAAGCAGTGTTCGAAGCACTAAATAAACAACAAATAGATAACACTTACATCAATTTACTTAAGTTAATTTACAGAAACAGTACAGCCGACATCAAGTTGTGTCAGTCTTCATGTCCATCTTTCCGGGTAGCAAAGGGTGTTAAGCAGGGTGACCCCCTCTCTCCGAAACTGTTCACGTGCGTTTTAGAAGAGCTCTTCAAGACCTTGGCAGAACCGTGGGCAAGCGCGGGCATCGTTGTTGGCGATAAGAGGCTTACTAACCTTAGGTTTGCTGACGACATCGTCTTATTTGCACCAACCGCAAAAGACCTTCAACAAATGCTCGAAGATCTGAGCAAGGCGAGCCTTGAGGTTGGACTTGCGATGAATCGTTCAAAGACCCAAGTTATGACCAACAGCAGTAAACGTAGGGTTGAGGTTGATGGGCAGGAAATACAGTATGTCGACGAGTATACCTACTTGGGCCAGATAGTGTCTTTCGAAAACAGGCAAGATCGAGAAATCGATCGTCGAATCGAGAATGCCTGGAAAGCCTACTGGTCCATGAAAGAGTTCATGAAGGGCAACCTTCCAATAGCACTAAAACGCAAACTTGTCGATATGTGCATTCTGCCTATCCTAACCTACGGTGCTCAGACCTGGTCCTTGACCGAACTTCAAAAGTCCAGGCTCAAGGTTTGTCAAAGAGCAATGGAGCGAAGTATCCTGGGATATAAGAGGGTTGATCGAGTGCAAAATGCCGTTCTGTGATCACTGACGGGTGTTGCTGATGTGGGACGGAAGACTGCCAACCTAAAGTGAGATTGGGCGGGCCACGTGATCCGGATGCATCCTAGCCGATGGGCGAAAATCGTCACGCAATGGGTGCCGCAAGACGGGCGGCGGAAAAGAGGCAGACCCCGAAAACGATGGCGTGACGATCTAGACAATTTTGACAGAGACTGGCCCAATTTGGCAGAAGATAGGGACGCTTGGAGGAGTGTAAGGGAGACCTTTGCCCAGCAGTGGGACAATATAGGTTAAATAAAAAAAAATTACGCTGACCTACATTTTTCCATTTTTGATGTGGTAGGCGCATTGTCATTACAGTAAAGCAGTTTGTCTTCATAATGGAAAATTACAATTAGAATACTAGTAAACTCATCAACATGGATAGTCCTTTTGGTAGGAGTGATAAAACACCCCGCTCTCCACCACCGACCCCAACACTCAAGACCTCTCAACATCAGAGACAAGAACATGAAGAGAGAAGAGAAATGATCTCAACACCGGAGTTACAGAACTGGTTGGGAATTATTGAACAGAGTCTGAATGAGGTTTGCGCTATCGCCTCTGAAGGTAAGCTGAACACCGAGCAAAAGTTAAAAATCAATACAAACTGCCGCAATGTTGCACAGGGTGTGTCCCGAATGATCATCCAGTACCAATCATTAGTTAGAACCAATCGAAGTTAAAAGCCATACAGAACCACCAAGCCCTTACAGCTATGACAGAAAAGCAAGACCTTATGGAGGAGCTAGCCCAGATTAAGCAGTCCATCCAGGAATCGAGCACCAAACAAGCTCCAGCCAGCACTTCGTTTGCAGATATGGTGAAAAAGGGAGCCAACAACTACATTCGGCCGAATAACCTGAGCTCGGTAGCTATTTACCCTAGCGATGCTTCAAAAACAAGTGAGGACACAAAAAATATGGTTCAGAAAATCATAAAGCCCGAAGAAATGAAGCTACAAGTTCGCGGAGTACGAAAGACCAGGAATGGAGGAGTAATAATTAGCACATAAACAAAAAATGACATCGAAAAATTGAAACAATCGGTACAACTCGCTGCATCAGGCCTAAAGATCGATGAACCATACAAGCGCAAACCACGCATTATTATTATTGATATCCCGACAACAATGGGCGAAACTGAAGTCTATTGATATATTTTTGAGCAGAATGTCGCTGAGAAATTACCAGGTATGACCTTAGATACATTTTTGTCTTCAATAAAATTTAGTCACAAATCTGGCAAGAGAGACTCTCATTTCTGCAATTTTATACTAGAAGTAACAGCCGTAATCCGTAAAGCCATAATCACTCAGAACAGGATATTTATCAACTGGACTTCCTGTCCGGTGAGAGACTACACCCTTGTAACCAGGTGCTATAAGTGTCAGCAGTACGGGCATGCGGCTAAGTCTTGCAAGAATGAGGCCTCTACGTGCGGACATTGTGGTGAAGAAGGACATTCCATCCAGGACTGCAACAAGAAATCGCAAACTCCAAAATTTGCGACGTGTCTGCGCTTCAACAAACCGAGTAATCACTCAACGGGTGACGTTGACTGCCCGGCCAGAAAGGCTGCCGAAATTAGGTACCTACATTAATACGATAGACTATGAAGGCGCCTAGAAGCGCCGCAATATAGCTAGATTACTATAACCATTGACGCCTACGTTCTGTGCCTGTTACATAACATATTTAGTGTGAGACTATGGGTTTTAATCTCTTCAATCAATCTTACGTAATCAATCTACTAATAATTTATTAATCTTTATGTCCAAACTTATTCATTGTCTTACGTACTTACAGACATTCCATTAGCATAGTGACCAACTGGCATTGTAATATTGTGAATTCATTTAGTTTTATAAAACTCACACGTACAGTTTATAATCGTAATGCATAAATGCTAAAGGCCCAACAACATTGACACTATTAGCTATACTGCTGATCCACAATTAGTAAATTGCGCCTCGTTTGCTTCTTGTATAAAATTATTAGCACGCGAAAGTAATGTATTATATAATCCATTTTTATTGAATTTATCTCTTAATTAGAAACTAAGCATAATTTCTTACTGTCACTTAATAATAATTATTTGTGTTCTCTTGAATATTTTAATTATATTGTACTATTTAGTATACCTACCTAAATATAATTTTGAAAGAGGGACCCAACCTCCTGTGATACAGTTTTCTAACTAGTACAGGAGATTGGTGTCTTTCCATTAAATTGGAAAATCCTAGACTTAAGTTTAACCTAGTATCAGTATATTTTGTATCTGTGTGTTTTCTGACAAATAAAATCTTATTATTATTATCTAATATACAAGGCCTTATGGCATTAATATATTGTTTCGAGATTAAGCAGGAAATACTGGCCATTATCAACATATTCACGCCAAAAAAGAAAATATGTATTTTATTCGTAACATGCCAGACAAACTTACTGATATTAAAAATACTAATGTGTATTTCTTTGTAACACATTCACGCCTCGATAACTTAACAGCTTATCATCGGACATTTAAAACAATAGTCTTTTTTGTACCATGTGATTGCTTTGTCCAAAATTAGCACTTATATGGCTTGTTGTTTTTAACATTTCTTGTTACAAAACTTGTAATCACAATGTTATTGGTACTGACTGGTGTACAAGTTTGTAGTTCGTTGTAGTTTGTTCCAATGCAGTGTGCTTTCTGAGGCCTCTGGTAGCATTATAACACTTTAATCTGCCTGATGAAGCCGCGATATAGGTCCGATTGCAAAATAAGAAATTACCACATAGTGCAATAGTACTTTAGTGACTGCCCATCGCACTCATAAGATAAATGCTTTCGAAATTTGTTAAAGCTACATATGTACATATTTGCATAAGATCCTTATGCAAATATGTAGCTTTAACAAATTTCGATTGTCTTGTTGGTGTGATTATAATATTTACATATAATTCAAACATCTTGTTTGAATAAATGCAATGTCAAGCGACGCAAATTAACCAAATTGAATAATAAATTCTGGCCTAGTTATCGTGTAGCTATTCTTTATCCTCGTTTCTGTTAATTGCGCATTAAGAAGCGCAATATTTTCCAGAAACATTGAAAGATAATGTATCACTGTGAATAAAAAAGAATTAGGATCTCGACTTACTTCGTTTATTTCATCATCCTCTAAGTTTTCACTTACCCCGTTTTCAATCTGGGGTCCGCTTCCTATTCTAACCAGATTTGGCTGAATATTAGCTTTTCCACAGAGCGAATGCCTGCCTGACCTCTGCAACCCGAAGGGATAGCGATATGCCATGGTTTAGACTAGTGTCAGTTTATTTAGAAGATACTGACGCCCTGTAACGACTGTCAAAGATCTTCATGAAAACCGGGAACGTCGGATTAACGTGATCTCCGAGGCACGGGACAAGCGATAATTTACAATTCAATACGCACATAACTCCGAAAAGTCATTGGTGCGCGCCGTGGATTCGAACCCGATACCCTCTGCATGGCAGTCTGTTGGTGTCTCCACTAGGCTATCGCTGCCACACTTACTTCATCTATTTAAAATTCAATAAATAATCCAATAGGCATTGAACTGCTTCAATGCCTATTATATATCTGCATACATACGTATATATCTGCCTTCATCCAAGTTTATGGTGCATTAAAATATTGTATACCGTATCTGTAAGACCATAATGCCATATCGGTTGACGTTTAAAAATATCTTGTAGAGGGTGCGCCAAAAAGGTAAGCACAAATTTACGATCTGGATGATAAAAAATCTTGGAAATCTTTATGGTGGATTTAATGGGGGGTTGCTGTATTAGTTGTTATCCCTAGAGTGCATTATGTTTTTGTTTATTATGGGTCCGCAAAACAGAAGAGAAGAGAATCGCAGTGGTTTCGGTCAGACTATGGTGAAATGATGTAAGTAATTTGGAGGTTATGATGTAGGTAAATTTGGATTATCTTATGGAGTTGTCAAACGAATACAATACAAAAGATACATATTTGACATGGAACCCAAATCCATGGATAGATTAAATTGGGACCGGCTGTAAGGCTAACAAACCTTAAGACAAAAAATCGCGAATGACTGTTAAAAAAATAATGTATTGAAATAGGCTTACAAAATACAAAAATACAGAAGTAAAAAAAAGTAGTATATAATAATAACGAAGTCATGCTTGGCATAAAACTGCTTAGTCATGACTACTGAATCAACATCTAATATTAAGTCCTAAAAACATTTTATTTATTTTGTTTTACAGAAGGTTTGCGGATTAGTTAACAGACATGAAATATACCAATTAACGTTTCCAGTTTGCCAATTAAAAGTCCTCACATGTAGGAATTATATTGTAGGGTAGAAACAACTTATTGTATGCAGGTAATTATTTAGCAGCAGGGACTCTCAGGTTCGAGTCCTGGATCGACCAAAAGTATAACTGAGTTTTTACGAATTCTCAGTAGCAACACAGAGTCTAGCAATGTTCCCGGTAACGGCAATAGGCTCGCCCCCTTTTACGTGTGACTAAAAAATTCATAACGTGACGAAATTTGGGTGTAGTCTGTTAAAAAAATATCTTTTTTAATTATACATACACACATAGACTCACACCTGTTTCCCGGAGGGGTAGGCAGAGACTACGGAACGCCATTTACAACGTTGTTGTTAATAATATTATTAAATACATATATTAAATTTTATCTCCAGTTTCCAATAGAAAATTTACTTACCACCTAATTCTATCTAACCACTGCCACTTATTAGTAAAATATTCTAACCACGCTAGGCAACTAGATTATAATTATCAGGAGTATGGAACGATAAGGCGTACCATGAACATTAGCTCCCTTTATCTGTTACCTACTAGGTTATACTGAGTTATAATAACGTTTAATGTTATTACAGTAATAGTCTACGATCTACGATTATTATAACTGTCCTTATAAGGGTAGTTTTCTTTGTCGCAGATTATTTGTGCTAGGGACTCGTGATCTTAAAGTAGCAGTTTAATTAAGCTGAATAAATAGCATAATAATATGCTTGAAAAATATTGAACTTGTTTTAAATTGATTTAACTTGATTAAAGTGCATAGGGTTCCCACCAAGAACTTAGGGTCCCAAGCCAACCTCACCTGCAAGTGGTGCACCTGCCGATCAACGGACGAGGCTCTGGCAAACAAAATATCCCGATAAGCGGCAATAGGCTCGCCACCTATTACGTGGGATCAAAACAATGGCGAAAAGTGGGCGTATAATATGCCTCTGCCTACCCTTTCGGGGAAACAGGCGTGAGTCTATGTATGTATGTATGTAACGAATTGTGTGATAAGAGAGTGTTGTGGGGTAAAAGAAGATGTAGTGACAACTGTTGTGAAAGGTATGCTAAGATGGTTTGGACACATGGAGAGGATGGATGACGAAAGACTGACCAAGAAGTTCTATAAGTCAAGTGTGAAGGGGACAGAAGGAAGGGGAAGACCTAGACGGACGTTCTCTGACCAGATTGGAGACATCCTAAAAAAAAAGGACAGGTTAGAAGTACCTTTAACCGAAGAGCATGCATGAGAAAAGACCATGTGTCATTTTGGACCCACTTTTAGACTTTGTGCAACAGTGATGAATTATATGTCATATGAAAGCTCTTGAAGTGTACTTTATTTTATTCTATGGCAGCTTAGCTCAATTCCAGCGCGAAAATGGTGTTTTGCTGCGTTATTGAAAATCTGTGTTACTTTGATATTTAATTATAATTACCTGCCAATTAGTAGCTTAACCCTTTACCGCATGGTTTTTTAAAATTCGCTCAAATTAATGTATGATATTTCTTACCCCAGAAAATACCCTAGAAAAATAATAAAAAAATATATGCATATAACATTTCAGAAAAATCGAGAAAAAACCTCCTGTTCCATATTTGGAACAACATGCGTTCATGGTTATTTTGAAAGACGTTCCACATTTGGAACAACATGCAGGTACGGTAAAGTCAATGGCTTTAATAAATAGATATGTAAATTGTTTTCAGGTACTGTGTATATTTTTAGATAAGGATAAGAATAAGGATTTATAATCAAACATTTATAGTCCATTAAAAGGTTTATTCATTTGTGAAAACATGAAAACTCTTAAAACAATTTCGGTCTTTGCTAAAGCAAAAGTAGCAACCATATTTACAGCATACGTGAGACTTTTGTCCACAGTTTTTACAATCTTGACGATCATTTGCCCAACTAGGCCAATGCCCAATCCCATCTTCAGCCACTTCTCGAGATCTATCGATCTATGCAAATTGTTGTACCTGTAATAAATTGAAATACAAAGTGAAAAATAAAAGTAGGGACATAGCTAAATAAAACTGAAAAGTTAATTGTATTATGAATTTATGATGTACTTTATACATACTGTTCCATATTTAGCCAACGGTAAATACATCCCTTACTTCATAGAGTTCCAAATATGTCCGAATGAATCTACCGTTACCGCATCGTGTTCCAAATCAGGAACAAAGTATATGGATGTTTTTTGCTAGAATGCAGTTAATTTAACTTACGTGCTATGCCATAAAACTTCCTCGGATCAATTTTTCTTGAGATTGAAACTTGTAACATAACATAACATAACATCTGAAATATAGAACGATTGACAGCATAGAGGTTTACCAGAGACTTTTTGCGTTTGGAAACACACTAGTCTACATCTATACTTTTAGTCGAGGTGAACAGATGCCACTATACTGTTACGAGCTGGGGTTCGGTGATAAATTATATACACTATGCCACTAAACTGTACTTTATTTACTAACACAAACACTATACACACTTATTTACACTACTAGTAAAAACACACTTATTTCACGCTTAATTCTCAACACTAATAAAAACACCACTAAACACTTCCGAATTACTTCCCTTCGCTTCTTGTTTATCGCTCCGATATTCAATTGCTACTGTCCTTTCTTGCCCGTCTGCGCGGTATTTATACCGGCCGGAACACATAACTAGTATTTTCGAGACGCATCATGAAAGTTCTGGTAGCTTGCGGTCAGTCTAGTTTGTTCTATTTACAGCAACGCCATCTATTAGAGAATAGATGAAACAGCTTTAAACCACCGATACATCTAATCTCATCTAGTTCTCCCATTCACCGATAGATGGCGTTATTGTCAATGATTGCCATTCGTAACACGGCCTCCCTCTTAAACGTGTTCGTCTCGAACATCGTTGGACCCATAGTAACGAGCCAACCGGTCCACATGAACTATCTTCGGTGCACCTCGCGACCCCTTCTGGATTTGATAGGTGACGTCGTTAATCCTGGTAATTATGCGATATGGCCCGTCCCATCTGGCTTGTAACTTAGGCGATTTTCCTTTGTTTGTTCTTCGCCTTCCGATCGTAGCGAGTCTTCATCTTTTCAGACATCTGTTGTCCTGACTCCCTGATGTGCTCGTATACGTCGTTCATCTTGTTGCGTAGCTCGGTCGCGTAATCCGTTATATTGCGTGGAGATTCTGGTGGAATACCGGTGATTAAGTCTGCAGGTAAACGTAGTTTTCTAACGAATTTGGCAAAAGCTGGCGTTATTCCTGTGGTTTCGTGAACCGCACTGCGATATGACAGGAGAAACGGTTGGATGTGCTTATCCCAATCTCTTTGTTTGCTCTCCACGACCTTCGCCAAGTACCTTTCCAGTGATTGGTTAAATCGTTCAACCATGCCATCTGATTGCGGGTGATAAGCCGTGGTCCTGGTTTTATGTGCACCCATCACGCGACAAGTCCCCTTGAACACCTCAGATTCAAAGTTCCGGCCTTGATCGCTGTGGATTTCCAAAGGCACCCCGAACCGACATAAGACTTAATGCACCAGCTTATCGGCCACTGTGGTAGCTTCTTGATTTGGGATTGCAAACACTTCAGGCCACTTTGTGAAGTAATCCATTACAACCAAGAAGTATTTGTTTCCGTCCTTGCTCTCAGGAAACGGCCCAGCGACATCCAACGCTATGCGCTCCCATGGAGCTCCTACATTGTACACCTTTAATGCACCTCTGCTACGAGTGTGTGGCCCCTTCACAGCCGCACAACTTGTGCATTTGCGGCACCAATCCTTGACGTCATCCCGACAGTAGAGCCAATAAAACCACTCTCGGATCTTAGTACGGGGTTTTCTAACTCCTATGTGACCTCCCGAAGCACCATTGTGATAGAGCTGCAAGACTTCCGGCACCTTAGTTTTAGGCACTACCATTTGCAAATGGCACTGGTTACCGCGAGCGTTTTCCCATTTGCGGCACAGAACTCCATCCTGGACAACCAAGCTTTCCCACTGTGCCCAATAACTCTTGGTGATGGGGCTCATTGCTGCGATATCACTCCATTTGAGCCTAGGAGCGTCTGATTTCTTTCATTCAAGAATCGGCTGTATATGCTTGTCGTCTTGCTGAGCACTTCGCAAAGCTTCTTTCCATTCGTCGCTCAGATCCGTCTTCAACATCCTCACTAATGCTGCCTGCTTTGCTTCCTGTCGGCTACAGTGCTTGCACTGGTCGGGACACGGCCTACGCGATAGGGCATCTGCATTACCATGGGACTTGCCGCTGCGATGTTGTATTACAAAATCAAACTCTTCCAGTAGTTCAATCTATCTAGCTACTTGTCCTTCTGGGTCCTTAAATTGAAGTAGCCATTTCAGCGCTGCATGGTCGGTTCGCAGGTGGAATTTACGGCCCAACAAGTATTTGTTGAAATGCTGCAATGTCTTTACTATAGCCAAGAGATCCCGCCTGGTGACGCAGTAGTTTCTTTCGGGTTTGGATAAGGCCTTACTGAAGTATGCTATGACAACTTCTTGATCACCCTTCTTCTGTGACAGCACGCCGCCAATTCCGGTGTTACTAACATCTGTGTCAACTATGAATTCATGCTCATTGTCAGGGTAGCCTAGAATAGGTGCAGTACACAGATGTTCCTTGAGCTTCTGGAATGTAACGTCACAGCTCTCATTCCTACAGAACTGCACTCTGTCTTCGGTGAGCTTATGAAGAGGTCGAGCAATGTCAGCAAAGTTCTTCACAAACCGTCGATAGTACGAGCATAATCCGACGAATGCTCTGACCTGCGTTTTGTTCTCTCGAACTGGCCATTCCTTCACGGCAATGAGCTTATCCGGGTCCGTTTGAATACCGTTCTCCGAGACCACATGTCCAAGAAAGGTCACTTGCCGTCTGAATAACGCGCATTTCTTCGGACTTAGCTTTAAATTAGCTCCTCGTATCTTTGACAGCACTTGCTCCAAGTTTCGAAGGTGATCCTGGAAGGTGCGCCCCACGATAATGATGTCATCCAAGTAGACCAGACAGACGTCTCCAATCATTACCATAAGCACTCGCTCCATCAGTCTCTCAAAAGTAGCCGGAGCGTTGCACAATCCAAAGGGCATGACGTTAAATTGCCACAATCCTTTGCCTGTGGAGAATGCCGTCTTCTCTTTGTCTCGAGGATCTATTTCCACCTGCCAGTAGCCACTTTTTAGGTCTAAGGTAGAAAACCACTTCATCCCTGTCAGCGCATCCAGTGTGTCATCGATCCTTGGCAGTGGGTAGCTGTCCTTCTTTGTGATGTCATTTAATCGGCGGTAGTCTACACAGAAGGGCATGCTGCCATCCTTCTTCTTAACTAACACCACTGGAGAGCACCACGGGCTGGACGAAGGCTCGATTACACCTTCTTTCACCATACCGTCGATCATAGCTTCCACTTCACGTTCCCGTGCCACTGGCACACGTCTTGGTCGCTGGCGAATCGGTGCTTCACTTCCCGTGTTTATTTTGTGCTGGACTAGTGCTGTCTTCCCTTTGTCGGCATCACTGGTCGAGAAAATATTGGCGAACCGGTTCAACATCTTCTGAGCCTCGGTCTTCTCTTCTTCTGACAGGGTACTTTGGCAGTCCGCTAAAAGTGTAGACACGTCGAATCGTGCACCTTGAACCTTGGCACTGGTAGGTTGCTCTTGACATCTACGCATCCAAGCCGCTCCTTCATGCCCAATGGGAAAGGCCGTGCCCAAAGCTCAAGAAAGGGACGGACCCTTTCTTGAGCGACACTTCCTTATCACTTGCATTCAGTGCGCGTACTGATAAAACTTTGGTACCCCTTACCAAGGTTCGTGCAATCTTTCACGAGTCCTCTTTCTCTAGGCCTTCGATTAGTACGCAGCGGTTCCTTCGACCAGAATTCCCTGGTAAACAAACTGGTAGAACCGTTTCCGACCGCGGTTGAAGAATGTCATTTTTCAGGCAGTACACTTTTCCTGAAGTTGCACCTTCCATGAAGACTTCTTCCGTACCACACTTCAACACTCCCTGGTTAACATCGATCTCGCAGCGATACTTCCGCATGAAGTCTAGGCCCAAGATGCAGTCGTCCACTATATCGGCCACGATGACTTTATGACGGTAAACTTTGTTGCCTAGCTTCAGATCCACCTCCATTTCACCTCGGACGGTTATGTGCTGACCGGTAGCTGTTCTCAGATTGACACATTCATTGTTCCTGAAGCAGCCCCGAAGAACCCGTCTTGCCAGATGGAAACCGACGACTGTCTGAGAAGCACCCGTGTCTAATGTCAGCTTGCCTGGTGTTCTGTTAATTTCGCCTTCGATGATCAGGCTGTTCCCGTCACATGATTGCGAGATCGAGATACTTGGGGCTCTTCCATTACCAGCCTGCACCCGCCCCGCAGTCCTGGCTTCTACTCGTTTCCCTGCTCTCGCTGCCTGGCAGGCACATCAGGCGACCCCTTTGGTGGAGAATGGGTGTCACCAGACTGCCTATGCTTTGGGCAGCTCAAGCGGATATGGCCTCTTTCTCCGCAGTTGTAGCACCGAGGTGACGACACAACTTCCCTGATGTGGTGACCTCGATCGTCGCGTCGCACTGCTTCCACCTCCAAAGCGTGGGCTAAGGCGTCCTTGAGGTCTTTGAAGTGCTCAAGCCTCACTGCTGCTCTTACCTCCAGGTCCCGGATCCCATCCGTAAACGCCTGTACGAGGTTCCCGTCAATAAGCGCAGGCGACGACTGGTATGCCTTCCTGACCAGCTTTTCCACCTCCAGAGCCCACTGCTGCAGAGTTTCTCCGGTGCGCTGTGTCCTGTCCTTCAGCTGAGCACGATAAACGTGTTCGAGGTGCGCGTCACCGTGTCTCGCCTCCAGCGCCTCCAGAAGCTTCTCGTAGGTGACGTCTTGTCCAAGTGCCTCCAACACTGTCAAGGCCCGGTCGCGAAGGCCCAAGGTTAGGGCGGTTAAGGCCTGTTCTTTGGTCCACCCATTCGATCGCATCACAGCCTCGAACTGGATCTTGTATGCAGACCATGATGACGAGCCATCAAATGGTGGAACCTTAAATCCACGAGGTGAGGGCGCTACAGCCGCTGGTGTCACTTCGAGCCCACGCAATTTCTTCTCCACTTCAGCAACACAGGTCTCGTGGTGGTCATGTACACGTTTCTCAATAGAGGCGACGCGAGTCTCCAGCTTATTTTTTTATTTATTTATTTAAACCTTTATATACAGAGCGTATACAGGCGGACTTAATGCCGTGGGCATTATCTCCCAGTCTACCTTTGAGTGGTGCAGAGAGAAAAGAAGTAGGTGGTATATAAATGAGGAGAACATTATTTGAACTTACATAAATATATATAGATTATAATAAATATATAACATACATACATAGATATCAATAAAGATATATAAACATAATTTCAATTAATACTTATTATTGCTACATACTAGTACATCTATATATAATATATCATACATACATATATATTTATATATATCTACATACATAGGTACTATGAGCCAAAATGAAATATAAATGAATTATGATACACTTGCTGCTTCAGCCAATAAGAGAGCTTATCGTGTACAAGCATCTCTACGTCGCTGATACGGGCCTCGTGCTGCTGAAGTTCCTCCCTGACCGCCTTCAGGTCCTTCCCTACAGCGGCGCTGAGGTCCTTCATGAGCACCAGCTGTTCCTCCAGACGGCGGGCGTGCTCCTCCTTGTCGCACTGCAGCTGTTCCTCTAGTCGGCGCGCGTGCTCCTCTTGATGGCGAGCCTACTCCTGTTGACGGCGGTCCTGCTCCTCTTGACGGCGGTCCTGCTTGACGTCGAGCCTGCTCCTCCTTGTCGCGCTGAAGCTGTTCCTCCAGGCAGCGTGCGTGCTCCTCTTGACGGCGAGCCTGCTCCTCCTGACGGCGAGCCTGCTCCTCTTGACGGCGGGCCTGCTCCTGCATGAATGCCATCAGAGCCGCGATGACAGGCACCGACACGGAGTGTGAGGCGCTTGCAGGCTCCATTGCAGCCGCGGAGTCGCCTGGTCCACCAGACGATGGAGAAGGAACGTCTCCGAAGCGTCTCTGGTGCTGGTTTCTGGTACGGACTCCCTCCGTTTCTTCCTTCGGCATAACCACCATAATTTATCCCACTTCTGACACCAATTTGTTACGAGCTGGGGTTCGGTGATAAATTATATACACTATGCCACTAAACTGTACTTTATTTACTAACACAAACACTATACACACTTATGTACACTACTAGTTAAAACACACTTATTTCACGCTTAATTCTCAACACTAATAAAAACACCACTAAACACTTCCGAATTACTTCCCTTTGCTTCTTGTTTATCGCTCCGATATTCAATTGTTACTGTCCTTTCTCGCCCGTCTGCGCGGTATTTATAGCGGCCGGAACACATAACTAGTATTTTCGAGACGCATCATGAAAGTTCTGGTAGCTTGCGGTCATTCTAGTTTGTTCTATTTACAGCAACGCCATCTAGAGGATCTAGAGGATAGATGAAACAGCTTTAAACCACCGGTACATCTAATCTCATCTAGTTCTCCCATTCCCCGATAGATGGCGTTATTTTCAATTATTACCATTCGTAACAATACTAACATTTTATCACAATTATGAAATGTACCAAATATGGCACGACATGCGGTAAAGGGTTAATACAATAAAAGCACTTTTGACTGTCTTAGTGTCCCAGTGGTAGTGTAAGCGACTGCACATTATGAGTTCTCGGTTTCGATTCTCGGGTCGAGAAAAAAGAATTTAAGGTTTTTCTGTTAAGAATTATCCAATTCAAAGCTCAAAGTCTGGAGGTTGGCGGTGTTACACCTCCATGCCTTGGAAAAGTTTGTCGTTGGCTCAGATCAAATAAATAACGAGATATGCCCCGGCCGCACTTTTATACGCGCGGCAATGTCGCCACTTTTTCGCCGCCTAGAGACGTGTACGCATAGGCTTCACGCACACTACGCACGCTATGCCAATCAATCGCGAAATCGACACTAACACAAACAATTTAATGTGCGCTTTTAAGCATGTTGCGTTCGCACGCCTTTTCAAATCTAGTTATTTCTTTGATCAGAGGTCGTTGGTCTTGCACCTAATCTCTCTCCTATTATGTCGGATATGCGGTCCCATCGGAATATGACAGAGAGTGACAGCACTTGTGTTTGCGCACACACTTGTGCACTATGATTTATTATATCCCGCACATATCTCTGCCTCCACCCCTGCATTCGCCAATGCGCCTGCCAAGCTACCTACGGAAAAATCCAAGTGGGGAAGGCCTATGTCTTGCAGTGGGCGTCTAACAGGCTGAAATGAAATGAAAAAATGTGCATTGCATAATATTTCACGCGCATTTGTAATTTACAAAAAAAAAGTTTAACGTACCAAAACGCTGTTTTTGCGCTGGATTTGAACTTAGCTGCCATAGAATGAAATAAAGAACATGCCAAGAGCTTTCATGTGACATACGTTTCATTACTGATGCACACTTTTGAAAAGTGAGTCTATGTATGTATGTATGTTTTAAATAAATGTGGTAGATATAGCATTTAATGCGTAGGATTTTATTAATGCCTTAATTTACCCGTCGTACGGTGAATCTTTTGATCTAGTTTTGAGCGCAGCACTGCCTTATTTTATTTTATTGATGTTTTGATTACTAGGTACCGGCTTCAGACAGCTGACACTTTTGACAGAACAATCATTCAAGTAGAGATAATAGGCCAAAAGCGTTCGGAAACGCGCTATAAATGTATTAAGATTGCCTGTCTGATAAACAACAACATGTCAACTAAAAGGTTTAAGTATTTATATTTATTTATTTACATAAATAATATAAAAATGTATGTGTATATATTATATTGTCATATATATTTTAAATAGCATTTTATTCATAATAATTATTATTTACGTATATACATATAATTATTATATATCATCTGGTTCTGCGAGAACACCAGCGTTGCAGTTCATCTGCAACAATAGCTGACGTAGGTTCCAATTTGTACTCCAATCCGTTTGTCAAAACGCACAACTACCTAATTGTTTACCAACGAATTGTTAAAATATAGACATGATACGTGTTTAGTTTTAAGGGTTATGGAGATACAAATAAAATATTTCTTTTCTTTCTTTTCAGTTAGTTTTAACGCAGTATAAGTAGTCTACTTGTTTGTTAAACTTTCACACATAAAACACTTGATCAATAAATAAACATAACACTTTAAAATACTCATTGCCAGGTGTAAAATAAAAGAGATTATAGGGTACTTTTTAGTTACGTACTACGTAAATGTAACCACGCAAACAAAGCCAGTATTTGAATAAAAATAACTATATCCCCACATAAAATATGTTTTATTTATTTATCTTATATATAAAAATTATAAGCGACCGAACAGTAATTCCACCAGTTTTGTGGACTTGGCTAGCGCACACCTTCGCAATGTGTTGGCAAACAACGCTAAATTGGAATAAGAATAAATATTCATACGGTGGCTTTTATTTGTATTTAGTTTTTGGCCAGAATAGTTGTAACTTGAATTGAGGCATTTAAACTATTGTGGTATATACATTTTCAGGATTATATAAAATAATATTGACTGGTATGTGAAGATAGGCCGGGCATATAGAGGATTAATAGCGACAAGATAACTTTTAATACTGCTCAATCCCGAAATAATTTCAAACAGTAATAAATCTTTTATGAAAATTTACGCTCATGAGAAAGTTGATCAAAGTACATTTAGTATTTTTATCATCAACAACAATAACGGGCTAACTGGTTTTTAAGGCATAGCTATTTGATTTAAATTAATGAAAATATAAAAAAAATGGATTCGTTAGACACCAAACGGATATAGAATCTTAAGACATTGAGTCATGCTTATACTCAAAAAGATAAATGTACTATCCTAAACAGGAAAGTAACCAAAATAAATAAAATTTAAATAACCATGTTACCAAAAACGATGAAATGTTAGAGCTATCTTTGTTGCTCTATTAATGTTGACATAAACGTCAATCCAAGAGAAAATTATGAGGGTGATATGAAATTCACTTACTGTTTTACAAAGATAATAAAATTTCGTATTAATGGCCCAAAAATAAATGATTTTTATTATTTTGCTCATTTGCTACGTTATGTTTAAAGAGAAGACATTCTAGTAGTAGATAAGACAGGTACTTCCATAGTCCTACATGGCGTAGGTATAAACAGAGATGTACAACAGATGTATGAAGACACTGACAGCTATGGTTTAAAATCATGCCCCTATAAAAATAAGGCCTGCTCACTTTTCCATTCTATTTCATTTTTATTTAAGCCTGTTCCACAGCTGGGCATAGTCCTCCCCAGCATCCTTCCATTCATGTCTTCAGACTTTACGGACTAATCGTTTACTATCTACGTTAAGATCTGCTACGAATCTACTGTTATAACATTGTAAACACAGACATAGATAACGCACATGCATGCACTTCGCGTGTCTGAACTCCGACCAAGCGTCGAGCTTGGTCGCCACTAACTTCAGTCCCCGCGCGTCCGTTTTACCGTTAAGTAAACTTTATTCACATTACGTTGCCGCGTTTGCTTCGGACGTTTGATCTGACGTTGTGTATTAGGAGACGATGAATATCGCACAAGCGATACTGTCGCGCATCGCTTCGACTTCGTGATACAGGCAACGTCACAGTAGGTATTAAAAAGTCGGCACGCTTGGTTTCAATACAAATCGTGATAATTGCGTTATCTATGTAGATCTATATCTATGATTGTAAAAAACCTGTTTGTGGATTACATAATTCTGTTCATAAGTAACAACTTTCCTACGTAGGCACTGTAGATTGGGTTTTCAACTTGGTGTCTTAAAAATTGTTCATTCACTACATTCTCAGTTCAAAGTTCTAAAGTCTACGCGAAAGAAGCCGCAGGCAAGAGCTAGCTATGTCATTGTAACGTTGCAGTTTAGTATTGGTGTGTAATATATTAAGCTAACCTCTGACTTTCCATAGAAAGTCACAGGCGCTTGTCATAGGGTTCAATTTGAGAGATCTTTGTTTTGTAGTCTCAGTCTCTCCACCAGGCTATCACTAATAACCATATTAACAAATCTTTTTCATGTCTTCATTCTGTACATATGACGGACAATTATCATCAAAAAGATGTGGCTAATACCGGTAAACCAAAAGACATTACCCAGTATAATCTGATCTATCAATCTTTTTCTTGTCTGGATTATTTCTCGTTACAAGAAGTTTCAACGTAAGCTGGTGTTATGTAGGTAACATCCCCCTACTTGCTTTATGATAGTCGAATATCTTTTTTAGTATTACTCGGCGTTTTAATCATGTTTTATTATTGAACAAAATATTTCTTTCTTCCTTCAGATGAGAATAGGTTTTTTATTGTAAGAAACGGTCGAAATATAAGCAAGAAGCGGCAATGTGTTGTAAGGGAGATTTTCAGAAATTTGGACTCATGAATACTATGGATCTATGTTTAGTCATGTTACTGGAAAAGAAATAGGAAGTAGATCAATCTTCTTCTTCTGCCTGCCCTGTTCCCATATCATTTGGGGTCGGCGCAGAATGTCTTTTTCTTCCATTCTCTTCTATTAGATGTCATCTGAACATTCACTCCCTTTTCATTCATGTCATCTTTCACACAATCCATCCATCTTTTCTTTGGTCTCCCTCTTGCTTTATGTCCCTCAACTCTCAAATTCATCGCTTTTCTAGTTACATGATTTTCATCCCTCCTCATTACATGCCCATACCACGCCAAACGATTTCCTTTCAGCTTTTCTTGCACCGGTGCAACTTTCAAACTACCCCTAATATACTCATTTCTAACTCTATCCATCCTCGTCACCCCACACATCCATCTCAACATCCTCATCTCTGCTACATGCAATCTTCTTACATCCTTATTCTTCACGGCCCAGCATTCCGATCCATACAGTACGACAGGTCTTATAATGGATTTGTAAATTTTGCCCTTTAATTTAAGGGGCATCCGTGGGTCACACGTTGTTCCAGTGACCTGTCGCCATTTTATCCATCCCGAGTTGATCCGGTGCGTGACATCGCGGTCTATTTCCCCGTCTCCTTGAATGAGTGACCCGAGGTACCGGAAGTCGGAGCAGACTGATATAGGCACTCCAGCCAGAGATATTGGCACGGGACTGGAGAGACCGCCGAAGTCACAAAACATGTATTCAGTTTTGCTTTTACTGACTTTCAGGCCTACACTCTCCAGTCTTTGCCACCATTTTGTCAGTCTGCTCTGGACCTCAAGGCCACTCTCGTCAATTAAAACAATGTCATCGGCAAACAGCATACACCAGGGAGCCTCTGCCTGCAAGTCAGCCGTGAGAGCGTCCATTACAAGCAGGAAAAGGTACGGACTGAGAGCTGACCCTTGGTGTAAGCCGAGCCAGCCACATTAAAGTTGACGGTGTTGCCCACTGTGGACCGGACATGGTTTGAACATCTATTGTACATCGCTCGGATCAACTGAACATACTTCTCAGGCACTCTTTTCTTCTTAAGGGCCCACCATAAAACCTCACGGGGTACCCGATCGTATGCCTTTTCGAGATCCACAAAAACCATGTGCAAGTTTTTATGTGCACTTCTGTATTTTTCGCATAGTTGGCGGATCGCGAAAATGGCATCTGTTGTGCCTCGAAAAGGCATAAAACCGAATTGGTTTTGTGAAATTGCACTCTCTTCTCTCAATCTTTGTTCAATCACTTTCTCCCAAGCTTTCATACTATGTGAAATTAGCTTTATTCCTCTATAGTTGTTACACTCCAGCACATCGCCTTTGTTTTTATAGATGGGTATCAGCGAACTGCTACACCATTCATCAGGTATGGCTTCTTCCACCAACAACTTATTGAAGAATAAAGCTAACCACTTCCATCCGTCTACTTGCAGTATCTTCCACACTTCAACTGGTATTCCATCCGGTCCTGCTGCTTTTCCATTCTTCATTCCATTTACTGCTACTCTCACTTCCTCCTCACTTACCTTTCTTATTAGCCCCTCATTCACGGGTATATTCTCAAGTACACCACTCCAATCATTCTCTTCATTCATTAGTCTCGCAAAGTAATTCCTCCATCTATCCTTAATTTTGTCATCCGCGGCCAGTAACACACCAGTTTCATCTCTTATACACTTTATGTGACAAACATCCCTTGCTTTCCTTGCTCTAGCTTTAGCGAGCCGGTATAGGCGTTTTTGACCCGCCGGGCTCTCTAAGTTATTGTATAAGTCCTCCTGGGCTGCTGCTTTTGTTAGAGCAACTGCTGTCTTTGCTTTTTTCTTAAGCTCATCATACTCTTTCTTCTTTTCTTGCTTCAAACTGACATCCAATTCCTCCACACACTGCCATTCCTTAAATTTCATCTTCTTTTCTTTCAAAACCTTTTGTACTTCTGTCGACCACCACCATGTATCTCTATCTATCGTACCTTTTCCCTTTGATTCTCCTAAAATATTTTTCGCTGCACTCCTGATACATCCTGCCATTTTGCTCCAACATTCATTCACACTTCTATGTTCCATGTCATCCATCGCAATAATTTTATCCACCACTTGCTTTCTAAATTCCCTTACATATTCTGGCCTTTCCAACAGGTGCCATTTAATTTTAGGGGGTGGTCGTTCTTTGTTTCTGTTGCGGATAACTGTTATAGCAACTTCCATAATAAGGAGCTTGTGCTGTGATACTACATCTTCTCCTGGTATTATTTTGCAGTCCTTTACGTGTTTGAGATTGTTGCGTCTGACGAGGAAGTAGTCAATTTGGGTGATGTGGTTGCCACTTTTATAGGTGATTAAGTGGCCCCTCTTTTTTTGGAACCATGTATTGGCCACCGCCAGGTCATACGCCGTCGCCGATTGTAACAAGACTTCGCCCTCATTGTTCTGATTACTAATTCCCCATCCTCCATGCACTCTTTCATAGCCACAATTCATCCTTCCTACATGTCCATTAAAATCGCCACCTACATACATTTCCTCGTGCTCTGGAATACTCATTAAAACCGAGTCAAAGTCCTCCCAAAACTTCTCTTTCACACTTTCATCACATCCTGCCTGTGGGGCATACACACTTATAACATTCAACATTACATTTTCGAACATAACTTTCACCACCATCAGCCTATCATTCATCCTACTAACTTCCATCACATTTTGTTTTAGATTACTATCTAAAACTATTCCCACGCCATTTCTTTTTCCATCGCTTCCACTGTAGTACAACTTGTATCCCTCACCAATCTCCCTCGCCTTTGTTCCTTTCCACTTGGTTTCCTGTAAACACGCCACATTTATCCGTCGCCTTTTTAGTACATCCGCTAATTCTCTGGCTCTTCCACTCATCGTCCCAACATTCCAACTAGCATACCTTATTCTCACTTGCCGGGTTAGCTTCTTACGTTGCCCCCACCTGGCTTGGTGCAACAACCCTTGTCCATTTCTCACCGCGGCCGGGTGCTACCTCGGCGCGTCGCCTATGGGGTACGCCCTAGCCCCATCGCGCATCGTATCGTTCATTCTAGCCATTCTGCATAAAAGATTTGTCAAGATTTTATAGTCGGCCGCCTGCCTGACACCAACCCTCCTTGGGAATGCTATTGTCGGTGGTTTACCCGCCACCGCTTGGGAGACCAAATGTGCTGTTAAATATGCAACTGGTCCCATGTGCCCATTGGTCGCCTTCTACGACACCCCGGGAAGGGCAAAGGGGATGGTACTAATCTATGCGGCCGGCACCACACGGCAGAAGTAGATCAATATATTTATAAAATATCACAACTCCATCTTGCATCCATTTTTCATTGTCTTGCCCTGGTCCCAATTTATTTGTGCTTAAAAATGCAAAATATCACGATCCAAATTCATTCCGTAGGTGTCGTAAGAGGAGACTAAAGGAAATACACGAAGTGAGTAGTATCTTTGCAAAGAATCGAAAAATTTGACATTATACTATTTGCCAGCCCTACTGGCCAGAGTGGCACAGAAGGCCAAATGGGCTCGTATAGACTCACAATGCCAAAGCGTAGCTCATAAGGAGAGGCTATAGCCCAGTAGTAGACTGCTAAAGACCTTAAAGGTTCTATAAGATTAGGTACCACTGAAACTGCGTAAAACCTTATCTCCCTGTCCGTACCGTAATCTAACGCATGCTGATGGATACCTGCATGCAAAGTTGTATTTCCACACTCGTCGAAAAAGCACCAGTAAACAGTTTGGCCATTGCTGAACACTCATTTGAACCAAGGAACGCACTGCATTGAATTACTACGGTAGCATATTATTATCACCTTCAAAAGTCACCGATATAACGCCAGTATTATTTGAAAAGTGATTGAATTCTCACCCAAAATTGTTATCGTGCAGTGGACTTATATAAATCAGGATTGAGGAATCTAGTGCTTAGTGAGTCTCAAAATACGAAATCAAGGTTAGTGTGAAGAAACATCAGAACTAATAAGTGGATTTCAAAAGATTTTTCCTACAGCTGAAGATGTACGGTACTTGCTGGTTAAAACGATAAGCGTTTAACTTTTGCGAATATGAAAATGAACTAAATTTATCGGTAATAATTAATGAGGTAATGTGAAACCTTAAATTATGGGTGCGTATTGATAAACAGTATGAATATGAATAGTTATTCATACTCTACTTACGGCCGATTCCAATACTTTAATTGATTTGGCTACTAGAGATACATGATTGACATATTTAGTATGAAGGCAAGTGTGAATAGGACAGGAGGAAGGGGAAGACCTAGGCGGACGTTCTCTGACCAGATTAGTGACATCCTAAAAACAGGACAGGTTAAAGTACCCTGAACAGAAGAGCATGCATGAGGAATCTGATGGGAGTGAATGAAGCAAGAGAGATATGTCAGGATCGTTGTAAATGGCATTCCGTAGTCTCTGCCTACCCCTCCGGGAAACAGGCGTGAGTCTATGTATGTAATCGAGCATTCACCTGTATTGAGTATTCTTCCGAATGTAACATAATAGAATTAACTAACGAGAGTGTTGTAGCGAGCATTCTAGCGATGGTTTGGGCGAGCATGCTAGTTGCTTCTATTTTCGGCTCTGTTCGATGTTCACTACGACAAAATTAATAACAGCGAATGCTCGTTGTTCTGTTACTAAGTGAATGCTTAGTGCTGCCGTGCTTGTGATAAACACAGTAAGTGCCTTGAAGACAGTTTAGAGTAAAACGCGCTTAAAGTTTTTTTCTTTATTTTTAGCATTTCTGCCTCAATATAGATTAAATCTAAATTCTTACAAATGTATAACGTAAATATAGGCATGTTTTATAGGCGTTCTATTTTATTTTTTAATTACATGTAATAAATGTGTTCTAAATCTTAAATATATATTTATGTTAAGTAATGAAGAAAATAAATAAAAACATTTTCTTATTATTACTACAGTAAGTGTGTGACTTACTGTAACTATCTTTAGTTGTAGGTACATACTGTAACAATGATTATGAAATAAGATAAATGTTTAAATAGAATAACAAATATGATATTTTTTGCTTACAGTAACTTAGGCACTTACTTAATTATAGCTAGAAGAAATATGTAAAATTACAGCATCCCTCATAAAGCACCGACACCAACTTTAATTACATTTTTCTTAATTATTTGTACGAAAATGAAACATAGCTGACGTTATGAAATCACAGTTTAATAAAACAAGTACAAATAACTGTGTGAAACTAGAAAATTTTAAAATCAGTTCTATTATTTAATTATTTATAGCATTAAAAATGGCTTAACGTAACCAAAGGTAATCATTCGTATTTGTACAAAACTTCTTCGTGCATGAAACAATATTAAACAAACTAAGCACTATCTCTAAAATATAACACGTTCATAGTTTTTCCATAAAACTCTTATTAAACTATTAGTTGTACTTCTTTGTACACAACAAAAAACATAAAAATACAAAGGCACTTTAATTTCTGATAAGGCTTATTTACCTTTCAGAACGAGAAAAAAAAAGTCTTCATATAAATTATGAGATCTTAGTTACACTAACTAAAACAAATTCGTCTTACAAATAATTCTTCATCAGTCCTATCATTCATTTAATTAGTTTTATAACCTATTTGTAGAAGTTTAAAAATACCTTAAAAGTGTTTTAAATGACTAGTAAAATAAAGACTTACAAATATATTTTCCAAAGTTACAATAAGAAAGTTTAAGGGTTGTCTATTGTTTACCCGAAGATTATGTACCATAATCTGATATTCCCGAATTTCATTTAGGTACCCAAATTTCATTTGCCCGAATGTTTTGTTTGCCCTAAAAGACATGACATATCTACTTTTAGTTGCCCGAAACTTAGATACCATATGATACGAGTGCCATACGTATTGTTTTTCATATTTTTAATTGTCATAATAATAATTAGACATAATATTTAAACGCCATAATGATTATTAGACATAATATTTAAATGGGTACGTATCAAAATCCCGAATTTTAAAAGACCGAATTTTAAAATACAAATGGATGAAACCCCATTATTGAAACGCCGAATGGTTGTTTGGTCGAAAGTTTAAAATCCCGAAGTTTAAAATCCCAAAAAATAAGTTAAATATTATTATCAACATCTAGTGCCTGGGGTTAGGTGCGACGAACTCATCATCATCAGCCTTTAATAGTCCACTGCTGGACTAGGCCTCTCCTTTGAAAGGAGGAATTGGCCTACTATACCACGCTGCCCAAGCGGGTTGGTATAGGGTTTGTATCAAGTTTTCCTTCTCTTACAGTGCTGTTCTCTGCATGATATACTCCCTCTGTCGGCTCTTACGACACCCAAAGGATGATATGGGGCGGTGACAATTCGTATTCTTAATCCATCACCACACGGACAATGACGCGACGAACTAAACGCCTTAAAAATCTTAAAATATATACAGTAAGTAATGCACTCACGTTATTTGTTCTAGACAAGGCTACACATAATATGAGGTATTCCTAAATATAATCACAGTAAGTTCCACATGCTGTTGTTATGCTAAGGTAATGCAATAGTATGTTTTATTCCAATTACTTAATATAGTAACGACAATTGCCACTTACTGTTAATATGTTTAAGTCGTACTTAGTGTAATAAAATCGTAACTTTATAATATTTATAGTAAGATTGCTTACTGTAGTAAAACCTAGGTAAATTGATTTAACTTTATGCAAAAATCAACCGTATGTGCCCATACTGCATTCATAATAAGTGCACCTTGGCGCCTATCGTGTCTTACTGTAATTTTGCTTAATCTTATTTCTTGATGTAAGCCACATTTTCAAATTCTGAATATACAGAATTGTAGATCTCGATCTCTACTTTCTGAATATGTACTTAACTCAATATCGACAAAAATGTGACTTACTGTGATTATTGTATGGGCGGCAGAGTGTATCAGCGCTACAAAGAGTAACTGGACACCGTTACTCTTCCTCGACACAGAGTGAGAACTCTGTGGCATAAAATTGTTCTATTAAAGGTTGGTATACAATTATAGTTTACACAACATGTACTACTTTCAAGTAGAAAGATAAACATTGCTTACCAAGCCCACCTTTTCGGTTAAATATCCTTTGCCGACTTCACGAGTTAAACCGGATTTCGGCCAATCTTATTTAACCTCCCATCCGAGGTTTTTTGAAAGGTTCTAATCCATGACTTTGCAAACCAACTAACTGGCTAGTTGTTTAACTAAATGTTACGTTACTAGGAGAAATATTTTCTCTTTATTTTCTAAAATATGCCAGTAAAATTGAAGGAATAAAATCCGTATTTGATAAATTATAAATAGGCAATAATCTAGACAGATTTTAAAAGGCAACCTACAAAGTTGAATACGCTGTGCCCCAGTCTTTAGTAACTCCAGAAATATTTACTAGTTTAATTTTAGTAACCTTATAAAATCGGAAAAAAAGCGTGATTGTCAAGATTGGTCTGTGTGGAGTAACTTGGGGAAGGCCTATGTCCAGCAATGGACGTCAGGCTGACATGATGAAACACATCAAAATATCTAGGTACCATTACTTATTTCTGAGCTACAATAATCTATCAGTTCATTTGTCAGCAAACAATAAGTCACAAATTAGCCGCCTTCCGAGACAACACTCAGAAGCATGTGTCTGAATCTGGAAACAATGCGATTGATGTTGGTGTGGACACATGTTTGTTGACTGTCCCTGTGTAGATTATATTATCTGTATATTAACTGACGCTATGTTGCTCATCGTTGAAGTATGCTGATAAATGCTGTACAAAATTTAAGCAATTTTGCAAGGTTTCCAGTAATGTCACTGCATCTAGTAGACTCTTTATTCTCACATCCAAATTAGGTCAAGTAGCATCATATTTATATTAGCAACATCTTGTTGATAAGTTAATTTTGTAATAAAAAGGAAGGGCCAGTTTCAACGCTATCTGATAAGTTTATGTAATATTCATTTGTCAGATTACTCATACAAAATTTCGTTTCATACATACATACATAGTCTCACGTCTATATCCCCGAATAGGTAGGATAGGGTACAGATTTATTTTTGTCCCACGTAATAGGGGGCGAGCCCATTGCTGTACCGGGCACATTACCAGACTCCGAGATGCTCCTGAAAATTTCCTAACGGAAAAACCTAATAACACAATGCCCGACCCGGCGATCGAACCCGAGACCTCCCAATCCCACGCACACATTTATGCCTCGAGACCAGCGAGGCAGTCCGTTTCAATTTCGTTTTATTTCAATTTTGATTTAATCTGGAAGATAATGCCTAGGTAGAAGTGGCACAACTGGGCCTTAGTATACTTTGCCAATTCTTTCTTCCTTTTCGTGAGTGTGTGGCCAACTATGGTGTAGGAGTGTTGAGGTCACCATTTCACTTATTTACAATAAATGTTTAAAGTAATTATTTTTTATACGTCTTGTTTTTACTTTTATATTTTACTAGTCCTTTGAATTTAACGCTGCCGTACAAAGGAATGGAGCGCTCACCTTATACATATTATATACACGTAATTCACAACGAGGTTATTAATCGTTTAACGTTAACACGATTAGTGTACTTATATATCAAAATTACCTAATTAAAATCACTTAAAATATATTAATCAGAATGAGGAAAGTAAACATATATATTTTATTAAATAATTAATCATAATATTTTGTATAAATTGACTGCTTCCGTGGTCCAGACTGCCTCCGTGTGCCAGTGGATAGCGTATGGGACTGCTGATCGGAGGTCCCGGGTTCGATTCCCGAACCTGGGACCCGGGTTTTTCCGAATTCTCAGTAGCAGCACGGAGTCTGGTGATGTGCCCGGTAACGGCAATAGGCTCGCCCTCTATAACGTGGGACGAAAAAAAAATTCATGGCGAAATGTGGGTGTAATATTACACCTCTGCCTACCCTCTCGGGGATATAGGCGTGATTCTATAAACAAAAAAATAAATAACAAAAAGTGTAAATAATTGTCTGCGCTGCTCTTACTGAATAGCAAGAGTTATTTTATTTAATATTATCAAATATTTATTTTGCACAATATGATGAATATTATTGATATCACAGGTAAAATATAGTCTCGATGAATATCAGTAAAATACTTTTGCAAAATAATATTTAAAGCATCCAGTGACTTTCACGTTGCCCAGTTTAACTGGATTTTATAGCGGAATTTTATTTGAACACCTTTTGGAGTTTGTTTTGAGAATTCGATGTTTTGGGTCTTTTGTAAGCGATTACGGATGTACTGAATTTCTAATTAATGCCATTATCACAGGCGATTTATTTAATCCCTTTATTATTTTCATTCACTGTGTGGATGATACAACATTTAGAGTAATTATCTAGCCGTGTAGAGTTTCAACGTCAGCCTTAGAATGGTCCATAGCCCATGAATAATTAAATTGTTCAGAGATTATTTCTTGACTTAAAAGACAATGTCAATTTAAACAAACTTTCACGCTATAGAAAAGGGCGACCTGACTAAACCTATCTTCTCATTCATCATTAGCCTTGAAAATGTACCGTCTCACTGCTGGGCACGAGCCTCTTCTCACTGTGAGAACGGTAAGGCCACAACTCTGGCCAAGTGCAGGTTGTCAGAAATCACATGCCTTTCGAGAACATTATGGAGAACTCTCAGACATGCAGGTTTCCTCACGATGTTTTCCTTCACCGCTTACATACATACACAGACTCACTCGCCTGTTTATCGGAGGGGTAGGCAGAGACTACCTTCACCGTTTAGCAAACGATAATAAACAATTTAGAATAGAATAGAATAGAATAGAATATTCTTTATTGTACACCATAAAACATTTTATGACATTGTTATTACAAAATTTACAAATTGTACAAAAGGCGGCCTTATCGCTAAGAGCAATCTCTTCCAGGCAACCTATTGTAGACAGGAACGATGTAAATATTAAAGTTGTGTGTGGTGCAATTAAAAACATCCAGAATAAACAATATAATAAACTTATAAATAAATATATAAACATATAAATAAATAAGGGACCTACACATACATATAAATTCATACATACATACTACTATCGTCTATATACCTACATATATACAAAATTCAATATACTTACACATATACTATATATAAAATACATACTAGGTATAACCACATTCTATGTTATCAAATGAATGAAAGGTAGTGCGTTTTTAACATAGCTTTAAATATTTTAAGAGATTTTGCGCTTCGAATTTCTAAAGGAAGTCCATTCCAGAGGCGTACAGCTTGGACAGTAAAAGACTTACCAAAAAAACTTGTGGAATGCATTGGCATTTCCAGCGTCAAATCCTCGGACGACCTCAAGGACCTTATATGTGTGTCATTAAGGAACTTAAAACGTTCTTTGAGATATAAGGGGGTACTAGGATTAAACAAGATATTATACAATAAAGTGAGAATGTGAGTATTTCTGCGAAGTCGAATCGGTAGCCACTTGAGCTTATTGCGGAATTCTGAGACATGGTCATATTTGCGTAGCCCAAATATAAATCTTATACAGAAATTTTGGAGACGCTCAAGTTTGTTTAGTTGCTCCTCGGTGGGGTCAAGATAGCTGACATCGGCGTAGTCAAGGATTGGTAGAAGCAAAGACTGTACAAGCGCAATCTTAGTGGCAGTTGGTAAGAAATTGCGTAGCTTACGTAAAGACCCAGCTGATGCAAAAAGTTTTCTGCTGGTTTCTTGTAGCTGTGGTCGCCAAGACATGGTTTCATCTATGTAAATACCAAGATTTTTTACATTTTTACTAAACGAGAGGACTTTTCCATTGAAATTAATGCTTGGCAAATCAGACCAGTTGATTTTGGACACCATTCTTGGGCTGCCAATAATAATCAGCTGCGTTTTGTCCGGATTGACTGTGAGTCCAAATTTCTGCGTCCAGTCACAGATTCGCGCCAAGTCCGTGCCAATCGTTGTACAAGCGTCTGCTAATCTACTCAAGGGAGCTTGCGTATAAATTTGCAAATCATCTGCGTAAAGATGGTAGGATGAAAGTAATTTGTTTGAAATAGAATTAATAAATATAGCGAAGAGTAAAGGGGATAGCACGCCACCCTGTGGAACACCTGCAATCGTATTGGACCAAGCGGAATAGGTATCATCAATGCGTACACGTTGCCGGCGTCCAAACAGGTAACTATGAAACCAGTCAATTGCCGATGGAGATATGTTAAGAGAGCGTAGAATACCAAGTATGATGTGCAAATCCACGGTGTTAAACGCATTGCTGAAATCAAGTAAGGATAGAACCGTTAGATTGCCACAGTCCGTACCTAGCCTGATATGATCGGTAACGTGAACTAATGCAGTAACGGTACTGTGCCCTGGACGGAAGCCTGACTGGTATGGATTTAAAAGGGAATTTTTACAAAGGAAGGAACTAAGTTGTGAATGGATAAGACGTTCTAGGACTTTCGATAGGAAGGGTAATATGGATATGGGACGGTAATCTGCTAAAGTAGAAGGCTTAGGTTTCTTAGGTAGGGGAATAATAAGTGCTTCTTTCCATGCTGAGGGAAAGACACCGAGGGAAATAGACTTATTAAGTATATCGCATAGGACGGGAAGGATTTCATCAAGGATGGGAAGGATCATTTTACGGCTGACACAGTCATTACCAACTGCATTAGAAGTAATTGCAAGTATACTCTTTTTAACATCACATGCGGCAAATTGCGAGAAGATGAAAGGAGAATAATCAGGTGTTGGTAAAGTTGAAAGATGCTGCAGGGTATTACTTTTTATATTTCCATCAAACTTGGACGACGAGGAGAAATGTTTATTAAGTGAATCAATGTTGACATTATTAGGAATGATTTGTTGCTGAGTCTTACCAACCCCTAAAGTTTTTAGAAATTTCCAAACTTTTGCTGGATCACCGTTTTCGACGGATTTATGAATATGTTGGCGTTGTGCTTTCCTACACATCTTATTGCAGTGATTTCTAATAGTTACGTATTTATCAACATTTGAAGGAGTTGGCTTTTGCTTCATTAATGACTTTGCGGCACATTTCTTAGCCATAATCCTTTTAATATCATCCGTTAGCCACGGTGCTGGTAAATACTTAATTTTAATTGCACGCACAGGTGCGTGCACGTCATATAATTGCAGCAATTGGTTTGTAAATATGTTGACTTTAGTGTCGACGCAATCTGTGGAAAACAGTGATTCCCAATTAATGTTACTGGCATCCTCGCGCAATTTTTCTTGATCCATGCCACCAAAATTGCGTTGCAGAATTATCTTTGGCTTCGACTTGGGTGGGCGTATATTGTAAGAAAGATAGATAAGGTCATGGTAAGAAAATGCGTCTGCTGAGCATTGGCCATGCCTATGAACGTAATTAAAAGAAGATACCAGAATGAGGTCAAGTAGAGAAGGAGAAGTATTAGGAAAATGATGCGTTGCATCAAGATTTAAAATTGTCATATTACAGGATTCTGTAACTCGTCGAAAAGACGTAGTTCGAGAGTCCTGCTTGAGAAGGCAGGTATTAAAATCACCCATTATAATGGTGTGTTCATAAGAAGGAGTGAAGTTTTCCAGGATTTGCTCAAAGGAAGAAAAGAAATTTATACGACTGGAAGGAGAATAATATACGCCCAATAAAACTTTGGTGTGATGAAGTTCCACTTCTAAAAAGAGATGCTCGCCCGCATTTGACGGTGGCGGCTGCGAAGACATAGAGACTATCTGATAAGGAAAATGAGTACGTAAGTATATGGCAACACCGCCACCACCGCCAAGCGCACGATCATTCCTAATTAGTTGGAAACCTGGAAGCAAATAAGAAGTTGATGGGAGGCATGGTTTCAACCATGACTCTGAGACAAGAATGGCATGTATATTCTTGCAGTCTAAGTTGGCCAGCATATCTGGGAAATGAGCAGGAATACTCTGTGCATTTATATGGACTACATTAAAGTGCTTGGGTACGTCCGAAAACTGAGTCTGAAGAATGTCTCCCAGAGATGGTACACTAACAAAGCTATCATCAAAGCTTGTGGCAGAATGAAAGCTTTCATCATCGCTATTTGACAGAATATGTGACATTTAATAATAATATATAAATAAACAAATATATATATATATATAATAAATATATATGAATAAAAATATAAATTTTAAATTAAAACTTAATGCAATAGTTTGTCCACCTGCCAGTTACGCATTAACAAAGAAATAAAGACACGTAGAACAGAAAGTGTAACTAACATAAATACTTAATGAAGTTTCAGAGGATACAATCAAGACCGTGGGCATTTTAAGATTAATATCATTAAAAATTACTTACGAAATCTTAAACAGCAATTCAAGACATTGTAAAGAAAAGAACAACTTACTGCAAAACGGAACGCTGCCTTATTGCAACGTTCCGGTTCGCACCAGGTGCCTACATAAATAGCTCATATCAACGCTGTCATGCGATAATAATTAATTAATAATTTTTATGAAATCTTACACTGTTCAAAACATCATAAACAAAATAACATGAAAACCTAGTGCAAAACGGAACGCTGCCTCAATGCAACGCGGCAACGTTCCGGTTCGCACCAGATACATAATTACCTATATAGTTCATAACAACGCAAATAAGCGGCAGATGACAGCTCAGAATTTGATTACTTTGACATCTTTGACATAATGACTTTGACAATAGTAAATAAATTTCTTGATACACACAAAATGTAAAAATAAATTAATCTAAGACTATGTGAAAGTGTAAATATTGTGAAATACCCACAGACATAATTACGTAGATCATGGGAATCCTACTTCCTGGAGGCAGCAGCTCGCCTGGCTTTTGTTGCGGTCGGTTGAGCCACAGGCTGCTCCGCTTCCGGCAGCTGGATCTTGTTCAAATCGCCAATGGATGTTATGCGATGACGATTGCCGTCAGGAGCCAGTATGTGGATGTGGCCCTCTCTTGTCCAGCACTTCGCAACCCCGAACTTCGCACGTGCAGCCATAAAAGCGGTGTGTCTTGATCGAGTCAGGAACTCCGATAACGTGATGCCTGATCCCTTCAGCTTTGTTTTTGAGAACCATATGCGGTCCCGCACCTCAACAGCCTCAAGTTTGAGAAGAATGGGCCTAGCTTTTTTGCTAGAGGTTGGACGACCCATTCTGCTGCATCGCCGAACACTATCAGAGCTGAAATTGTCAATCTTGAGTCGCTGCTTGACAATGTCTGCCACCACCCTGACCGTGTCTTCGTCCTTGTGCACCGTGAAGCAGTAACATTTTCCTGCGGCTACGCATTTCCATTGTATCTACTTCACGGGCCACCTTGTCAAGCTGCTGTGAGAATGATTTTAGGGCCAGTAACATAAAAGACTTGAACGAAGCGAATTCCTCAGCCAAGGTACCAGTGCCCTGCAAAGACTTCTTTTGCAATTCAGCCTCAAATTTGGCCATACGCTCCTCGAAGTATGTTTGCATATCAAGAATGCTTGTGCTGTTGAATGGATCCATCCTAGTGAATTAATTTAAGCTTCTTAATTGTTGGAGATAACGCTTAACCAGCAGGTATATACTGTTAACTATATAATATATTCATTTAATTTGTAAAATAACTATTATTAACTATTTTTAGTAAATTTTATTGTAGAGCAAATTCAAAAAATTGTTGTTGTTTCAACTACCCACACGATACCTTACAATTTAATACGCACTTAACTTCGAAAGTCATTGGTGTGTGTCGTGAATCCGAACCCGAGACACTCTGCGTAGCAGTCTGTCGAACTCTCCACTAGGCTATCGTGCTTCCTAAGGATATTTATTCATTCCCTCAAATATAGACCTCAGTATTTTATTTTTTTAAATGACAATAAAATAAAATATTCTAAGATCTTTTAGAAAATTCCATGATTCGGATTGTCTGTATCTTATTCAGAAATACTTTTTAGTAGTTTTACTTCATAAAACATTAGTAGGTAATTAATAATTTCCAATACTATTGCAACATATTTTCAGATCATATCAATTCCATAAAAAAATATACATCATCATAACTTCACTGATTCAGTTAAATAACACATGATACAGCAACTCGAATGTAGCATTAGCTATGGACAAATAGCTTGTATGTCGCCAACCAGAACTGTAAGCGTGGGAATACATGAACACAACTAATCTGTTGAGATGCACACGACTTAGTACATTTCCTTGTTCATGATATACTAAGCCATTTGTTAAAATTAGATTTCATAAGTCACTGGTTTGTACTGTTAACTTGTCGTGTAGCTTTCAGGATACAAGATTGTACGCATAGTAACTATACTTACTGTTAAAATTAAATATATCATAAAACACTCCAATGCATTGGTTGGAGTGTTCTAAGACAGCTTTTATTTTAACTAGTTCACTCCTTGGCAGTCAATATGCATGGACAAAGTAGTGGTTGTTTATGGACTTTTTGAGACTAGGCACAAAAAAGTAGTAAGTGTAAAAACAGACCTTTAAGCCCTAAAATATAACTGGTAAAATGCGATTAACATTTGTAAAATAAACTTGTGCTTTACTTCCAAATAATGCACTGAGACAAAGTCTTATTTAGACAAGCATGTGAAGATAGTCCTATGAATATATTTAGCTATAGAAGTAAGTTTTCAAGTCCCAAAAAAATGCATTTGGAGGAATACAAATATTATATAAACGAATATCTACGCCTGCTTTAACGTCGTTTTCAACCTAGTAATAATGAAAATCACGCATTGGAATGCCTTAATACAGGTTCAACTTATTACATCTACAGATATACGCATACAATACAACATAGCTATAGCATATAAACAAACAACATCAGCAGCTCTATCGTAGTTGGAATAGTTAATTTCAAAGTTTCAAAGGTTCATCGACAAGCCATGTGTGAGGGCGGTGGGCTCACATTAGGCACAGCGCACGAAAATACGAGGATTTCCTTGTATTACAAATGGAATTAGATACAGTCACACTTGCCATTCGGGTTAGAGAGATGGCAGGCTTTAGGTTTGGGTTGAATTTGGTACCTACGATAAAGTGGTGGAATTCCTGGTTGCTATTTTCCGACTGATTGTTAGAGATAGTTTTATATTTTGCAGCTCCTCCAAAGAACTTCTGATCAAACTCGTTGTGGGCACCGAGACATTTTAACTTCCTCTGAGACTTCACAAATATCAAAACTCTTTATCGGAATTTTATAGTTTTATTTATTTATTTATTTATTTATTTAACTTCTTGCACTACAAAAATGTGGTACATAGGCGGACTTAATGCCTTAGGCATTCTCTACCAGTCAACCTAGGGTGGTGCAGAGATAACATAACAGTAGGTGCGATATTAGAAAATGAGTAATGATATTAGAATAATATTTTAATAAATACAAGGTATAAGTGTAAATAAATACTGTATATTTATAAAGGTACATAAATATCTAGGTAATTATATAATTATGAATAAATACATGTAATAATAATAGATACAAAAACATACATATATAATATACATATATATATATATATATATATATATATATATATAAATAAAAATAATCAGTTAAACTTGAGATGATTCTGCCAATTTACTCAATAAATGATTGCGAACCTTCAGCTTAAAGGTGAACCGATTATTGCACATCCTGATTTCGCAGAGAGGGAGCGCATTCCATAACTGGACAGATTGAACGAAGAAGGAAGAGTTGACAAACCCTGAAGTATGAGAGGGACACAAAAGGAGACGATTATTTGATGATCTTAAATGCTTGTCATGATTGGAGCTTAAATATTGAAGATAGTGACTAAGATAAGAGGGAAGAGAGGGAGAGTTAAGAAAAGAAAAGTGTGGTCAACGCACGTAAGCTACGGCGTTGGCGAATAGGTAACCATTTAAGTTGGGAGCGATAATTAGATACATGATCATATTTGCGAAGATTATAAACAAATCGAATGCAGTTATTAAGAAGCCGGTCTAGTTTATTGAGAAGGTCTGCATTCAGGTCAAAACAGCACACATCACCATAGTCGATTATCGGAAAGATTAAAGTCTGCATGAGCATTACCTTGGTGTTACTAGGAAGAAAGTTTTTTAGCCGATATAATGAGCGTAAGGATCCCGTAACTTTTTGACTTATGGATGTCACGTGAGCCCGCCAGATGAGCTGGCTATCCATGTGCAGGCCAAGATTTTTCACAACAGGGCTGAAGGGTATCCTAATCTGATTAAATATGACTGCCGGCAATGTTGCAAAATCTAACCTGTTTATGATACGCTGGCTTCCTATAATTATGGCTTGGCATTTTGCAGGGTTCACGGTGACACCAAATTGTTCTGACCAGTCGTGTATGGCGGACAGGCTTTGGTTAACTTCTTCGATGGCCGAACCGATACTGTCAATGTCAGTTTGTACGTATAGCTGCAAGTCGTCGGCGTACAAGTGATACGAACACTGAAGATTTTGGGTCAGGAGATTTATAAAAATAGAGAATAATAATGGAGAAAGAATGCCACCTTGAGGAACGCCAGACTGTAAGTCACACCACAATGACGAGGACTCATTATGGCGAACGGACTGCTGACGTCCCATGAGATATTTGGAGAACCATTCGAGTGACTCAGGTGAGATCTGAAGACTGGAAAGGATAGAAAGAAGGATTTCGTGACTAACCGAGTTAAAGGCGTTCGTGAAGTCTACCAAAGCTAGCACCGTAACTTTGGTGTTCTCCATTCCCGCCCTAACATCTCCAGTCACTTTTAGGAGAGCGGTCACCGTACTATGACCAGGTCTGAAGCCAGATTGAAATGGGCTTAACAAATTGTTCTGAAATATAAACTTAGAAAGTTGCTTGTGGACACAGGACTCAAGCACCTTGGAAAGAAAAGGAAGGATCGATATGGGGCGGAAGTGGTTGGGAAGAGTAGGGTTAGGAATCTTAGGTAAAGGTATCACTAAGGCTTTACGCCATAGGAGGGGAAACGCACCTGTGTCGAGCGAAAAGTTGATGATGTGTGTAATAGCAGGTAACAGTTCATTTATTACAGTGACGATCATCCTGCGAGTAATGTGATCACAGCCTACAGCGTTGGATTTTAAGGATATGATGATCTTTTTAATCTCACCCGAGGTCACTGAAGAAAATTTAAAAGGCTCTATGTCAGGACGAGGAAGGTTAGACAAGAAGTCTACAGTGCGACATTTAGTAAGATGATCCAAATTATTAGAAGAAGAGAAATGTTTATTAATTTCATCTAAGCCAGTTGTCAACTGCAGATCAAAACTTCGTTGTTTGCCAATAACTAGAGTCCCAAGGAACTTCCAGATATTAGCAGGAGAAGAGGAATTTACGTTATCGAGAATATGGCGGCGTTTGGCGTTACGTATCACCTGATTACACCGATTCCTTGCAACCTTGTATCGAGACCAATAATCATCAGTGTGATGGTTTTTGAATTTAAGGAAAGCACGATCCCTACGTTTCATTGCTATCCGGACCTCCTTCGTGATCCAGGGAGCAGGTGGACGCTTTAGTTTCACTTTCCTAACTGGCGCATGAACATTGTACAATTTAAGTACAGTGGCGTTGAATTTTTCAACCTTGTCGTCAATATTCGTAGCAGCCATCAACTGATCCCAATTTATGGACGACGCATCTTCTACCAGCTTATTCACGTCCATACGCCCAAAGGAACGCACATGCAGAACCTTAGGAGGGGGACGGGGAGGCATTAGGATGTATGAGAGGAAGATTAAATCATGGTGGGAAAAACCAGGAGCGGGATGCTGGCCATGTTTGGAAACTAGGGAAGGAGCAGAAGTACAAATTAAATCTAGCCATGTATCCTCCCCATCAATGTTGTGATGAGTTGCTTGTAAAGGCAGAATGTGGAGGTTACATGACTCGACAATCTGTAGGAGTTTATGGGTTCTAGAGGACTGAGGAGATAGGAGATTGGTGTTGAAATCGCCCATGATGATGAGGTGAGCATATTCTGACCCCAAGGATTCCAGTATAGGTTCTATACTGGAGAAGTAATCTATTGAAGGAGGACAGTAAATAATCCCTAGTACGATTTTGGCCCCTTTGCCCCAAACCTCAAGAAAAAGGTATTCAGCCGACAAAGTAGAATCAGAAGGTGAGATAGCGAGTATTTTATATGGAAAATCGGCGCGGAGATAGATGGCAACACCTCCACCCCTCCGACCGACTCGATCATTCCTGATTAAAATAAAGCCTGGAATGGGATAAGTGGTTGAGGGGAGGTGAGGCTTGAGCCAACTCTCTGAAACCAGGATGGCATGAGCATTGGCATTCGTAAAAGCTTCCAAAAGGTCACCGTAGTGGCTAGGCACGCTCTGAGCATTTATGTGGCACACATTTAATAGTTTACCTAAACATTGATCAAAAGAATGTCGTAAGAGTTCACCTAGAGAGCTGAAACTATCACTATTCAAAGATTCATTGGCAGAATAATAAGAATCATCGTCAGATGACATAATCACAGATAAATTAATATAATTACACAAATATAAATATATATAGATAAATAAAATTTATAATTATAGTTTTAATTAGTAATGGGATTGTGAGACTGTAATTATCCGATTGCCAGGGCTAGTTAGTAACCCAATTGTTGAGGTTTCAGCCAATTTATATTAGTTAGCTTAAAAGATCTGCACACACAGATTAATATGTGTAAAAACCTTAAATCTTATTATGCCTATAAAAATATAAACCTTGGTTGTCACCACACTAAGCCATTATTATTTTTCTGAAAGATTGTCCAATCAATATCCTATTCCTTTACTATAGAAGTATGAGGATATACAAAGTACATAATACATATGATTTGAAATCTACAAATTGAACTCCATTAATATTAGTTTCCAATATGTAGTAACACCTCACATTCCATCCAACATCATTGGCGCCGTAGGCGAGGGAGCCTTCCAAACTTCAAAGAAATCTCTGTTCCGCCGGGATAATCCTTAAGGAGCTTACCCCTACTTGAACTGACAATTAACTATCAACTATTTGTATGAAGATAGTTTGGGGTATTGTGGTTTTATATAATAAACACATGGGGTATTCAGTTCCGTCAGGTAAGCGCGATATTTGAACCAAGGGTGGACATATGAGATTTTGAAACTGATACAATTTTGAGCGTATGATAGTTTGATATTTGGTTTAGGGATAGCATGCCTTTATAGAGTCTATAATTTGTTTTGAAGGGGCCGGAGTAATTTCAAGCTTAAAACTATTAGCTAAGTTGATATTCAGTCATATCTGGTAAGACTAGTAAGCGGACGCCAGGCTCCAAGGCGTGTAAGTCTTGGATGCAACCGGGACAAGGAGGATGATGATGATGAATGATTGGCTTATGGAAGTAAAGTATCAGTAATTATTATGTGAACAGTGATTTAGAAAATATATTCGATAGACTGGTTACGTCTCTTATGTTGTCAATAGGTATCATCATCATCAGCCTTTAACAGTCCACTGCTGGACTAGATCTCTCCTTTCAAAGGAGGAATTGGCCTACTATACCACGCTGGCCAAACGGGTTGGTATAGGGTTTGTATCAAGTTTTCCTTCTCTTACAGTGATGTTCTCTGCATAATATGCTCCCTCTGTCGGCTCTTACGACACCCATGGGATGATATGTCGTGGTGACAAACCGTATTCTTAATCCGTCACCACACGGTATATAATTATGTTTATCCAAAACTTTATCGTGAAAAATTAAAATTATCCTCCATAACTTTACAACTGTCATTGTCGTCGCGGTGACATCTACATACAGGAAATGTCACACATTTCAGATTGTTTGACGCTCAAATCACAATACTATTGATATGCATAAATAATATATAGACAGTGTTTGGAAAACATTATCTACAATCAAACAAGCTGGCGCTGGACCAGTTTGAAAAAGAATCCCTTGGCTCGCTCATAGAGTCGAGGCACACTAGAAACTGGTTTTGTATATGAGTGTCAATGTGCGTGTAAAGTAGCACTGGAAGCGACGATGTCTTGCTGAGCGATTCTCGCCCTTATGGTGGTCTAGCGGCAAATTGTTCGAATGTACATACACATGAAATCAGTACATAGCAAAACTCATATACCTACATACATACACGTAAGCAGACACTACAGATTTGTACTCGAAAACGAATAGTTATTTTAACAGATGCATATATACTTGTTGAAATAAATTGTATTCTCTTAGTATGACTGAAGCAGATAAAAAAATATCAAGTACGAGTCGACGTTGCTCATGAAGGGTTTCGTATTAGAGCCTAACGAAATACCACTATCAGTTCTTTGACACCAAAAATATGTGCTATATCTCAACAACTGCTGTCTACATCTAGTTCAAAACCAATTTTCGTTGAAAGTTTTCATTACGATCTATGCTATGTATTTTTCCAGATTTTCACTCTGAAACAAACGAAAAACATTTGGAGCAGTTCTAAAGGACGAGGCGTATATTTACATCGTCCTTGCATTGCAAGTTCAAGTTCAAGGTGACTGTGAAGGAAAAGTTGGTTCAGATCCGTAGCATTGCCATTGCATCTTATCGAAAAGTAATATTTATTTATGATTAGAGGATGCCTGCAGCTACACCCTGCATTGATTTATTTATTTATTTTTTTATAGACTCACGTCTGTTTCCCCGAAGGGGTAGGCAGAGGTGTAATATTACACCCACATTGATTTTTTTTAATTAAACCGTTTGTGCCCGATCCCATAAGAATTTTGGGAAGTCCCTTCTTACTGCACTTCAACGATCATCAAGGAACGCAAATGTCGAATTTCAGCTTCATGTGCCCAATAATTTTGGCTGTACGTTGTCTGTCAGTCGATCAGTAACGCAAAAATATTTATACAGACAGATGGTACTCTGTTAAGGGATCGTGATTTCATAGTCAACTTTGCTCATTTAATGCTTAAATCATCAAAATAACCTGTAGTCCTGTTAGAGCAAGAGCCCGTGAACCCCAGACCTACGTTATTTTATAAAAGCTGAAAGTTTTTCAGTGGATGCTCCCAACACAGGTAAGAACGATGGACCATTATGGAGTTTGGATTATAGTGGCTTTGGCAGGTAAACGGTACTAAAGGTGTCTAAAATACCGATCTAAATACGTCAAATAATAAAGTCCAATTTTTTCGGTATTACCTTTAGAATATCATTAATAATCACGTTATTCATTGCCAGACACTTAACATCGTGGCAACCTCTTGCCAGACACCCTTAATGTTCATGAAATTATAATTTTACTTACGTTATAGTATAAAAGCTGATTTTTATATATAATACTTGGGTAATAAGAAGATGATGTTTCCTCACTAGCCAGACACTTTTGATAGTTCCAACCCCTTGCTAGACAAACAATGTAAATCGTAAGAAGAGATTCGTGATTAGAATGACTTATGCAAATAATTTTTTTGGCGCAGACTTATATAACTGATAGTCTATGTCAATTTTGAAAACATTCTAAGAAAAGACATTCGATGCTACAACTAACTTAAATTGTTAAAATTTTTAATTTATACTGTAATATAACAGGTTTAAAAAATAGCAAAATAAAATATTCCTCAAAAATTTGATTAAAAATTGGTTAATGATACAAGTTATTATAAAGGATAAAAAATAGATTGATGACATTACATATTTATTATAGAGGATAAAAGATAATATTATTTCATTCATTATCATCATTGTCACCAATTTTATCATTTTCTTCGTCACTGTTACTCCATTTGATATCGTGATCTACTTCTTCTTCGTTAGTTTCTGTAAATATATAAAAAGTTTAATGGGATTAAAAGTAGTAAAAAAATGAAAAATAGATTGAAGTATTTATACCTGAGATAGCTTTCAGTGAATCTCTAACAAAATTTGGTAACTGATCATTTTCGAACCATTTAAAATGGTACTGATTATTTTCGAGTACCCATCCATTATTCTCAGGTTGATAAATTTGATTATTGTCATTTAAAACTGAATTCATGGATAAGATTAATTTGATAACAAAGAAGGTTTTACACTTAGAAGAACAATATAAATCAAACATCAATAAGACTTGCGAAGTAAAGCCGATACCCAAAAATTCAACGTCGACGTGTAACGGCATCCCAACATGTCCAACTCCTGAAAATAAATTAACCTCAAGAAATAAACATCCAAATCGGAAATCTAAACCAAACAACAAGTCTCTCGGGGATGATACAGATTCGTCTGTGGCTTCTGTCCCCAGTGCAACTAAATTATCGTCTTTGGCTCCTGTCCTCCGTGCTGAAACTTCTACATCGGTCTCAACGATCAATAGCCATGACTGTGAAGACACTGATAGGAGGATACTGAAGAAAACTAAGAAAAAGTGGGGCGTAGACGTTCTCGATCTTCACCTCCCGGGGTACTCAGGGGTACCGCTGAACCTGGCTCCACGAATGCTACATATCGCTGAGAGGTGAAGATACTTGCACCTATGTTTCGTGCAGGAGGGCACCACAGTCGAGCAAGTACGAATGCACTGTTGAAAAACTGAAGTCTCGTAGCCACTACGCTTCCTTTAAACTTGGAGTACCATTGAAATATGCCGAAAATATTATGTCTTTGGATAACTGGGCTAAAGACATATGTGTTAAGCCATGGCGGCAGAACTTTCGTGCTAAGAACAACTATCAAGTGTCGACCGCGATCCCGTGAGGTGAAAATATGCTATCAAAATGTTCGTGGTCTAAGGACGAAGACTAGTACCTACCTTAATAATGTTACGCAAAGTGAAAATGAAATAATATAGGTAATAGACGAATAGCATTAACTGAGACTTTTCCTACGAGCTCCGTGTCAGACAATGAACTTTTCCCTCCGGGCTTTCATGTGATACGTAATGATAGATCAGGTGACTGTGGATGGGGAGAAGTTTTGTTCGCATTTCGTGATTACTATAATGTAAAAATAGATACGGTCATTGATGATATGGCTGATGGCAAAGAAATAATATTTGCTATTGTGTCATATAAAAATGTAAAAATATTATGCTGTGTCGTGTATTTGCCTCCTAACTAGAAAGATGAGCAGTATTTGAATGTTTTGACATGTAAAGGAAATGTAGTTTTAACTTAGCGCTCTCCTACAGCTACCCTACATACTTGTCTGGCAAGGGGTTGGAACTATCAAAAGTGTCTGGCTAGTGAGGAGACATCATCTACTTATTACCCAAGTATTATATATAAAAATCAGCTTTTACACTATAACGTAAGTAAAATTATAATTTCATGAACATCAAGGGTGTCTGGCAAGAGGTTGCCACGATGTTAAGTGTCTGGCAATGAATAACGTGATTTTTAATGATATTCTGAAGGTAATACCGAAAAATTTGACTTTATTATTTGACGTATTTAGATCGGTATTTTAGACACCTTTAGTACCGTTTACTTGCCAAAGCCACTATAACCCAAACTCCTTATTGGTCCATCGTTCTTACCTCTGTTGGGAGCATCCGCTGACAAACTTTCAGCTTTTATAAAATAACGTAGGTCTGGGGTTCACGGGCTCTTAGACTATGTAGCACAAAACAATAGGACTTTAAGAGTTCTCGAAGTTCTTTCCGTAGTCAATTTGTCGTAAACATATAATACTCCATAGTTTGTTATGTGCGTTTTTCGGCTACGTATTATCTTTTGGGAAAAAGATAATACGTAGCTGTATGCAATTAAATGCTAGAAACCTAAATAAAAAATAGCATACCTAAGTCTGTTCCTTCGAACAAGGATCTGCTAATTAATATGTCAAACCAAACGCTCACAGAATATCCCCGGGATATAAACTGTACGGTTTACATACATTTTAATTTGCATTTTATACAAACTGCCGACTCATCGATGTCGCAACAAATTATGTTTTAAGTAGTGTGCATTTTAACTAACGCGCGAGACAGACGTATGTGAGAATCATCAACTTTTACGTAACTATTTGTAACGAGTGAATAATAAACCTAAATTCGGTGTCAAAAAAAAATGTGAATGTTTAGAAATGAAATTCAATATCAGGAACCGCCGAACCCTTGATAGACTCGGAGCATGCTTGATTGTTGAGTGTATTCCCAAGTCGTGACTCCTTGGGACGTGGGCGCTCCAGCAGACTGCGCAACTAGAGGTTTATACCCGGACCAGCTTGTAAAGCATTCACTTTGGTGGTCTGGCCCGGATATTCTAAAAACCTTCAAGGATACACCGGAAGATGATATCCAATGTTTACATACTACCACAATTGGAAAAAGGACTGTAGTGCCAACCCTAAGTAGTTCAGAAAACGTTATAAATAACTTATTAAATAATCACAGTTCATTGCACTATGTAACGCGTGTCATCGCTTGGATTATGCGATTTAAAACAAATGCACTTAGTAACACAATAACAATGATGAAATTTGACACCCGACGACCGGCACTTGCTCGTAATTGCCTAACAACAAGCGAACTTGATAAGGCGATGAATATAATAACAAAGACTGTACAACAATGTGAATTTACTATTGAATATAACATGTTACTTAAAAATCTTCATGTAAACATCAAAAGTACCATTTCTAAATTGTGCCCTTACCTTGATAAGGATGGTATTATGCGCGTGGGAGGTCGACTAAACAAAACGAATTTACCCCCTGGAATGAAAAACCCAGCAATCCTACCAAGGAACAGTAGACTAACTGAACTGTTGATAAACCAGGCCCATGCGACAACTTTACATGGTGGAGCCCGGCTCACGCTCGCTTACATACGCCAACAATATTGGATCGTTGGGGGCAACAGAGCAGTAAAAGCTCAGTTACGTCGATGTGTTCGGTGCCACCGTTTCAAAACGACAGAGAACTATCAACTCATGGTCGATCTTCCCTCTCAACGAGTGACGCCTTCCCGGCCATTCACGCACTGCGGCGTAGACTTTACAGGCTGTGTCGACATTAAACTAAACAAAGGAAGAGGCGTTAAGACATCCAAGGGATATATAGCGATATTTGTTTGTCTGTCAACAAAAGCGGTACACATCGAGCTAGTATCGGATTTGAGCACAGAAACTTTCTTAAGCGCATTTCAAAGGATGTGCGCAAGACGCGGGACCCCTAGCCATGTTTACTCCAACTGCGGCACAAATTTTATTGGAGCCTCAAGAATGCTGAACAGCGAGTACGAACTTTTTAAGACTGAATTGCCCGCAGATTTTTTCGACAAAATAAGTGGAATGAAAGTTGAATGGCATTTTGATGCCCCCGCATGGCCAACTGCTGGAGGATTATGGAAAGCAGCCGTGCGATCTATGAAACACCATTTACGTCGTATTTTAGGGGACCAAAAGCTAACTTACGAAGAGTTTTCAACACTATTAGCCAAGATAGAAGCGTGCATGAACTCTCGGCCGCTTTGCCCTCTTACGGAAGATCCAGATGAGTTCTTCAACTATTTCACACCCGGTCACTTCCTTACTGGCAGTCCTACCATGACTCTGCCTCTCTCTAACTATGAAGATGACCGTTACTTAGATTTACGCAAAAGGTGGCAACTAACCGAGAATATGTACCAGCGGTTCTGGAAACTTTGGTTTTCTGACTATTTAACATCATTGCAAGCACGCAGCAAATGGTTAAAACCTACTCCTAACATTGAAATAGACAGAGTGGTTCTGGTAAAGGAAAACAATCTACCACCAGGAAAGTGGGCCCTTGGCCGCGTAATCGAAGTACACCCGGGCAGCGATGGTCACGTGCGTGTTGCAACAATAAAAACGCAAGCAGGCATATTGAAGCGACCCATAACAAAACTGTCGCTGTTGCCAATTGAAATTACGCAATAACAATACAAGTCGAACAATATAATTATAAAATTATTCACTCATCGTAAGTCATACTATAGACAACTAGAAAATAAAAATTCTTTATCATGTTAGCTACGCTGCTGTTTTGCATCTCTTTAGCGAGCAGCTCGAGTGGCAGAGTTACGCCAACAGACGCGTCATCAACCGTGCAAATTACAAGTCTCGGAATTGATCGCCCTATCTACTACGATACAGTTGGGAAAATGCAGCTGATTCATGACGAGTGGAGATTGCTGATGTACTACAATCTATCTACGTACTGGACTGCTGTACAAAAATTCGAAAACTATTTACAAGACGTCCAGAACCTGTGTGAAAGTGTGAACGCAAAATATTGTGAAACTACTACTCAACAGCTTGCACACGAGATGGACCTTCTGCACTATTACAACCAGGCGCTACTAGCTCCACACAAGCATCTATCCAGCAAGATAAAAAGGGGCCTAGTCGACGGCGTAGGATATGTAGCAAATAGTTTATTTGGTATCCTGGACCAGAGGTTCGCCGATCAATATCAGATCGACATTCAGAAGGTACAGAAGAATGAAGAATATCTCCTACAACTCATACAAAACCAGACTTCTATTGCCGAAATTGATAACAATATCCTAAAGAAAAATGAAGAAAATATTGATATACAATTAACATGAATGAAACGGACAGAAGATTAGTACGTGTTGAATCGGACATTAAGATAGCTATGGCTACGAGCTATTTTAGTTCAGCTTCTCTCGCTGCGCATTTACTTCTCGCAAACTTAAAGAATATTCAAGAAACTCTGTTCAACACGTTAGTCGACGTCTACAAAGGAAGGATGGACGTTCACTTGCTCACCCCTGTCAACTTGGTACAACAGCTATCGATTATCTCAGGAAGATTACCAAAAACACTAACGTTACCAGTGGATAACATCCAGGTTGAGATAAAAGATATCTACAAGTTAATAAATTAATTTACGTAAAGGCCCGAGTTACCAACAGCCACTTCATGTACGAGCTTCACATTCCGTTGGCAAGCGACGAGGACTTTATGCTGTATCAGAACATACCTCTACCTATGAAGAATCCGCTTAAAGAGAACGAGGCGGTTGCTGTATTAGTTACAACAAAGTATATTGCAGTAAATCTTGAGAAGAACTCTTATGTGGAATTAAACGAAAATAAGTTATCTCACTGCATTCAACGCCGAACAAACATTTTCGTATGTATATTGAATTTGCCTATTTTCAACTTACAAAATGTCAACGCTCCATGTGAAGCAAAATTACTTGGTCATCAAACTACATTGCCATGTATAACAAAGAAAACTGAATGTAAAACTACCTGGATTAAATTACATACTACAAATACATGGTTGGTACTGACCTGTGACACATGCATTATACGTACGGTCTGCAATAATGATGTCAAATCTCACATCATCAATACGTCATCGACTGTGTCATTGAAACAAGGATGCCTTCTGCAGACGAAGGACCTAAAAATACACTCGCACAACAACTACGACAGCAATGCCAGATTGGACTACGATTTGAAAATACCTTCGCTGGATAAGACAATAAACAGCATAGTTAACACCCACTCAACGCCCTTGCTGAAGGTATCTCACGATGAAAACATTGACTTAGTTGCAGAACGGTTGCGGTACTTAAAGAATCATGAACATCTCCCAGTCCTGACAAATCACGATATTCATCACTAAGCAATATCTTACTTACTTCTGTCTTACGGCTGTTACTGGAGTCGCAATAAGCGTGTGGATAGCGAAAAAGTATGGTTGCTGTAACAAGAACACGTCAGAACAAAGTACCGCACCCGTTGACGTCGAATTACAAGCCAATAAACCCACTGTCACGAGGAAGACGGTGTACCGGTCGCGTTCGCTGCTGGAGCGCCCACGTCCCAAGAAGTCACGACTTGGGAATACACTCAACAATCAAGCATGCTCCGAGTCTATCAAGGGTTCGGCTGTTCCTGATATTGAATTTCATTTCTAAACGTTCACATTATTTTTATACTTTTATTACATTTTACTTAAACATTTTTGCTTTGTACTGGTGATTCTCATATGTTTATTTTATCTTTTCTTTTCTCGAGTTGGGAATATGTACGGTTTATTTATTTATTTTATTTATTTATTTTAAAACTTTATATACACAATGCGTATACAAGGTGGACTTAATGCCTTAGGCATTTTCCGCCAGTCTACCTTAGGGTGGTGCAGAGATTAAGGTAGGTGTATTTTACAATTAATTTGAGACTAATGTAGTTATACTTAAATACCTATAATACAAAATACATAAATACATATATGCTATACATAAATATATACTATACTTAAATATATACTATACATAAATATACACTATACATAAATGAATATTATGCATACATATTTTATAATAATAAAAAACAAATATCTTGATATGAACGAATGCTATGCTACTTCTGCTAACTTTTCCAATAGCAGTGCTTTAACTTTTGATTTAAAGCCATACCTGGTAATGGACGAAGTAGGGAATGCCCTCCCTCTCGAAGTCAGGACACTTCGAGAGGGAGGGCATTCCAGAGAAGGATAGCCTGTATAGAAAAAGAAGAGTGAGTGAAATTGGTAGTATGAGGAGGGCAAAGAAGGAGAAGATTATCAGATGAACGAAGGTTTCGGTCGTGAATTGAACAAAGATACTGAAAATGCTCACTTAAGTACTTTGGGGTATTAGGGGACATAAGGATAGAATAGAGGGTTGTGAGGGCACGCAAACTGCGTCTTTGACGAATTGGAAGCCACTTCAATTGAGAACGAAAAGTAGACACATGGTCATACTTGCGAAGATTGAAAACGAATCGAATGCAGTTATTGAGAAGACGGTCAAGTTTGTTAAGAAGATCTGCATTCAGGTCATAGTAACATACATCACCATAGTCGACCAAGGGAAAAATTAAAGCTTGCACAAGCAATGTCTTAGTCGTGGACGGCAGAAAGTTCCTCAACCGATAGAGAGTGCGTAGGGTACCGGTAATTTTTTGGCTCACTTGCGTCACTTGAGATTTCCAACTTAGAGTGCTATCCATATATAATCCTAAGTTCTTGACAACTGGACACATTTCAATAGTAGTGTTATTATAAGTAAGTTTCGGGAGAGATGTAATGTCAAGTTTTCTGATAGACCATTGACTACCTATTATAATTGCTTGACACTTGCTTGGGTTAACAGATAGGCCAAATTTTTCGGTCCAAGTTTGTAAGGCGGCTAGGTCTCTGTTAACCATGTCTATTGCTTCCGAAACGTCATCGATTGTAGCCTGAGAGTATATCTGCAAGTCATCGGCGTAAAGATGATAAGCGCATTGAAGATAAGGTGTTAAGAGATTGATAAACATAGAAAATAAAAGAGGAGAAAGTATACCGCCTTGAGGAACGCTAGAGCTATTGTCACACCACTCCGATGATGAATCATCGAGGCGGACCGACTGCTGACGACCTCGAAGATAACTTGAGAACCAATCCAGAGCATCGGATGAGATCTTAAGATGGGAAAGAAGGGATAAAAGGACATCGTGACTGACGGTATTAAAGGCATTAGAGAAATCGATCAAATTCAACACCGTGACTTTGGTGTTCTCCATACCATCCCTAATATCGCCAGTCACTTTGAGGAGGGCGGTGGTAGTACTGTGACCAGGACGGAAGCCAGACTGGAAAGGACTTAACAGGTTATTTAGGGAAACGAATCGGGACAGTTGTTTTTGGACACAGGACTCGAGGACTTTGGATAGAAAAGGCAAAATAGAGATGGGACGAAAATGATTGGGAAGAGAAGCATTTTGGATTTTTGGCAAAGGAATAACGTAGGCCTTGCGCCAAAGGGACGGGAGGAGCCAGAATCGAGGGAAAAGTTGATTATGTGGGAGATAGCAAGGAGGAGATGGTCCAGGATGGTGGTAATCATGCGACGGCTGATGTCGCATCCTACGGCATTGGACTTGATGGAGAGGATAATCTTTTTGATCTCATCCGGTGCCACTGGAGAAAAGTGGAAGGATTCAATATCGGGACAAGGTAAACCAGCCACGTAGCTAACCGTGAGACGCGAGGTTTGGTGATCCAATGTAGAGGAAGTGGTGAAATGTCTATTGATATCATCCAAACCGAGCGTCCCACAGATGTCAGCACGTCGCTGTTTGCCGATACCTAGAGTTCCAAGGAACTTCCAGATATCGGCGGGGGATGACGAGGAAATATTTTGGAGAATATGTTGGCGTTTAGCGTTGCGAACCATCTGGTTACACCGATTTCTTGCAGATTTAAAAAGAAGCCAGTTATTTTCGCATCGCTCCCTCTTATATTTTCGGAATGCCCGATCCCTCTGCCTCATTGCCATGCGCACCCCTCTCGTAATCCAGGGTGCAGGTGGCCGTTTCACCTTTACCTTTCGTACGGGAGCATGATCATCATACAGTTTGCAGACAGCAGTATTAAAGATGCTAACTTTTTCATCTACCGTAGCCGCAGATTCCATCTTTTCCCAATTCAGATCGGCTGCATCCTGAAGGAGTTTGGTTACATCCATACGACTAAAACAACGCTTGTGCAGAACTTTGGGAGAGGATTTAGGAGGTTTTAGGCGATAAGAAAGGAAAATAAGGTCGTGACGGGAAAATCCAGGAGCAGGATGTTGACCATGAAAGGAAACTAAAGTAGGAGCGGATGTGAGCATTAAGTCAAGCCATGTGTCCTCCCCATTAGCATTGTGGTGAGTGGGCTGTAATGGAAAAATGTGGAGGCTGGCTGACTCAATGATGTTAAGGAGTTTACGGGTACGGCTGGAATGGTTGGAAAGGAGATCGGTATTAAGGTCGCCCATGATGAGGTGATGTTCATACTCTGACCCTAAAGATTCCAGTATCGGCTCGATACTGGAGAAATAATCGACGGTTGGTGGACAATATAGGACGCCAAGCACAGCTTTGGCACCTTTGACATTAATCTCAAGGAACAAGTACTCCGCAGGTGAAGAAGTAGGTGAAGAAGAGGCAAGAATTTTATAGGGTATAGTACTGCAGAGGTATATTGCTACACCACCCCCTCTCCTACCGACACGATCATTCCTTATTAGGATGTAGCCGGGGAGAGAATAAGATGTAGAGGGAAGATCTGGTTTAAGCCAACTCTCTGAAATCAGGACGGCGTGAATATTTACATCAGAAAAACTTTCAAGCAAGTCATTGTGGTGGCTAGGTATGCTTTGCGCATTAATGTGGCAAACATTCAACATTAAGCACGATTTCTGCGCAAAAGTGTGTCGTAAGCAGTCCCCCAATGTGCCATCAATAGAACAAAAGCTCTCGTTATCAGAATTGGAAGCAGATTCATTAGCAGATAGATAAGCATCGCTATCAGACAAATTATCCATAAACTACAAATAAAATATATAAATAACAATAAATAAAATATAACTTATACTATTAAATTAAATGTATGGTCCAAAATATTAAGGTACAAAGACAAAATTAATACTATCTCTGCACCACCCGCCAGCTCACACAAATATTTAGCAGAAAGAAAATGTAACGAAACGTTACTAGTGCTAACACAATGTACACCGAAACGTAATACACACAATGTTTCCGAACGCAACTATTTCAGTTTGACAACTTTGACATGACACTTGACATAAGTAAGAAGTGTGAAGTAAGCAGTGACAACTATTGTCACTGGAAGTAAGTAAACAAAATAATGACTTTTCTGGAGTAAAACAAAAATAATGTGGGTAAAATAAACTAGATAGCATAACACCTATATAACTATGGTCACATCTAAATAATAATACAATTAAATGAAATAAACATTGTTAAGCCGAATGCCAAAACAACAAGACAAGTTTATACCAGTAGCAGACACAGTTATTTACGCGCCTTGGAGTTCGCGTTTGAAGAACCAGTACTCACGGCGACGCCGCTTTCGCCCGCTGATGACAAACCGCCTGCTTCTCTGGGATACTTCGCCGTCAGAGAGTTGAGCTGCTCCATTGTTGTGAACTTATGGCGGCTACCATCTGACGATTTCGCCACAATTACGCCGTCTTGAGTCCAGCAGGTACACGTACATTTTAATTTGCATTTTATACAAACTGCCGACTCATCGATGTCGAAACAAATTATGTTGTAAGTAGTGTGCATTTTAACTAACGCGCGAGACAGACGTATGTGAGAATCATCAACTTTTACGTAACTATTTGTAACGAGTGAATAATAAACCTAAATTCGGTGTCTAAACGCGTTTATCTTTTAGTCACACTCACAACCAATAACTACTACTTAAACTAACTAACAAACACAACTAACTATAAGTGTACAGTTAACTAAACTGTACATAAACATATAAACTATTAGCAACCGAAACGCCCCAAACCTCCAAATCATCTGTTTGTTATATAGTGCAGGGAAACGCCCAAATATCCGCCTTTCTGTTTCCTGCTCGCTTTGTATACAGTGTAAAGGCATAAAACATTTAGAAGCAAAATGGCACGTACTAACGTGTAATTGGCATGTATTAAGGCATAGTTATATCTGATTCCAAAACGTAGCTGTAACTTACAGCTACGTTTTGGAATCAGTAAGCTCCCCAAATAAAATAGGTAATTAGGAGCGATAAATAAGTTAATTCATTGGACATGTTCGTGTCTCGACTGTACCCTGAAAACTCGGGACTGGTAGAAATATACAAACGTAGAATTATTAGTGACGACCGGTTGGCGCCGCGGGAATGTAAGCGACTGCTACGCCGAAGGTCATGGGTTCGATTCCCGCTCAAGTCAAACATTTGTGTGCATGAACATGGATGTTTGTCTTGGTCTGGGTGTTTCTATGTATAATATGTATGTATTTACAAAAAAAAGTATATATGTATGTTTATCCATTATCTAGTACCCATAGTACAAGCTTCTGCTTAGTTTGGGACTAGATGGTGTTGTGTGAATGTGGTAGAATATTATTATTATTATTATTTCAGTTCACTGCGATAAGCACGTCCTTCACCGCATGGTTTATAGATGGGTGATCACAAAGACCCAAACTCCGTGCCTTAGCGTTAAGCCTACCAACATGATGTGGATAATAATAATGTAATTTTACTAAAGTATTTTGCACTTGCGTAGCTATTAATAATTCCTGTACGGTTAGATTTTTTGCAGAAAAAGCATTCTATCAAAAAACAGCATATGCCATGTTCTCTATAAAAATATTCTGTAATAAAATTAGCATATAATTTTCACGTGTTACAAGAAATAAAAAGAGTTTTATTTTAGTCAAATATGCCAGTGGAAAAGTATACAACTTTTCCGTGTCTAGCATAATTATGCGTATGCTGGACCACTGTTTGTGCAAACGGACTTTAGTATTAAATATCGTGGGTCTAGTTCCTACTTGTTTGCACAAGCAAAACTATGACATAGCATGTAGGTGTAATGGGCGATTTAATTATTATAGGTGCGGTTATTATTAGCGATATCGACTGCATAGATACTGCATGACGTTTTATCAATTTCATGTCTTTACCAAAACCTATTTTACAAATTTTTAGGTAAAGACAATGCTTGTGTTATTGTGTGTGCTCAGCTTGTAGTATGAGATTGAGCGTTGCTTATGATTGCATGATTTGAGCGTTGCTTATGATTGCATGAATAAATCGTGATTGGAACTAAAACACGTTCGAATTTCATGCAATATTTCACATCGACAATCCAATTATTTGCGACCTGATTGCACTAGTCACAATTAAGTTGCATGTTTTCGTTTGCATGAAAAAGCTAAACGTATGAAATAAACTACTTATTCCTTGCTTCTACCGCAAGGGACTAAAGGATATTCAGATAACGAACCACCCACCAAGAACCACAAGTTGAACCTCATATGTTTGTCCCATGGATATATTAAAGCTTTACTTAGGCAGTACTACATGAAACTGTGTAATAAAGGAATGAAGTTACTGCATCATCCAGTCAAAAATAAATTTAATTAATCGAATGCATTAATTCCATACATTTATAAGACAATAGACAGACACCAAAAGCGCTAAAATAAACTTGTAAGAACTATTCTGCCAAGGCCACTTCCCTCAGCACAATTTTAATAGCGAAAATTAATATTTCCCGCAAAAAGAAGTCCTTACTACGGCTGCACATCCAGAGAAGCTGAGTAAAAACACAATATATATCCGCCAGCATCTTGTCGGCGAACTATCTCGTATCTTGCCCGCGATATTTTTTACTAAAGGAACGGGCTTTCCGAGAATATTGTGAGATTCAGATAGTCGCTGATATTTCACGGTCAAGAGTTTGATATTATTTTTAGTGGTTCCCTTTTTGTTGCTCCACTTTAACTTTTTGGTTTTTTTAATTGAATACTCTTTTGTATGAGAGGCAATTTTAATTATTGTAAGGTTTTCTCTTTGCTAAAATATCTATTTTATTTCTTTTCCTACCAATCTATACTAATATTATAGAACTGAAAAGTTAGTTTGTTCATTTGGTTGAATGCGGTAATCTCAAAAACCACTTGATCGATTTTCATAAATGGGTTTGTGTTCGAGAGCCCATTAATCGAGGAAGACTATTATAGGTTTTATAAAACCTTCCATGCTTCCTTTGTTTCGGTTCCATATTGCATTTATCGATTCTTAAATAATCTATCACACTTTTACAAAGTTTTTACAGAATCGCTGAGCAGAACGTTTCAGGTATCCTACGATAGAAGTAAGCAAGGTGATCCCTCTTTTCACAGTCTGTGGTACTATTACTCTCAGTCAGCGTGATGCAGTCCCTGTTGAACAATGTGAACAAGAAACAAAAACTTATTTTAGTTTTCAAATTCAAACTTCATTGGTTGAGGTTATTTTTTAACATATTTTTATGGACTTAGCGATAGCCAGTTTTATATCATGGGACCACAACTCTACCTACTATTTTTTTATATTCTTTTTACAGCCTGCCTTCTTGGCAGGTTGTAAAATACATCAAAACATTAAAACACGGCTCTTAAGAGACATCAAATCTATTCAAAAGCTTCACCTCACGTTCTTTTTATGCCCATGACGGGGGCTCATATGCGGGCTTATACAGAAATCATCGGTGCGAGAATGATACAAGGCAGTTTATCAACCCTTCATGTCATATTTACTCGTGTTTTTTTTGGGCTAAGCGAAATGCGTGCCGAATACAATATACATTGACCCAGTACCGCAATCACGAGGAAAATGTTTTGCTAAGTAAAGATATAATATACTGATATTTCAGGTTCGGTAGTTGATTAGGGTTTAGGTGTTAGGTTTATTCGGCGTTTTTCTGTTCATATTTTTCGGTCTAATTTGGCAAGAATATAGTGTTGTCTTACAAGGAATTTTATGATAAGCTTCCAGGGTTAAGGTTTAATGTTGTTGTAATTTTGGAATAATATAGAAGCTTTTAGTTCAAATTGAGCTGATATAATTTTTCGTGTTTCTCAGAGATTTTCTTTTTCAGCTATTTTTGGATGAGTTCTTATTTCTCTTTACGTCTAAAGCAGTGCTGTAGTTGCGATCGCGTGGAAGAAATTTCAACTAGGTTTTAAGGAGTCGTGGAAACAGTTCTTTACATATATGAGAGTTTCTGGTACTATTATTAAAGTGCATTATATCTTTGCTTCTCAGCTGGATGTATGTAGGTATATAAGGGACGTATTGCCTAATAGGCAGGACCTATTCCACATTTATATCTATTAATATGAAATCTTGTTTAACACTAGAATAATTATTGATTTATATATTTCATTATATCATTAACGAACATTGCCACGTTGGATGGCAATGCTTCGAATAAGCATTGCCATCCAACGTGGCAATGCTAGTTTTTTGAGCACGCTACAGGCTCACAGCATTTCGGAGGAATTCTTGAACACTACGTGGTATTTTTTCCTTTTTTTACCACTTTTCCTTCTCATTTGTTATTCGTAGGTTAGTTATAGGTTTAGTTTGTCTATTATTTTTATGTTAAATGATATAAAAATAAAAACTACAGAAGTATATTAAAATTTTTGTTTGGGTTAAGATTTCACTTGCCTGTTCGACTGATTTTCAACAGGATTCCGTTTGACGAGGTAGAAGCGCTCATGGTAACGCTCCGTGAGAAATTACGGCAAATTCGCTGCAATCACGAGAAAGCCCACGGGCCGATAGATACGAAGCACTTCTGAAGCTTCTCTACGGACACAGTTTCAGTGACAGTTTTACTTAAGACGCAACGCCACTGCAGTAAAATTGTGATGAAATAAATAAATTTAATTCGGTTAGACTAGAAAGCAGACTACGAGATGTAACTGGGATAACGCTAGGAGGGTGATAATTCTGACAGCAAAACAAGATGAACTGTAAAATTCATGTGACATCCATAAAGGTTTGTTTTACTCGGTATAGCTTTTTATAAGATATTTTACTTTATATATAAATAAAAACTATACTCAGTCAACTGTAACAGCTTACAAATAAAATAACATTTTAACGGTCCTCTCAGGTACCTCCGTAATCCCATTTCCACGCACTTCACGTTTCAAACCTCCTACTACATTCTTATAACAAAATCCTTATCATAAACTTATTTGGTATGTTATGTAAGAACGAAGAGGGGAGATTGTTTATAGTTGTAAAAGTTATGAACATAAAACGTAGGTATAAGTTTATTGGGTTATTAAGTTGTATAATAAATTAGAAGTACTTGTAAGAAAACATGTATAGTGTAGTGTGAAGATGCGAGTTACGAAATTGTATGGCCGGCTATCAATTAAAACATAACAAGGAAACAGAAACCTTTATACTGATGTTGCAGTAGTAAGTAATACTTCAGAACCTTTTTCTCTGAATTTGGTAGCAATGCCATTGTGTTAATTGTTCTCACTCTGCCTTTACACTAGATGACCGCACATTGTAGTGCTGTTATTTTAGGGGCTGTCTTATCTTTTTTAGACACATCACATCTCATATTGCTTAGCAATAAGTAACCGTCACGGGTTCATTTTTGGTATATTCAGGTATGTACCAAAATTTTGTTCTGGATACACATATCATTATTATTATTGTTTCTGGTCTGGGTATTCTTGGTCTCAATTGATTAAAATGTTTATAATATATACATACACACATGATTTATGCCTAGTACGAGAATTGTCATCCAAAAAACTGTATTCGAATAATTAACCCCGTAATTCACACCTTATTTATTACGATCTAAATAAATAAATACACATATGTCGATACAAAAACAATCAATCCTCCCAGATAAGCCACTTGCTTACTCGAACCTTATACATAATAAAATGAAACCCCTTCATAATTATCAAAGAAAACCCAACGTTATTTACTGGGGTCTATATGTTTACACTACCTACATCAAGCCTTAATGCTAAATATTTGTACAGTACCAAGTTGTTTTACTAATACCTGCCCTACCTTGTAGAATTAGGCTAACGGTATACCTCCCTTGAGTTAAGAATGTCGTGTTACACAATATGTTGGCGGAGATAGTATGTCAAAGATTGGGGCAAAAGATTGGCGTAATATGTATATTGGTGTGTTTGGCCAACCTGTTATTGGATAATGGCCTGGCTAATATCGATGTTGGAACGAAAATAGGCGAGTATTTTATGTTGGTAAACAATGTTATTGTTTGTTGTTTTTATAAAACAAAGGTTGTAAGGAGTTGCTTTGCTGCTACCAAGTTCTAAAACAGCAATGCAGGAATTGCATTTCGGTACATATTTTTATGGATTTGGGTAGCTTGGTTGAAAATCTAACACACACAAACATTCATCTAAAGAGTAAATTATATTATCTACTACTACGCCCAAAAATAATGATTAATCTGAATAATAACAGTAAATTTCACGTAGCAGTCAGTGCCAAGAATGAATGAATTTTTTTTTTTATTATATGTTTATTATTAGGTACATTGCAGATAATTAATTATAACTATATACATGACTATCTTAAATAATCATACTGTCTAAGAATATATATGTACATAAAACTAAAAATAAAGAGTAAAAATAGATACATATATACAGGTGTGTTTAGGCGTCGTAGAATGCCTCCGCATCAATAACATCGGGTAACGTGCCCAGAAGGCTGGCAGCATTGCCACGCTGGATGGCAATGCTGATTCTCTGAGCAAAGAATAAACCAGCCTTCTGGTCACGTGAGACGTCGACTTACTGTTTAGATATTTCTCGGTATAGAGAACGAGCGCTCGGACCCCATGAGCCTAGCGTTTCCACCCCAAACGGCTCAAATACGTAATTAGCTACTAGATTACTGTATTTGCGCCGTTTGAGGGTTTCCGCAGATGCAGCAGCAGCGCCAGCATGAACTCCCGAGCTTGGAACATGGGATGGCGTCCCACACCAAAGGCCTACCCATTTTCCATGGCAACAGTGACATACCGTCAGGTCTCTTCCCGTCGTCGCGTACCAAACCATTTGGTTCAAGTACAGCTGGTACACCAGACGCGACAAGAGCACGACGGATTATGTCATTTAGGTGAGCATGACGAGGACTCCTACCAGCGCTTCTGCTGCAGGATAGCCCATGGTATCCGAGGCTATCGACGTCTTCTCCACAATGACATCGATGCGGAGAAACACACGGAGCACCTAAACAGAGACAAGTGGCGATACGGAACGTCTCATCGTCCAACATGGTTCCTGTGTTGGACGATGGTAGTGCCTGAAGCCATAGACCGGATTCCCATTCCCCCCACAGCCAGCAAACAAGCACGCTCTGTTACATTAAAAGATGTATCCAAAAGAGTTTTCCTCACAATGTTACAAAGCGGCGCGTCCCACTGTCTTTGGGAGAATAGGTTGGTGGGCAAATCAGTGTTTGAACAAGCCATTTTCCAGGCGTTTATAGTTTCGGTTTTGCACAGCACTTCTGAGTTAACTAGTGTAGGTGATAATATTTTCCTAGTTAACTCTTCCGTGCTGTGAACCGAAGACAGGAACGCCGGTAAACTGACACTGGAAATTTTGCGAACGCCGAGCCCACCCAAACGTATGGGTAAAGATGCTTGTAGCCAGGCTCGGTCGTCCAAGTCCACATTTAATCTTTTTTTTAAAGTAACTTGTATAATTTGGTCGATTTGTCCTAATAGTGTTATTTTTTTCCAAAGTTGCGATGATCTTAAGGCATGAGTAAATTTTGGGACGAAAAGGCAATATCGAATAATAGTATAAGCCGAATGTATATTAATTTTGAATAGACGATCTGATTTCACAAAAAATTGTATTTTTTCTTCCAAGAAAGAATCAAAAGCTTCTTCAAATACGGGCGAACCTAGGAGGCGAAATGAACTCTTTTCAATAATTTTGATGTTTGGTGCCAAATGATTAAATTTAGATACTATCGAAAGTTTTTTTTTAGAGTCTGTTGTATTTATAAACAACTCACACTTACTAGAATTTAGTTCCAAGCCAATAGAAGCGAATTTATTTTTAATAAAAGCTAAATCTTGTAATACAATGTCTAGATCTCCTCCTAGGGTTCCGTCGTCTAAATACCATACATTAAATTTAGAATTTATTTGCCGAATAATGGGTTGTATAAGAGGGTCACCTTGTTGGCATCCAACTGCAGATTCCAAAAGATTGTCCTGAAATAGTAATTTTGTGGGATACCTGTAACATTGCCAAAGATATTTGTAAATTTTAGGGGTTTCTAATTTTGCCTGTGCCAACAAAGTGTCCCTATTCACTGAATTGAAGGCGTTCTTCAAGTCAACCTTCAGAATGACCTCCCCATCACCACTTCCAAGATACGTCGAAAGGGCATGTATAGCAGCCTCACAACCTCCCTTTGAACCAAAACCTAGTTGGAGAGGTTGGAATTTATCAGATAGCTCCCTGCTGTAAAATTTACAGCATACCTTAGCTGCTATACGCCGATAAGTGCAACCCACGGCAATGGGACGGATGCCACCATCTCTCTTGTTAAGGGTGCACAGGTTGGCCCCATACAAGATATCAATGATAGCATCGTCCACATTACCGGAGAGCATCATATTTACTAGCGCAGTCAACTCCTTCAGAAGTGTATCGCCAGCCACCCCAGCACTTGCACACACAAGATCTTTTAGATGCTGTGGTGTCAAGGCATCGAGGCCACCTGCCGAGCCACTTCGGAAGGAGCAAACCGCTGCTAAGACGTCCTTGGCCGTGGTGATCAGATGTTCTGATTCACTGTCGGGAGCTTCAGGAAAGGAAAGATCATTAATGGGCGCTGGATGCTTGCTCTTCAGACCCGCAAGCGTATCTGGAGAGCAAGGCGCCACCACATCACTGCTGAATAAGAGTCTAGACGCGCCCGTATGTCGCCTTCCCTCAATTTGGATTCCACATATTGATACAGAGATTTATGCTTATTTGAAGTGAATTTAGGGTCTAAAGTGTTAGCTGAAATTTGACAATTATATTTAATTTGAGATGTTAATGAATTTTTGCCAGCCTGATTTTTATCAACATGATAGAGAATTCTATAAGGGAAAGTCAATAATTGCTCCCAGGCCGCTTTTGAGTTCTCCCTTAAGACAAGACCAATGCATTCAGCCAATTTTTTTGACACTGACGGTCTTGCCCCACGGGGAACTCTTTTGACTATAGGAACCGAATGTTTTAATTTAGATAGAGTTTGCCAAAAAGGAATTTGGTTGTTGTCTCCTGATATAGGTGGTGAAGATAATGAAGGGCCAGAAAGCACATTTTGGGATTTATGTACTTTGCCAAAATGTACTTTCAAGCCCCGCTTACCTTTGAAAAAACGGTCCTGAGAACAGTCCGGACAGCACACCAGACTAGTCAGCGATGTGGTAGGTTGACTGACACTAACTCCCGTATCGCCAGTGTCATAGTAATCTTCCATACACACAATATTTACAGAAATAACACAATAAAAATCCTTACTTTAAGATAATAATACAAACAAATTGAAATCTTGAATCTTCAATTTTCAATCAATTTGAGTTAACACTTTTCAATAGGGTTCCTTAAAACTAGGGCTAATGACGCCAACTAATTCATTCATTAATTTACATGTTTTGTCTTATATAGCCTTCCTCCGCGGACCAGTGACTGTGGACAGCGTATGCGTCTGCTGATTGGGAGGTCCCGGGATCGATTCCCGTTCAAGGAAAAGTTTAGTGTAACTAAATTTTTCGGCATACTCAGTAGCAGCTCAGAGTCTGGCAACGAGCCCGGTAACGGCAATAGGCTCGCCCCCTACTACATGCTACCTCAAAATTCAAATTGGCAAAATGTACCCACATTTTGCCGATTTATAGATAATACATAATACCTTATATATAATACCTCAATACTCAATACCTTCATTGCTTTCTAAAATGTTTGATTATAACAATTACGGATACGGATACGGACACAGCATAATATATACCTCTACCTATCCTTTTGAGGATACAGCTGTCAGTATATAAAAAAGAAAGAAAACAGTTTGTTTCAACATGATTCGTCAAAAACACAAAAAACTGTAAACGGAGGTCCTACATAAGAATTTCCCAGACGCCTGAGAAGTGCTCTAGCTTGCTCTCAGCGAGTTTCAGGTTGACACTGACAAGTCAAGTTGATACGACTCATGTAGGCTTCTTGTAGAGACGCTGTTTAGAGAGAATTTATATCAGATCTCATCTTGCTTAGGGCGGTTTAAGATTAACGTTTTATGCGTGCGTATAAGCTCGTTTTTGGCAGTGCATGTAGGCGCATACAGGCGCGCCTTTTGGCACACGCGCAAATCGTACGAGCGTTGACGCGCTCCTAAACTCGTATAAGCGCGAGCCGTCAGAAGCCATGTTGACACTGACAAGATGTCACTACCGTTTCGAGCGAAGACGTCGAAATATTGTAATTAAATAAATATTGAAATACTGTGTTTACGCGAGTCCGGTTTTCTGAAGCGCGCGTGTAAGCGCGTATGCTGAAAAAATCGTATACGCGCAGAAAAATACGCTAAGCTGAAACCGCCCTTAGCAATAAAGGCGTGAGACAGTTTTGTTGCTTTTGAATTTGAGATTTGAGTAGTGTGCTTTGTATGATTTTGTGTGAAATAAAGTCCTTCAACTATAATAAGTGTGAAATGTTGGGAGGATGAACCAATGGATGAGTGTGTGGATAAATGGTCGTTTGTTATTATTTACAAGCTACCGATTTTTATGAAATTTCGCAATAAGAAGTATAGCTTATATCTTATACTTAATATATAAAACTGAAAAGTTTGTTTGTTTGTTTGGTTGAACGTGCTAATCTCAGGAACTAAAGACCGATTTCAAAAATTATTTCAGTTTTAGATAGCCCATTTATCGAGGAAAGCTATAGGCCATATAACATCACGCTATTTGCCACAGGAGAAGAGCAGTAGCCTTAAATAACGCGTGTGTAACTGTGGGCTCATCTAGTATCAGAATAAAACACCTACCTTCTGTCGCTCGATACAATTTAATTAAACTTGACCTGACTCTACACACAATATACAGTTTATTTATTTTTTATCCTCTTACGTTTTGTTGCTTTCTCAATCATTATATCAAGATCAACATAAAGTAATAAACGTATGAAGTGAGAATATTCCCTAAGTTAATGAAAGACCGCAACGATTTTACACGATATTAGATATATCGTATATATTAACACAACAAGGAACATATTCATCAACTTGTTGATGCCCGCGGTTACACCCGCGTTACTTAAGGCTACTGCTTTTTTCTATTTTTTTGTGCCGGGTTGGAAAATCCTCGTGGAGTCCCTCCGCCCTGGGGGGGAAGGACGAAGGGGACTGTCAGACTCTTACTGACTAAAAACCAACCCGTGCTCCTCATGTACCCATGTTTCTGTATGGGGTTGAGATAAAGATAAACTAGGATATAAGATTAAAAGATAACTGTATTTTAGTACTATAAAAAAGGTGAATTAAAACTAATAGGATGAGAATGAGTCGCGCTCGGTATGATGGCAAATTGCGTACTAAATTGATATACTAGGTAATACAAACGATCGAGGCGTACGTCGCGTTGGCGCAAGTATGCTGACTCGACTTATGTCTGACCTATTGTACGGTGATTGACCCGTACATGCTCCCAGGGGAGAGATGAGGTTAGTAGATCTTAAGATAAATGGAGGTGAAAGTAACACTAGGAGGAAGACAATGTAGTTAGACATTAAATAATAAATGATTACATGTCATTGGGTTAGTAGAAAATTAAATATAAGTAGATTGAGCTAAAAGGTAACAGATTATGATAAAGATAGTTTACTGCGGTTGTTGTGGGCGCTACCGGCGGCGCCGTCTCCACGATAGTCGCTGCGCCAGTTGCTTGTTGGGTTCTGTGCCTCCACTTCCTCCAGCAATAGACTATAGCCGCCAACAGGATACCAAATAACAGAGTATATGTAACAGCGTAGTGGTGGACGTCATGGTATGACAGTTTGTCGCTCTAGGGTTCGCTCTGTTTCATGATTTCAATATCTTTCTTTATAGCCTCAAATTGTTGTAAGTTTTCGGAGTTGTTAGGATCTATTTCTTTCATTGATTCAGGTATAGAGATGTTGAAGATATGGTTTATGGGAGATATCTTCGGCGCATCAACTTTAAAAGCTGTTCTGATCTGGTTAGACATCCTTCTACTGGAATATACAAGGGAGCTTTCTGTCTTTATAAGACAACCTTCTCCAACGCGTAACAGACCAGCGGCCGACAGCTTCAGGGTGGTTATCTGCTCCTCACAGAAAAGTTTCATACGGCATTCATTGCAACAAAAGTAATAGTATTCGTTCTCCGAGGACAGCTCCTTCCAGTCATTCCCACAAGGTGAAGTAACGGTTTTGCAAGTCCTTTTACCTGGAATCTTTTCACATAGGCTATGATCGTCTAGCATAGAATGGATAGGTTTTTTAATGTGGCACATTATCATATCTGGGTTCGGTCTCAGACATGACTGCAGTTTCGTTTCCGAGATGGTAACATACGAATCCTTTCTAACGTTGATTGCAGCGAACCTTGAGATAGTCTCAACGTGTATCATTTTGTCGTTCGAGATGCGTGGGATCGAGATAAGATTGAAGATTTTGTAAAGGTCTCGTTCAATCAGAGGTATTCTTATTTCTATAATCAGGTATTTTTTAGCATAGTTGGCTCGCACTTTCCGTAAGCTGTACAGGTCGATTAAACGAAAGTTGTCGACAGGAACAGCCAGATCTTGGGGTATTTGAGATATTGTGCTTAATTTGGATCGCAACTGCTTTGGGGATAACAAATGAAAGTCCAATTTGCCATTGTAAATATCTGTCACAGTATCCAGGATCGAATCTTGTATTCTCCGAAGACTATACAGCAAGTTGGTAGCAGTAAATGCCGAGGTTAAAAAATCTGTAGTGATTGATATATTTTGTACCTTTTGGGTGAGATCAATGGTCGATTGTTCGAGGTTCAAAATCCTTTGATTTATCAGTTTATGCTGCTTGCTAATAGTGTTTTCCATCCTTTTTGTGAGATTTAATTCCGCTTCCACAACCGAAGTTTGGTTTTTCCACAGGTTAAACAGATGGTTTTCATTTTGTTTTAGGAGATCGATGTCCTTCTCATATTTCTCGGCAAATCGCTGATCAAGCACTCCAAACAAACTATTAGCAACATAGCCTACTCCGTCAGTCAGGCCGCGCCGCTGCCGCCTCTCTCCAATTACAAATGAGTCATTCATAGTAACAATATTATTATATCGTTTTAATTCGTCGAACTCGTGCCCGAGTTGTAACATAATACTGTCGAAAGGTGTTTGTGATCTGATAGCGGCGCATATTGTTTCAAGATAATTTATATACTTTGCAAGTGCCGATATGCCTTCTTTATAGGGATAAGTATCATAATAAACAATTAAGCGCTAATCGTCTCTAATAAGATGCATGTTGGATATTTTGTCAAAATATACGCTATTGTTTTTTAGCGGGGTGAAGTTGTAGGATGCTTCGGCAGGTGCAAGTATTGACAGAAAGAAGAGGGTCAGAGATAAGACAACAGCTGACAAAGACATGCTGTTAGCTGTTTTACTTTTAGGCACCTTGTCATCCATTTTCTTACTATCAGGTTTTTCCTCATTTTTCTTGGTTGGCAAAAGAGATAGCTTGACAACTGGACGTTTCAGGATACCATTCTTGGTTTTAAGCGTAACGACTCTCACACGCCCGTCGCTGCCAGGATGAAGCTCTATTACGCGACCCATGGCCCATTTTCCTGGTGGGAGGTTTTCATCCTTTATGACAACTATGTCGTCGAGATCGAGATGCTTTTGAGGTTGTTTCTACTTCGCTCTTATGGATAGTTGGGAGAGATATTCATTCTTCCACTTTGCCCAAATATCTTGGTAGATTTTCTGGGTTAAATGCCAACGAGTTCTGAGGTCACGTTCGGTTTCGAAGATCGTCAAGTTGGGCCCGCTTGCTAAAAAGTGAGCCGGGGTCAAAAATTCAATGTCTTCGGGATCTTCTGTCAACGGACAGAGTGGCCTGGAGTTCAAACAAGCTTCTAGTTGGGATAGCAAGGTGCTGTATTCTTCGTAGGTGAGCTTTTGCTCACCAACGACACGTTTCAGATGATGTTTTAAGCTTTTCACAGCAGCTTCCCAAAGACCGCCAGCCGACGGCCACGAGGGTGCATTGAAATGCCATTCTATATTTATTTCAGAGGCCGTGTAGACAACTTCCGGGGTCGATAGAATTTCTGATATTTCAGCGAATTCTTGTGTTAGAATCTTGTTAGCGCCTACGAAGTTAGTTCCCTGGTCGCTGTAGATGTGTCCAGGAACTCCTCTTCTTGCTGCCATTCTTCTAAGTGCGGCAATGAAAGCAGACGCTGAAAGGTCTGAAACAAGTTCTAAATGTAGGGCTTTGGTGACCATACAGACAAAAACTGCAACGTAGCCCTTGGTCGTTTTGACGCCACGTCCTTTATTTGTCTTCACTAATACGAAACCGGTATAGTCTATCCCGGTGTGGTAGAAGGGTCGATTAGGGATCAAACGGGCGGGAGGTAAGTCACCCATCAGTTGATGTTGGAGCATAGGATTGTGCCTTTTGCATTTTACACACATCCTCAATCGCTTTTTTGTAGCTCTGTTGCCTCCAAGTATCCAGTATTTCTGTCTTACCTATAAATCCTGTGGTCATTTTCGCACCACCGTGAAATACAAGTTCGTGCGATTCGTCAATTATGAGATCTGCCAATTTCGATTGATTCGGGACGATAATGGGATGTTTCATGTCAGGATGTATGTTTGAATGCTTTAATCGACCGCCGACGCGAAGTATTCCGCTTGAATCTAATATCGGATTGAGATTCAAGATCTGGCTTTTGCTATGTAGGGGTTCACCATTCTTGAGCAGGGATAGCTCTTTAGCAAAATATTCAAATTGGACATGTTTAATTATCATTTCCTTCGCTATTTTTAGATTTTGCAGAGTAAGGTAAGGTTCACGCCTTCGTTTATAAACAACGATGTCAACAAATTTGTTTATGTAGGCTAAAACTCGTATTACATTTTTATATGTGTTGTACTTATTTAATAACAATCTAATTATAGAATTGTCAGGCATTGTAATAACGGTGTTAGCTAGATGTTTTATTTTGAGGTCCTCATCTGTTCTGTAATTAGGGATTTCTTTATCTTCTTCGGGGTTATATCGTGGCAGCCAATCGGGTCCTTGCCATCAAAGAGAATGTTTAGCCAACTGTGTGACCGTCAAACTCCGGGTAGCGCAATCCACGGGATTTTCTTTCGATTTAACAGATCACCACCTGTCTTTAGGGATTACATCGCATATCTGTCTTACTCGATTGGCTACAAAGGGCTTCCATTTCTCTGGTTGTCCGTTATTCCATCCTAGTACTGCCATGGAATCAATCCAGCCGAAAGTATGCACTTGGAAGTTAGTTAGGGATGAGATAACCTTTGCTAGGAGTTTCACTAACAAAAGAGCGCCGCAAAGTTCCAAACGGGGTATGGAATGATTCTTTTTCAGGGGGTATAACTCTAGACTTAGCGGCAACAAGGGTCACATGAGTGGTATTGTGTCTTCGAATTTCACAGTACACAACACACGCATAGACTTTGGTACTAGCATCGCAAAATCCATGCAGTTCTAGGATATCGTTTTCTTGAGATTGGATCCATCGAGGTATTTTAAATTGGGATATATAAGGAAGTTCAGCATTTATCTTGGTCCAATCTGAGGCGATATCTTGAGAAATGGGTTGGTCCTATCCTAGATCTGATTTCCGGGATTCTTGGAACAAAATCTTGGGTTTTATTGTGACTGGTGATAGCCAGCCTAAGGGGTCAAAGATCTTAGATATATTAGACAGGAATTTTCTTTTAGTAGGGATTGTTTCAGAGGTAAAATCAAAGGGTTGAAAGAAAAAGATGTCACTTGTGGGGTCCCAGCGAAGCCCTAATGTTTTTATAGACTCCGGCTGTTTAAAATTAAAATCTTGACTTTTAGAATCATTGTGGTTATCCGAGATTTCAGGTAAGTTAGAACGCCACTTTCTGAGATTAAGTCCACAGACTTAAGAAGATTTATCATCTCTGCCTTGAGCTGCCTCGCAGCAACCTCCGAGTGACAGCCATGGATCAAATTATCCATATAAAAGGAGTTCTCTAAGATTTGAGTTGCACAGCTGTCGGGATAGAACGGTTTTTCATCTTGAGCTAGTTGCCTTAGTGTCATCATGGCCAAAAAGGGTGCAGCCTTAGTGCCATAAGTGACGGTGGCTAGCTGGAATTCTTGTAGAGGTTGAGATTGATGACTTCTCCAAATAATTTTGTGGAACTTTTGGTGATCAGGATGTAGCCAAATATTTCGAAACATTTTCTCAATATCTGCCGTGAAAGCGTATCGAAACTGCCTCCACTTTAGGATAAGGGTTTGAAGGTCTAGTTGTAAGTTCAGCCCTCTGCACATAAGATCGTTGAGACTATATCCGCTAGAAGTTTTTGCAGTGGCGTTAAAAACAACACGCAGTTTTGTAGTCGATGACTCAGCTCGCTGAACACAATGGTGCGACAGGTAACAGTTGGTTTTACGTCAGTATGTGACGTAACGGGGATCATATGACCGAGCTCAATGTACTCCGATATAAACAATTTATAGTCACGTGCCAAATCGGGTTGCTTTTTTAACTTCTTCTCTATTTGAAAAAAATGTGCCATAGATTTTGTTCTAGACTCGCCTAATTTAGCCTCAAAATTTTCTTTAAAAGGTATTTTGACAACGTAGCTGCCATCCTCACGTCTAAAGGTTGTAGATTGGAACAAGTCAATGCATTTTTGGACTTCTTCGGATATTGCTAGGGGTTCGTGAATATCCTCCATCTCCCAAAACTGCTGAATATCTTCGATGTTATTCAAAACGACATTGCACTGGAAGGCCTGGCAATTACCGCTAAGGATGCATCCCAGCTGAGTTTGCTGAGCGATGGGTAACTTTCCTCCCGGGCGGCAAATACCATCCATTAAGATAGCGGAGTAAATGTCAGCACCAAATAGGATGTCAATAGGCTTGCTTTTGTAAAATTCGGGATCAGCTAACTTAATTTGATTTAGGGCAGGCCATTCCGGCTTAGGTAAATTATAACTAGGTAGATTGTTAACAAGCCTGTTCATAATAAATACATCCGTTTCGAATGTAAAATCATTTATTAACGAGCAACATCTAATGTGCATCATGCCTTTACAACTATTTTCTTTCTTACCAATTCCAGAGATATAACCGTTACATTTCTGTCGAGGTAACTTCAGCAACTGAGCTGCGCTTTCTCTTATGATTGAAGTTTGAGAGCCTTGGTCTAAAAGGACTCTCATCCTGTGGGATGATCCGTCAGCCGCTTGTACGTTGACGATCGCAGTAGCAACCAAAATTTGCGAAGGATGATTTTGTAGGGACGCGACAGTGTTACTTTCTTGTTGCTGGGATGAACATTTCGTAACGACGTTAGCATTTGACCCAGATCGGGATGCATCCGAAGCCGTCATTCTTGACACAAAAGATTCATGTAACAGAGTGTTATGATCTTTGTTGCATTCCTTGCACTTTACCTCAGACAGACATTTTTTACCTTCATGGTAATGTAAACAGTTGACACAAAGGTTCAAATTAGCAACTGCATTTCTTCGTGCATAAGGTTGCATTTTCAATAATTTTTGGCACGCATGAATACGGTGATCATTCGTATTGCAAATTGGACACAGCTTGCGTTTTTCGTGCCCGATGTTATTGGACTTTGACGATTGCGAAATGACCTGATTTGTAGAATACGTACCTTTGTGCATGTTATAATAACGTTTAAATTTATTATTAGAATATTTAGAAGATGAAGATTGATTTTGAATATTATTATCACGGGATGAAGATGCTTTCTGCATAGAATTTTCTACTTTCTTACGTGAAGATTCCAGCGTCATAAACTTCGTTTCTAAGAAACGGAGAAAATCATCCAACACGGGCAGGTCTCTCGGAGATTTTAGAGATTGAAGATAATCGTCAAAGGTGTCTGGGTCAAGTTTTTCAGATAATATACATACGAGGAAGGGGTCCCACGAGGAAACATCGACTCCTAGGTTTTTGATAGCATTTACGCTCTCGTATGTAGTATCATGGATGCGTTTCAGATGATTAGATGATTGTTGTTGATTTACAGGGATATTCATGAGATTATTGAAGTGAGATGTAAAGATCACTCGCTTATTGTCGTAGCAATGGTTGAGGATATTCCAACAAACATGATAATTATCAGAGCTAATGGGAAGATGCTGAATCAATTTCTCGGGCTCGCCTCTAATCTTACTTTTAAGGAACTGCATTTTTCGCGCATTTGATAAAGATGGATTGTTATGCACCGTCTCCGTAAAAAGATCCTTAAACGAAACCCATTTATTATAATTTCCGTCAAAGGTGGCAATCTCAATTTTAGGGGTAGACTTTTCAATATGAGCAACGGACCACATCTTCTTATTAATATCTCTCTTAATCTTATTATAATGTTTCTCGTAGTGAGTAAATTGCTCTTCGTACTGACTCTTTGAACCACCTAATTCATTGTCTAGTTTCCAATGTAAGGAATCTATAGCAGTCCAACGTACTTCTAACGTCTTTAAGATGTCTTCAAACTCCCACTTTTCCGAAACAAGATCGAGGTCGATATTTGACGCAGTTCTCAAAAACGCCTTGAAGTTGGTAGCTTGTTGCCTATAGAGATCATCGGATTTGGTTGAGGTCGAGGTTTCACTAATCGTGACGTTCTGAGATGAGAGGGTTGGGGTTTGAGACTTAGAAGGTGCTACAAAAGTAGGAGGTTTCAAGTCAGTAGGGGTATGCGGCCTACTAGGCTTGTAGTTTTCGATAGCAGTTTTAATATTACTATACTTCTGCTTAAGCAAATCGTATTGATTTGTACTAAAATACGAATGGGATTGATCACCAAAAGATAAAAGATTCTTGTGATTGTTGTGAAACTCTGTAAAGTATTGTTCTTGAGTATCCAATCTACGACGTAAATAGTCTGACGTCTTTCTATCCGCTGCATCTTTCTTGAAGTTAGCGTAGAGCCTATCTACGGCTTCAATGAGTTGCTGTTGAGTAGCTAAAATGTCTTCCATTTTCGCCATTATTAAGATTATAAAAGAGATTGAGATATAAGACTCCTCCGGGATAACAGGTGATGCAACTACTTTCTTCTTACCAGGGCTGCCAGAATATACGTAGGGTAACCTTGCGTTTCTGGGATAACGCGAAGCAAGCACGAGGTGAGGTGATGTGGAGCTCTGTCTTGGGCCGGGGTCAGATGATACGACAGTGGAACCTTTCCGGGATGCCGCGGTCAATCAGGATCAACGAGATGTGAACTAAGTACACACACGCGGTTACACGTACACGAACTGTAGTCCAAAGTGCGCTTCTTATGTTTCGCGAGACACGTACACAGCACAGTTTATAAGCACACGCGTAAGGGTCCCGACGCAACGCAACCTTGTCGAAGGACCAATGTTTCTGGATGGGGTTGAGATAAAGATAAACTAGGATAAAAGATTAAAAGATAACTGTATTTAAGTACTATAAAAAGGTGAATTAAAACTAATAGGATGAGAATGAGTCGCGCTCGGTATGATGACAAATTGCGTACTAAATTGATATACTAGGTAATACAAACGATCGAGGCGTACGTCGCGTTGGCGCAAGTATGCTGACTCGACTTATGTCTGACCTATTGTACGGTGATAGACCCGTACAACCCATGTGTCGGCGGGTAGGGTTTCACCGAAGCATTCCTCGCTACCCCCCGACGGGTATTGGCCCGCCAGATCATCAGGCGGGCCCCCTTGGCGGCGGATGAAGGTGTTGGGCTCCGCCGCCAAAACACCCAGCGGCCGCAGAGGGTAGGGAGGACGGCAACGCAACACCGCATCTCCTCTTCCTCTGCGCCCCACCGCGACGCAACGATGGTGCGCCCATTTGGTCGCGGGAGATAGGGCGCGCGGCAACGCAACACCGACACGCCTCTCCTCCCGCGACCGCACCCGACTGCGAGGGATAGACAGAACTGTCCCCCGCACCCGCACCTTGTGACGCATCCTACGCAGGCCTCACGCAAGCCCACGTGGAGCGTCCCCTCCCGGGATCCGGCTTAGCTTCACCGTGGGTGTACCTCAAACCCACAGTTACTGAGCCCCCCCACCACGACAAGGTGGAGATCCCACGGGGGGGATTTAAGGCTACTGCTCCGCTCCCGTGGCTCAAAGCTTGATGTTATATAGCCTATAGCCTTCTTTGATAAATGACCTATCTAACACTGAAAGAATTTTTCAAATCGGACCGGTAGTTCCTCAGATTAGCGCGTTCAACCAAACAAACAAACTCTTCAGCTTTATATATTAAGTATTAGATTAGATAAACATTCAGCGCAAAATTATGACGAAAAATACATTTACGTGTTATATGCATGGCTTTAATAATCCCAAAACAAAATTATAAACGTAGGTACTCCCACAAATGCATCATAATATGCTTTAACCACCAAATCTCAGCCCAAAGCTTCTTACAGTAATACTAAGCCACCCCTTCACAAAACTAAAAATAATGAATTAAGCCCCAAAATAACACATTCAAGACTATAATACTCTTAACATCCCCTACTCTCACTCGCGAAGCATAAATTCTACTTAGAGGCTATGCGTGGCCTGAGCTCTTAAAATGCGAGGGATCTTAAGAACAAAGTCTTTGAAATTAAACTACAGTTTACGGATTTTATCGCGTTGTATTGGTTTCACTAAGTTATTACATTTGAAACTAAAGATCTAGAAACTATATTTTTAATTTATTACTAGCCGACGTTTCGAATTCTTTACAGAATTCATGTTCACGGCAGACTGAGGTGATATTTGTCTTTTTCTTGAATGTATAAGTTATCTCAAAGTACCCGAACATTTTTCAACTACTGGTGTTACTATTTACGCAGAATGAGCTCACAGTGTCCTTAGGTCTTCTGGTTACTTTGTCCTTCTTGGGTTTCATTAGCCTTATGACAGGGTCCCAAGCTGGAGGAACATTCCAACCATCTTCCCTATTGAAATTAGGGTGTTTTTTAATTTCAATAGCCTCTCGTATCATCCTTGGAAGAAAACGATGTTCTTTTGCGAGTATCTGTGGTTCATCAAATCGCAGGTAGTGGTTGGGTCCTTGTTCCACATGTTCACACACAGCAGACTTTGTTGAGCGTTTATGTTTTATGTCAGCTATATGTTCTTTGAGTCTAATGCCTATGCTTCTCTTGGTTTGTCCAATGTATGAGAGCCCACATTCACAGTCAATTTTGTAGACACCGGCCTCTTGCAAGGGTAACTGACACTTGACAGATGGTAATAATTGACTGATCTTCGTTGGCGGCTTGTAGTAAGTTTTGATAGAAGCTCGCTTCAAGATGTAGCCAATTTTGTCGGTCACGCCCTTGATGTATGGGAGGACAGCAGGTTGTCTTTCTACTGTGGCTGGTTTTTCTTTCTTCTGGGATCTGTGACAGTGGCGCGGCGGTCGGAGCTTGTTGTCTTGCAGAACTTGCCTGACATGTTGAAGCTCAGCGTCCAGGTGTTTCTTGTCACAGATCCCGCGGGCTCTCTGAAACAGAGACATTCCTACAGTAGCTAACTGTTTAGGATGGTGGTGAGATTCACCGTTTAAGTACCTATTTGTATGGGTCTTTTTCCTATACACAGTATGGCTTAAGGAGTTGTTTTTATTCCTGATGACAAGTACATCTAAGAAAGCTAAAGACTTGTTTGCCTCTAATTCCATTGTGAATTGTATTTGGTTATTAATAGAATTAAGATGGTTTAGGAAAGCATTAACACTATCTGTTGGTAAAATTGTGAAAGTGTCATCTACATACCGCTTGTAGAACCTCGGTGTGATGGTGGCAGTCTGCAGGGCTCGCGCCTCGAAGTCCTCCATGAAGATGTCAGCGACAACAGGCGATACTGGAGAGCCCATTGCTACACCGTCTACTTGTATGTAGTATTTCTTGTCCCATAACAGATAGCCCGTTGTCAGGCAGTGTTTGAGTATTTCTGCATATTCCTCAGGCATGTTGTTTTCTGTCAGCTTCCTTCTAGTAATTTCTACACAGTCATGTACTGGTATGCATGTGAATAATGACTGTATATCAAAACTAACCATAGTTTCCTTGTCAGAGAGATGTAGGTGTTTGATTTCACTGACAAAATGGTAGGAATCTTTCACATGTGCTCTCGTGTTGCCTCTGAGGGGTGAGAGAATCTTTGCCATGTGTTGAGCCAGTCTGTAAGTTGGTGCGCCTATCTGACTAACTATCGGGCGCAGAGGAGCGTTTTCCTTGTGTATTTTTGGTAGCCCATACATTTGAGGAGGTTTTACACACGATGGTATTAAATATTTCACGTCCAAATTAAGTTTTTCGGAGTATTTCTTAACAATATCACAAGTTTGCTTGAGTATTTTGTTCGTAGGGTCTGACTTAACCAACTTGTAGGTACTTTCATCCGACAAAAGATGTTCCATTTTTTGTTTATACTCGGACGTGTCCATCACTACCGTTGCATTTCCTTTATCTGCTCGGAGTACTGTAAGTTCAGGCCTAGCTTGTAAGTTCTTCAGTGCGAGATATTCGGTCTTAGGTAGATTCCTTGCCGGCACTTTCGATTGACGTAATACAGCAGAAACGTCCTGTCGTATGGCCTCGAAATCTTCCTTACTCACATTGTTCTTAACTAGGCAATCCTCAACGTTGCAAATAATGGTTTCATACGGTATTCTTGATGGAGTTATCGCGTAATTTAAACCTCTGTTAAGTACTCTCTCGGTATTTTCATCTAACGTGTGTTTTGACAGATTGACAACTGTTTGTCTATGGGCGGACGGTAGCGTGTGATTGGTCCGTGCGAAAACGTTCTGTTTCATGTTGTACTGGTCATTTGATTTTTGTTGTAATTTTTCAAATTTTTGAATTTTGTTACGTTTACACGCATAATATTTTGATGTTTCTCTGTTGTTTATTGCATCTATGCATTGTTTAAAATCAAATGAAGTTGTCAATCTGTATATTTCGTTAGATAAATTCTCAACATTTTTATTTATTCTGCGTAAATCAGCTCGGTTTTCTTGGATCTTTTGTATGAGTAACTTTTGGCTTGCCTGTTTTAAGATCTTAGCGCTCCCACGTATGTCCTTCTTGGCTGATATCTTGCAGCATGTAGGGATGAGATCGTGATCCCGGCATCTCTTCAAGAAATTTAAGGATGTTATGTATCTTGCGCGCTTGGTTTGTAGATCTTCTAACCGGCGTATTTTTGTTGCTGTTTCCAGTCCGTACTGGTTCACATAGTATCTTCTTGGGTTTACGCGAATGTTACACATTGAAATTAAACTACAGTTTACGGATTTTATCGCGTTGTATTGGTTTCACTAAGTTATTACATTTGAAACTAAAGATCTAGAAACTATATTTTTAATTTATTACTAGCCGACGTTTCGAATTCTTTACAGAATTCATGTTCACGGCAGACTGAGGTGATATTTGTCTTTTTCTTGAATGTATAAGTTATCTCAAAGTACCCGAACATTTTTCAACTACTGGTGTTACTATTTACGCAGAATGAGCTCACAGTGTCCTTAGGTCTTCTGGTTACTTTGTCCTTCTTGGGTTTCATTAGCCTTATGACAGGGTCCCAAGCTGGAGGAACATTCCAACCATCTTCCCTATTGAAATTAGGGTGTTTTTTAATTTCAATAGCCTCTCGTATCATCCTTGGAAGAAAACGATGTTCTTTTGCGAGTATCTGTGGTTCATCAAATCGCAGGTAGTGGTTGGGTCCTTGTTCCACATGTTCACACACAGCAGACTTTGTTGAGCGTTTATGTTTTATGTCAGCTATATGTTCTTTGAGTCTAATGCCTATGCTTCTCTTGGTTTGTCCAATGTATGAGAGCCCACATTCACAGTCAATTTTGTAGACACCGGCCTCTTGCAAGGGTAACTGACACTTGACAGATGGTAATAATTGACTGATCTTCGTTGGCGGCTTGTAGTAAGTTTTGATAGAAGCTCGCTTCAAGATGTAGCCAATTTTGTCGGTCACGCCCTTGATGTATGGGAGGACAGCAGGTTGTCTTTCTACTGTGGCTGGTTTTTCTTTCTTCTGGGATCTGTGACAGTGGCGCGGCGGTCGGAGCTTGTTGTCTTGCAGAACTTGCCTGACATGTTGAAGCTCAGCGTCCAGGTGTTTCTTGTCACAGATCCCGCGGGCTCTCTGAAACAGAGACATTCCTACAGTAGCTAACTGTTTAGGATGGTGGTGAGATTCACCGTTTAAGTACCTATTTGTATGGGTCTTTTTCCTATACACAGTATGGCTTAAGGAGTTGTTTTTATTCCTGATGACAAGTACATCTAAGAAAGCTAAAGACTTGTTTGCCTCTAATTCCATTGTGAATTGTATTTGGTTATTAATAGAATTAAGATGGTTTAGGAAAGCATTAACACTATCTGTTGGTAAAATTGTGAAAGTGTCATCTACATACCGCTTGTAGAACCTCGGTGTGATGGTGGCAGTCTGCAGGGCTCGCGCCTCGAAGTCCTCCATGAAGATGTCAGCGACAACAGGCGATACTGGAGAGCCCATTGCTACACCGTCTACTTGTATGTAGTATTTCTTGTCCCATAACAGATAGCCCGTTGTCAGGCAGTGTTTGAGTATTTCTGCATATTCCTCAGGCATGTTGTTTTCTGTCAGCTTCCTTCTAGTAATTTCTACACAGTCATGTACTGGTATGCATGTGAATAATGACTGTATATCAAAACTAACCATAGTTTCCTTGTCAGAGAGATGTAGGTGTTTGATTTCACTGACAAAATGGTAGGAATCTTTCACATGTGCTCTCGTGTTGCCTCTGAGGGGTGAGAGAATCTTTGCCATGTGTTGAGCCAGTCTGTAAGTTGGTGCGCCTATCTGACTAACTATCGGGCGCAGAGGAGCGTTTTCCTTGTGTATTTTTGGTAGCCCATACATTTGAGGAGGTTTTACACACGATGGTATTAAATATTTCACGTCCAAATTAAGTTTTTCGGAGTATTTCTTAACAATATCACAAGTTTGCTTGAGTATTTTGTTCGTAGGGTCTGACTTAACCAACTTGTAGGTACTTTCATCCGACAAAAGATGTTCCATTTTTTGTTTATACTCGGACGTGTCCATCACTACCGTTGCATTTCCTTTATCTGCTCGGAGTACTGTAAGTTCAGGCCTAGCTTGTAAGTTCTTCAGTGCGAGATATTCGGTCTTAGGTAGATTCCTTGCCGGCACTTTCGATTGACGTAATACAGCAGAAACGTCCTGTCGTATGGCCTCGAAATCTTCCTTACTCACATTGTTCTTAACTAGGCAATCCTCAACGTTGCAAATAATGGTTTCATACGATATTCTTGATGGAGTTATCGCGTAATTTAAACCTCTGTTAAGTACTCTCTCGGTATTTTCATCTAACGTGTGTTTTGACAGATTGACAACTGTTTGTCTATGGGCGGACGGTAGCGTGTGATTGGTCCGTGCGAAAACGTTCTGTTTCATGTTGTACTGGTCATTTGATTTTTGTTGTAATTTTTCAAATTTTTGAATTTTGTTACGTTTACACGCATAATATTTTGATGTTTCTCTGTTGTTTATTGCATCTATGCATTGTTTAAAATCAAATGAAGTTGTCAATCTGTATATTTCGTTAGATAAATTCTCAACATTTTTATTTATTCTGCGTAAATCAGCTCGGTTTTCATGGATCTTTTGTATGAGTAACTTTTGGCTTGCCTGTTTTAAGATCTTAGCGCTCCCACGTATGTCCTTCTTGGCTGATATCTTGCAGCATGTAGGGATGAGATCGTGATCCCGGCATCTCTTCAAGAAATTTAAGGATGTTATGTATCTTGCGCGCTTGGTTTGTAGATCTTCTAACCGGCGTATTTTTGTTGCTGTTTCCAGTCCGTACTGGTTCACATAGTATCTTCTTGGGTTTACGCGAATGTTACACATTGAAATTAAACTACAGTTTACGGATTTTATCGCGTTGTATTGGTTTCACTAAGTTATTACATTTGAAACTAAAGATCTAGAAACTATATTTTTAATTTATTACTAGCCGACGTTTCGAATTCTTTACAGAATTCATGTTCACGGCAGACTGAGGTGATATTTGTCTTTTTCTTGAATGTATAAGTTATCTCAAAGTACCCGAACATTTTTCAACTACTGGTGTTACTATTTACGCAGAATGAGCTCACAGTGTCCTTAGGTCTTCTGGTTACTTTGTCCTTCTTGGGTTTCATTAGCCTTATGACAGGGTCCCAAGCTGGAGGAACATTCCAACCATCTTCCCTATTGAAATTAGGGTGTTTTTTAATTTCAATAGCCTCTCGTATCATCCTTGGAAGAAAACGATGTTCTTTTGCGAGTATCTGTGGTTCATCAAATCGCAGGTAGTGGTTGGGTCCTTGTTCCACATGTTCACACACAGCAGACTTTGTTGAGCGTTTATGTTTTATGTCAGCTATATGTTCTTTGAGTCTAATGCCTATGCTTCTCTTGGTTTGTCCAATGTATGAGAGCCCACATTCACAGTCAATTCAAGTCATAAGGCTAATGAAACCCAAGAAGGACAAAGTAACCAGAAGACCTAAGGACACTGTGAGCTCATTCTGCGTAAATAGTAACACCAGTAGTTGAAAAATGTTCGGGTACTTTGAGATAACTTATACATTCAAGAAAAAGACAAATATCACCTCAGTCTGCCGTGAACATGAATTCTGTAAAGAATTCGAAACGTCGGCTAGTAATAAATTAAAAATATAGTTTCTAGATCTTTAGTTTTAAATGTAATAACTTAGTGAAACCAATACAACGCGATAAAATCCGTAAACTGTAGTTTAATTTCAATGTGTAACATTCGCGTAAACCCAAGAAGATACTATGTGAACCAGTACGGACTGGAAACAGCAACAAAAATACGCCGGTTAGAAGATCTACAAACCAAGCGCGCAAGATACATAACATCCTTAAATTTCTTGAAGAGATGCCGGGATCACGATCTCATCCCTACATGCTGCAAGATATCAGCCAAGAAGGACATACGTGGGAGCGCTAAGATCTTAAAACAGGCAAGCCAAAAGTTACTCATACAAAAGATCCATGAAAACCGAGCTGATTTACGCAGAATAAATAAAAATGTTGAGA